>SKCR01027399.1:0-409668 GCA_019454045.1 Zanthoxylum bungeanum
TGGAAGGGGGCAACGGAAAAATGGTTTTGTTAACCAGTACCAATTATTTCACATGGAGAGGAAGATTAAAGACCTTCTGTATGTGAAGGAATATGATGAATCAGTATTTCTGGAGTAGAAACCAGAAGGAATGACCGATGGAAAGTGGGCTAATCTTCGCCAGAAAACATGCAGTACTATTCATCAGTGGATCGACGATAATATCATCAACCATGTCAGTGAAGAAACAAATGCACGTGTCTTATGGAGAAAGCTGGAGGAGCTTTTCCGAGCAAAGACTGGAAACAACAAGCTGTACTACATCAAGAAGATGATGGAGTTGAAATACCAAGAAGGTACAGCTGTGGCGGACCATATCAACGATTTCCTCGGAACAATGAAAGAACTGTCTGGATTGGGCATAGACTTCAGTGATGAGGTAAATAGCCTAATACTCCTTAATACGTTACCAGAATCATGGGAAACGTTCAAATCTACGGTGATAAATTCAGCCGCAGATGGGAAAGTCACTATGGAGATGGCGAAAACCAGGATCTTCGAGGAAGAAAAGAGGACGATAATACAGGAGTCAGCATTAGCCTCAACCTTAGAAGCTCTAGTGATAGAGAAGAACACCAGAAGGGGGATGAGTAAAAGTCGAGGCCCATGGAGATCAAACAAAAACCGATGTAAATCTAAAATTAGAGATATTGAGTGTTATCATTGTAAAAAGAAAGGCCATATAAAGAGAGACTGTTACAAGTTGAAGAACGAGCAGTCCAGGAGAGATGGTGACTCTAACCAAGACAGAGTTTCTAATACCACCGAAAAGACCTCCAAAGAATTTTGTATAATATACAAAGAAGATATTATGAATCTTGCCAGCCACGAGACCAGTTGGGTGATAGATAGTGGTGCATCCATACACGCCACATCTCGCAGAGACTTCTTTTCATCTTACACACCAGGAGACTACGGTGCTGTAAGGATGAGGAATGACGGACAGTCCAAAGCTGTCAGTATTGGAGACATCTGCCTTAAAACAGACAACGAGACAAGACTAGTGTTGAAGGGAGTCAAGCACATCCTAGACATCCGGTTAAACCTGATCTCAACAGGCAAGCTGGATGATGAAGGTTTCTGCAGCACCTTTAGTGACGGCACCTGGAAGCTAACTAAAGGATCAATGGTGGTGGCACGAGGTAAGAAATATTCAACTCTGTATTTGATGCATGCTAAGATTTCAAATAGTAGCATAAATACAGTCAACAGCAATGAGGCAGCCGAGCTATGACATAAAAAGCTCGGTCACATGAGTCAAACGGGGATGGAGATACTACGCAGGTGGAATGTTCTTCCGGAATTGAAGAACTCACACTTACGGAAGTGTGAACACTGCATGGCTGGAAAACAGAACAGAGTGTCCTTCCAGAGCTCCCCGCCTCAACGGAAACCGGAGGTACTAATCTCATACATTCAGATGTATGCGGTCCGATGCAGACACGAACACTTGGTGGGTCACTGTATTTTGTGACATTTATTGATGATAATTCAAGGAAGACATGGGCATATACCTTGAAGAGAAAAGACCAAGTGCTTGGAGTGTTCAAGAAGTTTCACGCCCTGGTGGAGAGAGAAACCAGTAAGAAACTGAAATGCATCAGAACAGATAACTGTGGAGAATACAGAGGTCCGTTTGATCAGTACTGCAAGATGCAAGGAATCCGACATCAAACGACACCTCCAAAGACACCTCATTTGAATGACCTAGCTGAGAGGATGAACATAATCTTGTTCGAAAGGGTCAGAAGCTTGCTGTCACAAGCCAAGCTGCCGAAGACATTTTGGGGGGAGGCACTCAACACAGCAGTACATGTTTTGAACATGTCCCCAGCGGTCGCACTGAAAGGTAATGTTCCTAACCAAGCCTGGACAGGTAAAGAAGTGTCATACGAGCACTTACATGTCTTTGGGTGCAAAGCTTTTGTACACATCCCAAAGGACGATAGATCCAAGCTTGATGCAAAGACGCGACAGTGTGTCCTTATTGGCTATGGTCAGGATAATTTCGGCTACAAACTATATGATCTTGTGGAAAAGAAGATCGTCAGAAGCCGAGATGTTATTTTTGTTGAAGACTAGACCATAGAAGATATCCGGAGGAGATGAAGACAATACCCAGCAATACAGAGATGTGAATCCAGAACCTCATACACCGGTGCCAGTACGAATTGAAGATGAGGTTCCCAGACATGAGGGTACATGTGATGAAGCTCCCAGAGATGATGATCATGATCAACCACCAGTACCAGAAGCTACACCAACAGTTCCACAGAGAAGGTCTGACAGAGAGAGGCGACCTTCAACAAAATACTCTGCATATGAATATGTGCTGCTTACTGACGGGGGAGAACCCGAGAGCTATCAGGAGGCTGTGGAAATAGAAGACAGAGAAAAGTGGGAGGAAGCCATGCAAGATGGGATGAAATCTTTGCATGACAATCACACTTTTGAGTTGGTGAAATTGCCAAGAGGCAAACGGGTTTTGAAGAACAAATTGGTGTACAGGGTGAAGCAACATGAGCACACTTCACAACCCCGATACAAAGCCAGACTAGTCGTCAATTGATTCAATCAGAGGAAAGGCATTGACTTCAATGAAATCTTCTCTCCAGTTGTGAAGATGTCATCCATCAGAGTGGTACTCAGCTTAGCAGCAAGCCTCGACCTGGAAGTTGAGCAGATGGATGTCAAGACCGTATTTCTTCATGGGGATTTGGAAGAAGAAATCTACATGGAGCAACCAGAAGGCTTCAGAGTCAGAGGGAAAGAGGACTATGTGTGCAGACTCAGGAAAAGCCTCTACGATTTGAAACAGGCACCGAGACAATTGTACGTGAAGTTCGAGTCAGTTATGGGGGAGCAGAGATACAAGAAGACCACTTCAGACCATTGTGTCTTCGTTCAGAAATTTTCTGACGATGACTTTATCATCTTACTGTTATATGTAGATGATATGTTGATAGTTGGCCGGAATCAATCGAGGATTGATAATTTGAAGCAGCAACTGAGTAAGTCTTTTGAGATGAAAGACTTGGGGCCAGCTAAACAGATTCTTGGCATCAGGATCGGTCGTGATCGGAAAGCCAGAGAGGTATACTTGTCACATGAGGAGTACATTGAGAAGGTACTTCAGAGATTCCAGATGGACAAGGCTAAAGCGGTTAGCACTCCTCTTGCTACCCATTTTAGATTGAGTACACAACAGAGTCCCTCTACTGAGACAGAGAAGGAGGAAATGAAACAGGTTCCATACACCTCAGCAGTGGGAAGTCTTATATGCCATGGTGTGCACGAGGCCAGACTTAGCACACGCAGTTGGATTGGTCAGCCGGTTTATGTCAAACCCAGGACGAGAACACTAGAATGCGATCAAATGGATTATGCGGTATCTTCGAGGCACATCCAAAATGAGGCTATGTTTTAGAAACAGTGACAAGCCAGTGTTGATAGGCTACACCGATTTAGATATGGCAGAAGATGTTGATACCTGAAAGTCTACTTCGGGGTATCTGATTACTCTCTAAGGAGGAGCTGTGGCATGGCAGTCGAGGTTGCAGAGATGTGTTGCACTTTCTACAACATAGGCATAATTCATTGCAGTTACAGAAGCTTGCAAGGAATTGTTGTGGATGAAGATATTTGTCTAGGAATTGAGTTTCAAGCAGGAGAAGTACATTTTGTACTGCGATAGCCAGAGTGCTTTCTATCTCGGTAAAAATTCCACATTTCATTCGAGGTCAAAACATATCGATGTGAGGTATCACTGGATACGGGACGTCCCGAGCTCAAGGCTGTTAGACCTCAGGAAAACACACCGACGACAACGGTGCCGATATGTTCACGAAGGTTTTACCGAAGGAGAAGCTTGAAATCTGCCATGCCATAGCCGGGATGACAAAACTCTCGACAGAGTCAGAGTGGGGAGATTCAGAGAACTACGATTGGTTTGTTCCCAACTCAGGGTACGTATGCAGTCATACAGATGCAGCCAGGGGAGGATCCTTTTGAGGATCCGAATTTGGATGATGGATGGTCGGCTCAGATTTGGGGAAATCTTCACCGATGGGGAGATTTGTTGAAGCCAGCAGATGAGGACTTCTTGCAGTAAACTCCAAGCTGCACCGAAAGCAAAAGTTGACAGCCACAACATGCTCCAGCTTGCATGCAAAGTTGGCAAAGCGTGTCCAAGACGTGTGACACTGTTCATGCGTCTTGGGCACTATAAAATGGAGCTCCCAGACCATTCTTCATCATCCCAGAATCCCAAATTGAGTGAGAATAGAGAGTAAAGTGGTGTGAGAGTTTTTTGTAAAGCTTTGAGTTTGAAAGCTTTGTAATTCTTTTGTTAGTAATATAAAAGAAGAGTTTTCTCTCCAATCACCTCTATTATTGTGTGTTTCATCACAACACTATCCATAGCATCCCTCGGCATTTTATGATGGTCATTGCCCCTTGGGTCTTAAAATTGAATTGTCAGATTCAAGACAAGTGATTAAAATGGAGCATGATATATAAGTTAATCTTGGGTTCTTGTACAAAATGCATGCATAGTTTTGAATCTGGGTTTGTGAAATTTTGAGTTTTTTTGTCTGTGGGTTTTTTTTTTTTTTTTTTTGAATGTATGAGAAGATTCTGTAAATGTGAAGCTTGAAACTGAATTGTCAGATTCAAGACAAGTGATTAAAATGTAGCATGATATATAAGTTACTCTTGGGTTTTTATACAAACACATGCATAGTTTCGAATATGGGTTTGTGAAATTTTGAGTTTTTTGTCAGTGGAATGTTTTTCTAGTGCGGTAGCTGCTTGAAAATTACCAACATGATACCCTGGTGGTGCGATTACTGATACGTTTGATATGTGATAGTTTTGAATTTACTTTTTGAATGATAATTGATCAACCTCATGTTACTTTATCATGAGAAAGTATTTCTAGTCCATAGTGAGGCATGTTGTATTTTTTACTCTGGTTTCTTAACAGTCTGTCATTGAGATATAAAAATGGTTAAGCGAAAGAAAACTGATGGAAAGAACGAAAATGGACCGGGAAAATGCGCATGGGTATATTATTTGTAAGTTACTATAAACCATTTTTTTAATACTATATTATTTGAATACTATAAATGCAATGACTTTAATTGATTCTTTGTATAGAAAATTAATATAGCTTTATTAACAGTAAATCAGAGTAAAAAAAGATGAAGGGCGAAGGCAGTAAAATAACTAACGAGGTTTGGGAACAACCTTCACCCTAATCGTTTCTTATTTTACTTTAGTATTGTTTGATTAATTAGTCGACAAATTTATATTATGATTGTAGGTGAAACTACAAATCAGTACCAACTGGAAAAACCTAACGGCTGAAGAGAAAAAGGAATTTGTAAATAATTATAATAAAGAAGAGCAAGACGGTTGGTCTTCTGAGTCAATGGGTGATAAATCAGCAGAGAAGTCAGTTGATATACCTTCTGACTTTAGAGGAATAACAAGATGTGGTGCAATGAGATTTTCAAAAATTGTATCCACATTTTCAGTTGAACAAAAAGATGCAGTTAGAGAATTAGGATTTGGAAGCTTGGTAGGAATGTCATGTGGAGACTGAGTCATGACTTGTGCAGATATTTAGTGAATCAATGTAATGTGGAAAGATGGTCCATAACTCTCCATGGAAGAGAGTACTTTTTGAGTTCTGCAACTTTTACCTCTGTTATGGGGGTTGTAGATGGAGGTACTGAAGTTGATATATTAGGGGATGAATTTGAGATTGCTGAATTGAGAGCAAAGTACTGCATGGGTAAGAAAGGCATACCAATAGCTAATGTTGTACAGATGTTGCAAAATATTACAACAGCAGATGACGATTTTCGTATTTTATTCTGTCTTCTTGTCATTGGGACTGTGTTGTGTCCTACCCCAGCAACATATATCCAACCCTCTTACTTGCACGCACTGAAAGATGCGAACACCATTAGCTCAAAAAATTGGGCTACTTGGTGTTTTAACTTTTTATGGGATGGGGTTAAGAAGTTCAAGGAAGATGGAGTAGCTTCATTGAGTGGATGTGTTTTATTCTTAATGGTATAATGTAAAAATTTTACATTTAAATTTAATCGTTTGTCTCTTTTTTTAATTGTTTTTCCTTATTCACTATTTGATTGTTATTTGCAGTTGTTTTATATGTCGTCGACAACATATAACTTCCGTCACATCGGTATTGCTGCCCAGTCACTGCTTGGACTGACAAAGATATAAAAAAAATTCATCAAGTGGCAGCAAAACTTGGGAGGGTTTGAAACCAATAAGGTAGTATCATGTTTATAATAAACAATTGATTTTATTTGTAGTCTCAAACAAGTGAGTTTTTCAGACTTTATATAGGTTCCGATGAGAAAAGACAGTCAGCAGCAAGGAAGTGCAGCTGCTGAGCCAACAATGGATAACATTTCATTCCAACCACTGGAAACAGTTGTGCAAAGAATGGAGGATCTGATTGACAAAAACAGTAAGCTTTTGGAGAAGAAAATTGACTGTTTGGGTGAAAAATTGAGTGAAAGGATTGGGAAAGTTGAATTAGAGATTGTGGAACTTAAAAAATGTGTCCGTAGGGAACAAACTGATGAGAAAACATCGACCCGTGTCCACAAAGATGTTGGGCCCTCTGCTGCTAACATAGTTTCCTCTCGACAGCCAGATTCACACGATCCCACCCCCCCCAGTAACAGTTGATCAGTTGAGACTGATTCAATATGCCTTTAGAAAAGATTTTGACCACACGTAAGGAAACATTTACCACCACATTATTATTTCAATATTGGCTTGTTAAAATTGTCATTGTATTGGTTTGATTGTAGTGAGACACTTGTACGAACCACTCATGCACATGCCACTCGGGGAGGCATATTGTCACTGCTGCCTAATCAAGAAGTCCATAGTGAGGTACAAGTATTTGAGTTTGAAGGATTTTTTTTAATTACTGCATATCATTTTTAAAATTTGGTGCTAATGATAGTATTGCTTGACATTCAGGTTATTTGCACGACAGGAGTTATTGAAGAGACTTGATGAACAAATTAATTGCTTCTTGCCGTCTAAATTTGCAGTTAGTATTTTAGTCAATGTACTGTTAGTGATCATGCATTCTGTTATTGTGTATATATTGACTAACTTTTGTTCATTCATGTAGCAATTAGTTTTAAATCCATGATGGCTTCAAGAAGGCATCTCAGTTTAGAAAGTATTATTTGTTTGATTTCGCATAGGTGTCATCGGGTAAAGTTACTAGTATTAACATCAGTTGTAGTATTCATGATTATAGATCATCTACAAACATGTGTGATGGAGTATATGCTTCATTTCAGGTACATAAATAAGATCAATATTAAAGAGTAATAGTGACATTCCCAAAGAGTGTGCTTCTGTCTGCCGTGTGTCATGGAGTCTGCTTCAGTCTTCTTCTCCTAACTTTGAATAATGTTTCTCCATTCAAACTTATGGTGTGTTTACCTCGGCCTAATGAGAATGAAGTAATGAGAATCATTTTTAATAAAGTTGTTTACTTTCTAAAATGAATAAAAATGAGATTGTGAATGGAAATAAGACCCAAATATTTGAGAATAAGGAATAAGAGTCTCATTCCCACTACTTAATTAATAATTAATAATAAAATAATATTTACTACTTTTTATAAAATAAAAATTTAATAAAAGAATAAATTAATATGTAGTAATTTAATACATTAATAATTAATTAATACTTAAATAATCAATAATATTAATCAATAATTAATAATAAAATAATATTTAATATTTTAATAAAAATAATTTAATATTTTGTAATTTAATACATTAAAAATTTATAATAATTAATATATAATTATAAGTAAGAGTATTTTTGTAACTTTTTAATAATTCATTCCGATTACTAAGTAAAGTAAACACATCAATGATAATACTATTTCATTCCGATTCTGATTCATACAATTAAATAAACAACTTATTCTAATTTCGATTTACTATTCTTATTCCAGCCCAATCAAATTCCATTTCATTCCGATTACCAATTTATTGGCCTTTAATTAATTTATTTTTTTTGAGCCTATTTAAATTATTAATGGCCCAAAATGTTTGTTTTGTTTACTTTGTATTTGTTGTGTGATAATATTAGACCCAATCCATTACTCAATTAAGATTTTGGGGGTCAAAGTAATAATGTTTTATTAGTAGTAACTAATACATACATAAAATTTCGTAATCATTTAAACATATCCATACAAATTTTTATTTCCATGCTCATTAACTTTAGTAATTATAATTTTTAAGTAATTATGAAAAAAGTGTCATCTCTATACTCATTAATTTTAGAAAAAAAAAAATAAAGTCGAGATTAAAAAGTTTAATATCTATGATCATTAATTTCAGTAATAAGTTAAAAAAAAATTTAAGTAAATTTTAAAAAGTTTAATCTCTTTAATAAGTAAAAAAAAAAGTAATTTAATTAAGTAAAATTTAAAAATTTTAATCTCTATGATCATTAATTTTTCTAAGTAATTCAAAAAAATTATATGTTATTGTATCAATACTTGAAACATTGTTATTGGTGTAATTTAAGACCATTAAGCCCAAAACTCTTTTAATGCTTTCAAATTAATACGAAACAGATAGCATTAATCATGAAATTAGAACCATTAAACATGAAATGGAAACCAATATATTTGAAACCGAAACAGTGACCATTGCCCTTGAAAACTTGGACAATAAATTGAAACTCTTATACTGCTTCAAATTAATACAAAACAAATTACATTAATCCTGAAACTAGAACCAATATATTTACACAACAGATGGTCCAAGGCCCTTGCGAGAATGAGAGGTGAGATAAGAGGCCCGAGCCCAAAGTACAGAGGGACGCCTGAGGGAAGAGTCAGTTGATGATAGATTGAGATACCGACCCGACCTGGTGAGAATGCATCAGAATCGGTTGAATTTGAGCATCTCTGAAGGCTGACCCGAGGTGGTCCGAGACAAACTTACCCGACCTGATAAAGAAGCAATGAAGAGTATTCAACGTTGTTCCTCTATGTATACCGACCCGGGGACAGATGTCGAGGTTGCAATATCTTATACTTATATTTGAATGACGTAAGCCCTATATGAGAGTTTGAGCCTCCAGAAGGCCGATATGACAGGAGTTGGTGAAAGACCTCCCTTCTAACACACGGAACAACATGAGAGTGGTTGAATTAGAAGTTGTCACATGAGTAGAATGTGTAGCAAAGGATAAAAGTGGGAATGATGGCTTTTTGGTGACAGAGAGTGGTTGAATCAGAAGGGCAGAGCTACAATTTATAGAGTAGTTGAGAAAAAGGAGTATGGACGACAGTGACAGGCTGGCGTGTGCTGATGTCACTAGTTGGTATAATAGTATATTTGGGAGCCTATAAAAGGGGATGAAGGCTCAGATTTAAGAGTTATCATTTTTTTACATTCCACAACTTGTAAAGAGCTCCAAAAAACTTAGTGATAGAGAGAGAAAGATGGTCGGTCTTAACCCGAGCTTGTACTAAAAATTCCATTATTTGTTTCCGTGGACGTAGGTTAGAGTCACTCTCCGCCGAACCACATGAAATTTTTATTTTCTCTGTAATTTTTCTGTTTACTTGTTAAGTTTGCTTTGATTCCCAACTAACTAAATAAATTCGGAGGTTTGTTCGAGAATTAGATTTCCTAAATTATCTATGGAATGAAAACATTTGTCAACAAATGTATTAAGAACTTATAAAGTAATGGGCATAGGTGGATCTCCCTCTGGAGTATAGGCTTGCTAGACTAGGCTATGGAGGCAAAAAGAAATCGATTATATATATTTTGAATTTGATGGGCTTGTACAAGCGGTAGAGTATGTGATTTAATTCAATACAACTTGCAAAACCTTACCGGCCATTCTTTCTTCAATCGTTCTGATATCAAGACAAATGAAATGGGTTGATTCGTTTTGTTTGACTAGTTTACTAGTAGTTGTTTCATCTTCCAACACAGCAGAACTACGTACAAGAAATTAAGATTTTACAAATTCTTAATGAATAGCCCCTTAATTAATTTTGTAGATTGTATCTTATAAGTTTATAATTTCTCCTTAATGGTCTTCGTTGGACCTCTCGGTTTTGCTGATTTTATATTATAATCAATTCAAGTTTAAATTTTTGCATTATAAGATCTCGAACAAAAATATTGATTCTGCAACTGTAGATCTATAAATGAACATTTATATACGCATTTTAAAATACAGATTTGAGCTGAGATGTAGTAACGGGTAATTATAATTTCGTATCGTTAAATTTATGAGTTTGAAAGATTCATTTCAATTATCCCGATCACTTCCTTACAATGTAGAGTCTCAATTTATTAATTTATTTTGAATCATAGTGTTTATTTATAAAAAATATACTACATTCATTTCTCTTGGCCACTCTAAACTCTTTGTTTGTCATGCATGAATAGTAACTGGCACACAAGACAAATAATAATAATAAAATAATGGCTTAAAGCATAAACAATTAGTGCTTAAACACTACCAATGTGTCGGAGTTGTTGCTAACTTTTAGTGTATATAAATAAGTTATCTATGAAAGAAAAGTACAAAATAAATAACAATCAGTTTTTGTCATTTTGAAGAGACATATGGCTGAACTAAACAAACATATCCTAAGACTCGTCACATGTCAACGGGAAAAAAATAACAAATCTTTAATTCCCTCTCATATTCTAAAATTAAGCGAAATCATCTAAATGAAATTTGTTGGAAAATACTTATGAGTAAGTATTTTGAGGCACAATTTCAAACATGGTCCATTTCGTGTTAGTGGTTGTTATTGAATGATTCAGATACTCCTCCGTGAGTAGTTCGAAATGATATATTCATATGCTTAAAATGGTGTTTGGGTGAATGAGAAATTATTGCTCAAAGTTCACCCATTGGTGTTGGAAAATAAAGAGAAACGTGCTTGTCCCACATGGGAAAGCTAATAGAGAGAAGTTGTGTTTATATATGATTGCTCATATGTAGATGGGTAAGAGTTATAAGGCCGATCAGGCGTGACTCGTGTGCACCCGCGCGTCCAACGTACACGAATGCCGGACCAAATTGTGCGGGCCCGGCCCATACTCGTTCGTTTTCCGTTGCATCATGGGAAACAAACGTCTCACGTTCTACTGCACCTTCGGTAGGGGACGGATTTGTTTTAAGGAGATTGTGGCATCAACAAGTCTCGGGAAAGAGAAGCAGTGGTTCGGTTCTGACTCAACATTGTCTTCAGTGGTTCGGTCAGAGGCAGACGACATCATCAGCGTCAGAGGCTCGCTTTCATCGCGTCAGAGGCTCGTTTTCGACTTCAGAGGCTCGCTCTCGACTTTAGCAGACAGAGGCACAAAGATTTCAGAGGCAGACGCACAAAGCTTTCAGAGGCAGACGCACAAAGCTTGGGGTCTGCCTTCAGGGTCTGCTCCAGGGTCTTCCGTCAGACGCATCAGGGTCTGCCGTCAGGAGCATCTCCAGGGTCTGCATCAGGGCCTGATTCGCTCGTGGGTCTAAATCACTCCGTTGGGTCTGCGTCAGAGTCTGTTCAGTGGGTCTACTCATCAGGGTCAGAGTCTGCTCAACAGGGTCTGATTCAGTAGTCAGAGGCTAATTCAGATTTTCCCAATTACCAATAAATATTTGTAATATTTGTAATACAGTCTTAAAACAAATTCGACTCTGTGGATATGGAAAAAAGTCCAAACACAGTAGATCCGAATGTGGCAGCCTCTTCGGCTGGCCAGAATATTGTGGCAGCCCTTGTGGCTGGCCAAATTGCAGTGGCAGCCTCTTCGGCTGGCCAACATGCTTCAGCCTCTGGGCTTAATTTGGCAGCCTCTGTGGCTGGCCAATGTGTTGCTGCCTCTATGGCTAGACAACCTGTTGGACATGTGAGCCATGTCAATCCGGCTGCGGAAAAACCTGAAACATTCAGTGGACACTGTTATAGCCAGATCTACAATGGAATCAGAATTCATTGCATTAGATAAGTGTGCTGAAGAAGCAGAATGGCTTCGAAGTTTTCTAGAGGATATTCCAAGTTGGCCTAAGCCATTGCCAGCGATTTGCATTCATTGCGATAGTCAATCTGCAATTGGAAGGGCACATAACATTATGTATAATGGTAAGTCTAGACATATTCGTCGTAGATACAATACCGTTAGACAATTACTCTCTACTGGAGTTATTTCAATTGACTATGTAAAGTCAAAGGATAACATTGCGGATCCGCTAACCAAATGGTTAAACAGAGAGTTAGTTGTGAAATCATCGAGGGGAATGAGACTAAAGCCCGTTAGATAAATGTTTATTATGAAGGAAAACCCAACCTTGTTGACTGGAGATCCCAAGATCTAGGTTCAATGGGACAATCTACTCGTAAAAGACATAATTGGTTCACTGTGGGGGGTTACCCTCTAGTCAATTCCTATGGTGAAATGAAACAGTGATGCTCGTATAGATAGAGGTTAAGCAAAGGTTTTTAATGATTCTTATGCGTCGGGAATCCGAGCGGAGTATTACGAGATACTCTTAAATAAGAAATCACCTATGTGAGAGAGAAGTGAGGCCGCTTCAAAGGAAATGTACGGGGCTCAATTCTTAGAAACTCTCGCAGAACCAGGTTGATGTTCATGGCCAAAATGAACATAATAATGAGAACTCAGATGTGTTAGGTAAAACATCTGTGTGATATATGTTTTCCATTTACATGAACGGCAGTACAGTTCAATGACATCGCGTCCACTGTCAGCCAGTAAATCAAATATATTTTCACAAGGGAAGGTTCAAAGGCTGAGGCCTACCTATCCTATGCAGGTGTTGAACCGTTGAACTCTTCTAGGTCAAAATAAAATATTTTATAAAATAATTTTATTTGATGTTTTTTCGCCAATTTCATTCATGTGGGGGATTGTTGGAAAATACTTATGAGTAAGCATTTTGAGGCACAATTTCAAGCATGGTCCACTTCGTGTTAGTGGTTGTTATTGAATGATTCGGATACTCCTCCGTGAGTAGTTTGAAATGGTATATTCATATGCTTAAAATGGTGTTGGGTGGATGAGAAATTGTTGCTCAAAGTTCACCCATTGGTGTTGGAAAATAAAGAGAAATGTGATTGTCCCATATGGGAAAGCTAATAGAGAGAAGTTGTGTTTATATATGATTGCTCATATGTAGATGGGTAAGAGTTATAGGGATATATGCTCTCTCTACGTGTGCGCGCAGGGGGGGTGTAAATCAAAATCCGATCAGGCCTGACTCGTGTGCACCCGCGCGTCCTGCGTACACGAATGCCGGACCAAATTGTGCGGGCCCGTCCCAGCCAATTTTTGCAAGTCTCTTTATTTTTTCCAAGCCTTTTGAAGTTCCATAACAGTTAATTTAATTTTATTAAATTAAGTTGGTGGTTACTTCAAGTGAAAGGCCTCACATGTATGAGATTTATTGGCCTGCATATTTATTTTCCTTCTATAAAAGGCATGCATTGTTTTCATTTTTTGTATGACATATACGATACACACAGAACACACAACAGTCCTCGGTTTTCTTTGTTTTTGTTTGGAAAGAGTTCAAACACTTTAGTGGTTCGTTGGAACGAGTTTGGTGGGTGCCCATACTCGTTCTCTTTCCTTGCATCCTGGGAAACAAACGTCTCACGTTCTACTGCACCTTCGGTATGTGACGAATTTTTTTTAAGGAGATTGTTAGCATCAACAAGCCTCGGGAAAGAGAAGCAGTGGTTCGGTTCTGACTCAACATTGTCTCAGTGGTTCGGTCAGAGGCAGACGACATAATCAGCGTCAGAGGCTCGCTTTCGTCGCGTCAGAGGCTCGTTTTCGACTTCAGAGGCTCGCTCTCGACTTCAGCAGACAGAGGCACCAAGCTTTCAGAGGCAGACGCACAAAGCTTGGGTCTGCCTTCAGGGTCTGCCGTCAGACGCATCTCCAAGGTCTGCTCCAGGGTCTTCCGTCAGACGCATCAGGGTCTGCCGTCAGGCGCATCTCCAGGGTCTGCATCAGGGCTTAATTCGCTCGTGGGTCTGAATCACTCCGTTGGGTGCGTCAGAGTCTGCTCAGTGGGTCTGCTCATCAGGGTTAGAGTCTGCTCAACATGGTCTGATTCAGTAGTCAGAGGCTAATTCAGATTTTCTCAATTACCAATAAATATTTGTAATACAAAATTTTACTATAAATATTTTGATTTTTAATGTGAAACATAAGATGAGAATGACTCATGTTCCGAATTAGTCCTATCATATTTCATTCCGATTGTAATTTGAGACGATCTTTTGGTCTTGAATTCTGACTAATTTTTTTAGTTGGTTTGAAAATTCATTCCAAGTACTAAACCGAATGACTAAAGATCCCAAATTCTTATCGAAATTCTAGATTTTTAAGTTAAAATAGAGATGATAACAGGGAGGGGGAGGGGAATGGGATGAGAGGGAATCGACATCCCCGTATTCATCCCCGATAATCTTCACATATTCTCGTCCCATAGTAATTATTTTAAGGGAGATGATGGGGAAGCCCGATGGGCCCGAATCCCGAATAATAAATAAATTATTTCTTAAAATAAATTTAAATCATTGAAAAACACATTAATTGAACTATTATCATATTTAGAAATCAAGCATAAATATTCACAAAATTGATCATATTTATCACACAAATCACAAATTTTATAGTACATTGAAATTTATATTTTTTTTATCTTTTTATTTGATCAGTAATTAATAAAATGATGGGTCTCTCATTAAAAATTGATTATATAATATATATATATATATATATATATATATATAATTTTTCGTTTAAGCCTTTATACTATATATAATTTATATATTTTTTATAAATATCAAGATCTTTTTATTTAAGTTTATATAAAATTGTAAATAGAAATTTGAACCATTTATAAAAAAAAATTAAAAATAAATAAATAAAAGATTTAATGTGTATAGGGAGGGGATGAAGATTTTACCTAATCTCCGTCCCCTCATTGAATAAGAAATGGGTATAAATTTTCCTTGTTTTCGTCCCCAATATTAATTTTTCAAATTTTCATCTCCGATCCCCTCCCAAAAATGGCAGTAATTGGATTATTATGATCTGGTTTGTCCTTGTTTGATAAAAGGTAAAATGTAAATTCCATTAATTCCATGGGGGTATGTAATGCCAAACAATTGTTCAAATGGTTGTTCAATTCTGTCTTTTCATCTAATAATGGGAGAGCTCCGAAAAAGAAAAAATCAAGCGATATTTTCGAGACAAAGTAACACGGTCGTTGCACCCAAAATTCTCTTCTCATACAAGTGATTAGTGATCTGTATCTTTCTTAGTATTGAAATATAGATCTCGTCTCTAATCAGTGTAAGCTTTCAAATTATGCTGTTTAGGACTAAGTTGTATCGCAAAATATTATTCATTTTTAAATCGGACCGAATCTTTCGGTTGAATCTATCAAATCGGAAGTTTGGGTAGGTTGAACTCTAAAAATTAAAATGCAAAAAATTGATCAAAATCCGTGAATCCATCTCCACCCTATCGCTTATTAACAAAAAAAGCAAACCAAAAAATAAAAAAATAAATATTTTTTTTAAATAATGTTTAATTAATTAAAATTCTTTATACATCAGTCTATTTTACCGATTCAACCGATCGAACTAATAACTCAATAAAATTTTTAAATTACTAATTTAATCATCGATCTAATTTTTAAAATAATGAAAAATATACTTTCTATACGTATATGCAGAATGTAACAATCTATTTTTTTTTAAAAAAAAGTAGCATTATGGTGGTAGAGTTGCTGTAGTGGAGAATGAGTCAATTTTAACAAACATAAATAAGATTAATGATGATGAGTTTAGAACCACAAAGCATGCATTTGACACGTCAAATTCATCTAGCTAAGCAGCATGCTTATTTCACATGTTCCTTTCCATTCACCTAACTTGTGTGTCGTGTCTTAAGAGTTAGAATCTACAATTTTCCTCATCATCAAACCATCACCTTAATTTGTCACATCTAGCAATCATTAAATTAATCAAAATGTTGATAATGATATAACAACATTGATGATCATGTTTATGTAAATATATAATCATAAAGTGCTCAGTTCGGTATTTGTTAATTTAATTTTAAATCATAGTTTAAATGTATTGGTGGAAGTGGAAGTGATCATGATGGTGCTCAAATACAAGGTTCTAGGTAAGTATTCGTTTTCTCAGAAAGAAGATAACATTTTCTAATCTATTTTCCCAAAAACTTTGCCGGCTGCCTACGTATTTGAAGTTGAAGTATGGATATGGTTAGGGATGGGTTCGGTACTCCCTGGGGATCTATATATCCCAATAGAAGCGGATTCGAGATCATAAAATATATAAAAATTTGAATTGGGTCAGGTTTGGGGTTCAAATTTAAATTTGATATTCTAGTCGGGTTTGGATTTGGAGCCCATATAAATTTTTAATTTTTTAAAATTTTATAAAAAATTAAAAATATATATGCTACAAATAAAATGTCCATTGCCTTATTATAAGATTTTTTAAATAAAAGTTGAAAATTAAACAGTAAAATAAGTGGGGGATTGGGTCCTTATTTATTCCTATTCACATTCGAAGATAATGGAAAATATCCCCATTTAGGGAATTTTTCATTTGAGATGGGCTCGATGATTTCTTAATAATTTGAATTCGGGATCATGGTCCTCATCCCGAACTTGCCCCATTGCCATCCCTAGATATGGTGGAGATCTCATTAATTATATTTTTTTAGGTCAACTGGTAACTCAAAATTTTAATAGCATTAGAATGTGAGAATAATGTCAAAAAACTATTAACTATATGAGTTATTTATTTATTATTTACGTCAATGAACCCAAGATCAAATTATATGAGTTTTTTTCAATTGAAATGCATAAATTAAGAGAATATTAACATTGAAGGTCTGCCATTTGTCCAAGTACATCAAAATGTGCATTGATACATGTTTATGAGACCAGCTTTCAATGATATAAAAATCTACATTAATTAGCATGCATCTAAAAAATGACTCGTATATTAATGTGTATTTTAATTAGGAAAATTTATTTCAATTCTCTTACAGTTTTATGTTTGTTTTTGAAGGGCCTAGCTAGCATATAATTAGATAATTTCAAAGGCATCGACTAATTCATTGAAAATTTTTATTTTTGTTTTGATAATTCGCTGAATATTGAGAATCTTTGTAAAAAGGTTCATTATTTTTGTATTGAGAATCTTAATAAATCTCCTTGAGGTTCACCAAAATATAAAGTAATAACAATGATGAGATTTAAAAATATATATAGATGATGAGAATGGTGATGGGTGTATAGATGCATGTTAGTGATTCAAATTTAAAGATAGATTCTCTTCCTAGACAAGCCATTGATTGTATTGAGTAGTAATATTCGAGCTATAGAAAAAGGGAAAGAGTAAGTGGTGTAAAAAGAAAAAGAAGGAACAATTTGTACTCATCATATCAAATTAAAATGTATTTCTTATCTAACTTTATGTAAATGGGATCACGTTGTAAGAATATGTATCATCTATATTTCTGTGGGCTGCTTTAACAAGATGACATAAGGAAAGTTTAAAGGGGTTTTGTCATTTACGAAAGAAAAGCAACTTCCTAGTTAAAATGGTTGAGTTGAGAAACCCTAAAATAAAAACGGGGGGCCAAAGGGAAATTGTTTAGTCAAATGAAGTGGTAGTTGCACCAGCCTAAACCTATTGCTTTGTGTTCTGATAGTCAGCCTTAGGCTTCTAAAAGAACTTTTTTTTTTTTTTTTTTTTTGGATGGGTAGTGAATTTTAGAGTTATTGTAATGAATAGTAATGTCGGATATCTAATTAGTTTTTTCGAAATCTATAAATTCAATATCGATATTTATCTATGACCAAAAAAATCATGATTACACTACAAGAAAAAAGGCTTTTACTGATACTAAATTAGTGTCAGTAAAGGGTTTTACTGAACTATATAAATGTGTCAGTGTTGCCGCAGCCAGAAATCACTGACACTAGTTTTAGTGTCAGTGATTCTTAGTGTCAGTAAACGTTAATACTGTAGTATCAGAAAATTATTGACACTATGGTATCAGTAATCTCTCACACTATTTTAGTGTCAGTAAATTATTGACACTATATCATCAGTATTTAGTGATACTATGTGTCAGTAAATTTTGTTACTGCAGTATCAGTATATCGCATATATTTGATTTTTAGTGTCAGTAATTATTGTTACTATAGTATCAATATCCGTCAATATCTTTTAAAATTTAAAAATCGTATTATTTCACAATTATATTTCTTATTTTTTGTAATTAAATTAATCATAAAATATATATTATAGATATATATATATATATATATATATATATACCAACTCAATGAAATAAAAAACTAAAAAAATTACATTTATATAAAATTCGCAATATAATAGATTAATCGTATTAATCAATTCAACAGTATCATATGATGAATACAAAAACTCCATAGACAATCTTTAAATTAACATATATATTTCAAAAACTACTCTTAAAGTCCCATCAAAATGTCATGCCCCCACCAAAATTCATGATACTTGTTGAGAAGCCTGCAACAATCCCCCAACAATATGATATCTGGCACAAAATCTGAAATTATAAACCAAATGTTAAGAATTAGATGGACTCCAAAAAAAATCGATA
The DNA here is from genome assembly GCA_019454045.1 of Zanthoxylum bungeanum. Classification (NCBI taxonomy): domain Eukaryota; kingdom Viridiplantae; phylum Streptophyta; class Magnoliopsida; order Sapindales; family Rutaceae; genus Zanthoxylum; species Zanthoxylum bungeanum. Next base: position 18,828 of record SKCR01027399.1, read on the forward strand.
TCTTCATAAATAAAAACATTAAATACATCCAAATAAAATTACAAAATATAACCCTAATCTAATTTTTGTCACATAAAGCACTTATTGACAATAACCATACCAACAACCTAAGAGCATGCATATAAAAAACCAAATGGCATCCATAATAACAAGTTGTATCTTTCATACCGCTACATAATCACCAAAACAAACAAATCAATAACACACACACACACACAACACACACACACCACACACACACACACACCACACACATATATATATATAGACGGACATAAAACTGAAATAAAAGGATCTCATGAACCAGATGAAGTTTATCAGATGACATGATCTAATACTGTTTCCAAATGCAGGAAGCAAATCAAGATGACAAGATAGTTGTTCATTATGGAATTCCTGGAAACTAAAAGTTCAAAGCTCAAAATGTACTAGAATGTAACATTCCAGGTAATTGCCATAAAAATAGATGAGATAAACATGTTAGATCTCAATATATCAAATACTGCTTCCATAGCATTCATGCTGCACCTCAAAGCACATCAGATGACAGGTGCCATATCCCCCAAAGGTTTCAACAAGTATCAATCAGAACATGGCAAAACTTCATCAGGTAAAAAACTATCTCCAAGTTCATGTCTGACATAGAGAACATCGAGACACTGTTAATAGAATATTTTACATCATGATTGTTTTAACTTTCAAGTCTCAAAGCAATCTACCCACTAGCAAAACTCACAAATAAAACAAATTAACCCACCAAATTAAACCCATCAGGGCATAAAACTGAAATAAAAGATATGATTCATATTGCTTTCACTGAAGTAAAAAATCTGGGGAAAAATTCTAAGCTAAAAGTAGAAACAAGAATGTATTAATTTACAGAAAAGAGAAATACCATACTACTTCATTAACTCAACGAACAATAGCTATGTTGTCCTTGTCATTTGTATTCTGCAAGAATAGAAGATTTCCCAATATGTCATGAATTAAAGTGAAAAAATAGGAAGTAATAATCACTTCTGTAAAACATGTCCTTGTAATTACCTCTTCATTATACTGTGTGATTATATGTGCAACATATATTGCCCAATCATCAAGGAGTTGCGTTATATCTTCCAGAGTGTACTCATTAATCCCCTTGAACTTTAAAATATTTATAAGTTAGAATTTTAAACAGTAAGATCTTAATTGAAAAGATATCTTAATTGACTAGTGATAAAACTTAACTATTGTTAACTTACATTGTCTTTTAGAATGTTCACATTTGTTACAATTTGCTGCATGTATTTCATCACATAATAACCGCATTCAAAACTTCCAGGCTGCATTGGACACTATAAAAAAGAATTATCATATCAATATTAGTTCATTTAGACATATTCTAAATATTCTCATTGTTGCATATCACAAAAATATAATATATATATCAACTTTGTACCTTCACAGATACCCAAGTCACACTACCGCTCTTATTATTAGAATGTAAAGATTGATACACTCTAATTCCCCTACAAAAATTATAATTGGATATCATATAAATAATGCAACAATAAAACCAATGTTAAAATAAAGAGAACAACTATAACTTAACTGATTAACAATTTGCATCAACTCATCAGTAGGATTATTCCCCTTAGGATCCAGATAATATATCGTGCGTCGTACTATGTCAATTGCAAGAAGCACCCAGTGAAAGCTAAATAAGAAAAGAAAGGGTAATAAAAATCTGGATTACATAACTTGAAATTGAATACTAAAAAAATTAAAAAATTATTACCTTGGGTTGTATGGGATCAATATGATTTGCCCCAACTCTATCATACCTAACAGTTTTGAAATGTATTGAGGTCCTTCTTTCAAAGCAACCTTTGATGGACGTATCATCTCAAAATTTCCAAACTGAACTGGTTTGGCAGTTTCAGTTTTATCCATCTCATCATATAAGTGCCTAAGACAAGATAAACATAAAAACAGTAAATATTTATAAAACATTTAGAACAAATGAAGAAAGAGGTAAAAGAAAACATACTTGATCCATATGTTAATAGCACAGTTTGAGACCTCCTTAAAATCCATGATTTCTTCGCAAATTGCTTTGTCTAAGTATGACTTCCAAGTAATACCAAAAATTGGTATGTCATAATCAATCTTTATCAAATTCGGAAAACAGCTCTTAACAAGCATAAAAAACATTTGCATGTATGGACTCTTATCTTGTTTTCTTGTTTGTGCAGCTGCCCTCGTGTTCTTTTTAAGAACCAGCTTTCTTGCAATTTGTTTTTTTCACAACTACTTCATTTTTTGGTTCCTTTACTGCAGGAGTTAACCTCGGAGATCTTCTTGGAGTCAATTTAGGTTTCGTTGGAGTTATTCTTGAAGTTGCTTCAATGTTTTGTTCTTTTGATCATCATTTGGCACACCAACTTTAATAGGATCCTCCAATATTTTGCTCTTCACAGACTTTGGTGAAGTTTTACCCACAACTAACTGAACCTGTAGGATTAATTCATTATTAGTATTTAATAATACATATATATGAAGATATTAAAAGACGCCAAATGTATTAACCTTTCTTTTTCCAAGTATGCTCGGGGAACGTTCAAGCTCTAAGCAAGCGCCACTTGAAGATTTTGCCTTGGGAAAGTTAGAACTACCTACTTCAGTGTTGCTGTAGGCGTTCAGCCTTGCATTCTATACTCAAGTTGCGCTGTCATAAATTGAAAGCTCTCCTGATACTTCTTCCTTTCCATTGCAAACTCTGAAGATTCAGGAATTTGAAAGTACATGGATGGAGAGAAGATCTACGGTGTCTTTTAGGGTTTCATTTTTGTATATTTTTTTGGTCACTGCCGTGGAGATTAGAGTGTGTAGAGGAGAGCCTTAGGTTTTTTATGTTATGTTTATATATTGAGGGAATTAGGGTTTTCATGGTTTAATTAGGAATAATATCAATTAATTGGGTGTATTATTTTAGGTAAGAAATATGTAATTTAGGTGGTGAATTATTAATTTGATTTTAATTTGGAGGCGTGATTAGGGTTCTTTCATTGTTTGCCGAGAGGGAGAGTGTCTCCTAGGGTTTGTGTCTGCGTTTGTTTGAGTGTTCCTCTGTCGTGCAGGAGCTTCGAAAGTGTTGATGCCGTATGTGAGTGAGAGTCAAGAAGCAGGTGTCGTGGCTGTGAGGGTGAGGTCTGTTTAAGGGTAGGAAGTGGGCTGGTTCGTGACTGATTTGATGAAGGGGCAGTGCAAATATGGCGTGAAGATGAATTATTGGCGATGAAGAGGTTGCTTTGGGCGTTGGAAAGCTGTGCGGGCTTGTTATGGCCGTCAGAGAGGAGAGAAAATATGGAGGAGAGAAGATCTACGGTGTCTTTTAGGGTTTCATTTGTTGTATATTTTTTTGGTCACTGCCGTGGAGATTAGAGTGTGTAGAGGAGAGCCTTAGGGTTTTTATGTTATGTTTATATATTGAGGGAATTAGGGTTTTCATGGTTTAATTAGGAATAATATCAATTAATTGGGTGTATTATTTTAGGTAAGAAATATGTAATTTAGGTGGTGAATTATTTAATTTGATTTTAATTTGGAAGTGATTTATTTTGATTTTAATTTTAGTTTAATTAGCTTTAATAGGTTTGGTCAGTGATGTATTTTAAAGCGGAGGTCCAACAAGCGAACCCGAAGCGAAACAAGCGAGTTAAATCCGACAAAATGCTAATTTCCAACTTTACCCTTCCACGTCCGTTTCCCGCGGCTTTCACAATCAAAGAGGTAGTGTCTCCATACGAGACTCATCATCGGGACTTATATGTTAAAATGCAGTGCCTACAGGTGGCATCTGTCTTTAGAAGCCCTCTTGGGTACAATTTTGAGAGGAACCCTAAATTACTAAGATTGATTTGGTAACTACGGTTCAGGTTTTGACCCGACAAAACATATATATTTTTTATAAACTGCGGTTTAAGGAACAAAAGTCACGATTTGGCCCAGTGGTAAAGCCTTACAATAAAAAAAAAATTTATATCAATGGTTACAATTTCGAGTCCCAGCAGACTTAAGGAAATAATTTTTTTTTTTAATTTTTTTACTGATACTAAGGTATCATTAATTACTGACACTAAATTTACTGATACTCTAGTGTCAGTAATATATGCGAAAAACGTCACTTCCGCGAGGTGTTGGTTCGACTCCAGACGACTACGCGTTTTTTTTTTTTTTTTATTTCTTACTGATACTATTGTAATAGTAATTACTGACACTAAAATCGCTGATACCATAGTGTCAGTAGTTATTGATATTTAAGTGAAAAACACGGAAATAGGCCCATTACACGTCGTTTCTGACACTTTTAGCCTAGTGTCACTAACCTTAGTGTCAGTAAAGGCCTTTTTTCTTGTAGTGTTAATATCCGTATTTGAAACTGGCCGAAAAAGAGATAATTAATTAAAAAAGGGTTATATATATTTTTACTATTAAACTTATTGCAAAATAATAAATAGATATTATGAATTTTGAAATATATATTTACTATTAAACATATGATATATTTTTACTATTAAACTTATTGCAAAATAATAAATAGATATTATGAATTTTGAAATATTATATTTTACTATTAAACATATGATAAAATAACATTCTCATTGTTTATAAATGTCATCTCTAGGATATGGCTGACAGAAACTCAGTACATTATGACCGAGTATGGATCAAATTTATATATCCATTGATTAGACGAACTGTGTGAATATTTTTAACAAGTGTTCAATATATTTTTTGTTTGTAATTTTTTTTATTGATAGTGGTCTTTTGAAAATTTATGATAGTGATTACATGTATTAAAAATAATTTTTTTTCCAAAATATGGCCCAAAATTTTTCCATCCATAGTGCAAGGTCGACTCAAGCATGTTGAGGATAGTAATGTATATAGATGACAAAAATTTCCATAGGGATAAAATGATAGAGTTGGTATTTGAAGCGCCAATTCGAATAATGTATCGTACATTATATTTTATTTATTATTAATAAAATAACTACATTTTCATTTCAGTTTGTTAATGATATTATTATTGTGTCATTATTTATTAGTGCATATTTGTTTAATATATATATATATATATATATATATATATATTATATATATATATATACATACATACATACATACATACATACATACATGCATACATACACTAAGAATGACGCCGATCTTAGAATATTCATGTAATACTACTGAACATTAAGTGTGGTCCGACATTGAGATATTATTACTATTATAAATTATTCTTAAATTATATATTCATAGTCGTTGGTTTTGGAATACGATCTAATTCCTATTAGCACTTGTCATATATTGAAAATGGAGTTCCAATGGTCTAACCCAATGGACCATGAGCAAGAGAATCTCGTATAGACATGTGAGTATTTGTTGGAGCGAATACTGAAAGACACATGAATGGTTCTTAATAGTTAAAAATACACACCACTGTCAATATGAATCTCCTCGGGTAGAGCAATATATGTGATCTTTTGACTATATGATAATATTGATTTTGTGTGTGATCCTTCACACTTTGATGTCATGTATGTCAGAGATATTTTACGGTCTAATCGCTAGATATTTGTTGGGTGTGGAACGATGCACTCGTTAATCGGTGTGTATCAAGATATGATATGTCGACCTATATGTGTACTATAAGAGGTTTAGATATCAATGTTTATAAGTCATAGTTCTTAAGACTTTAGCCAAAGCCGATCACATAGGGTTTCACATATACATCAGAAATAATATTCTCATTAGTTTTAAAGAATCGTGGACATGTCGACAATATGAGATATGCGCATTGGAAACTTTACAATATAATTTATGTTTCCTAAGCCCAACTCATATAACCTACGCTGGAACGATTATTAAACATATGTGAAGGCATCGACTTGCATAGTTCAGAAAGGTCATTCGTGTTCATCGCAATTTCGAAAATGGCCGAATTGTGTACATATGAGCTATTGTTGAACGTTTTTGAATTAAGAAAGTTTCATAATATGAAGTGTACTCGTTGAGCACTCGAGTAGCCAATCATGTTTGATAATAAATAATATTTGATATTATAATTATCAATCAAAATAATTAAGTGTTATTGGATAACATTAATTATTTATTTGATCAAATGAGATTAATTAGATTAAATCAAATTTTTTATGTTTAAATAAATAATCACATAATGGAATTGTTATAATTTCATAAATTTCTATACAATCAGAGGATATTTTGATAATTACAATTATTTAGTTGATAAGTGCAGTTTATACCCACTTATTCCTTCCTTATTAGCTTACTATTTTGTTAGGTTCTGTGTCATTTAATGTATTTTATAGTCTGTTTTATGTTTTATTGGTAGGAAGGATTGGAGCATAGATCTTGGGATTAACGAACGTGTTTTGGGACCTTACGGAGGCAAATGAAGCAGCGGGAAAAGTTAAAAATGCTGAAACACTTATCCTGAAAAAGTGTGCTAGCGTCGCGACGCCCGGACAAGATGACAACACAAATAATTTCCCGAGAGTTGAGCGTTGCGACGCCAATTCCAGTGTCGCGACGCTGCGACAGACTTTCAGAAACATCAGAAATTAGTATTTTACGCGCATAAGGACTCCAGGACTTCCTTATAAATATAGAAGCTCGTCCAAAATCCTAAAGAGGAGAAAAAGACACAACTAAAGACTCTACACACATTTTTTTAGATTGATCCAATAAGGAGGATTGAAGAGTGACAAGAAGAGACGAAGACAGTGACGTCCGAAGATGAAATGATTTGATTTGGGTTTTATCTTCTAGTTTATTTCTTTAAACTATAATGATGTTCATTATGTTCTTGTCCCTATTTTCATTGTTTTTATCTTTGGTCATGAACTAACTCTATTATTCTGAAGGATGATGTAGCCTATGCTTGAACTTATGTATTATTTGCCAATTTGATTTTTATGATGTTTTAAATCACTTTGTTTATATTCTATTGTGCTTCTAGTTTGTTTTATGTTTTATTGGTAGGAAGCATTGGAGCATGGATCTTGAGGTTAACAGACGTATTTTGGGACCTTACAAACACAAAGGAAGCATGCGGGAAATGCTGAAAATGCAGAAACATTTATCCTGAAAAAGTGTGTTGGTGTCGCGACGTCTAGGCAAGATGGAAACACAAATAATTTCCCGAGAGTTGAGCGTTACGATGCCAATTCTAGCGTCGCAACGCTGCAGCAGACTTCCAGAAATATCAAAAATTAGTATTCTACCTGCATAAGCACTCTATGAATTCCCTATAAATATAGAAGCTCATCCAAAACCCTAAAGAGGAGAAAAAGACACAACTAAAGACTCTAAACACATATTTTAAAGAAATCCAAGGAGGATGATTGAAGAGCGACAAGAGGAGACGAAGGCGATGACGTCCGAAGATGAAGGGATTCGATTCGTGTTTTATTTTTTAGTTTCTTTATTTAAACTCTAATGATGTCCACTATGTTCTTGACCCTATTTTCATTGTTTTTATCTTTGGTCATGAACTAACTCTATTATTTTAGAGGATGATGTATCATATGCTTGAACCTATGTATTGTTTGCCAATTTGATTTTTATGAAGTTTTAATTCAGTTTATTTATATTCTCTTATGTTTAATGCTTCTAGTTTGTTGGCTACAAATTAAGATGATGCATGTTTAGAATCTATCACTCGGGAGAGAGGATTTTGAATAGGATCTAGAGAATATAACATAAGAGATTTGTAGAGTTCAAGAGAACCTATAATCCTTTTGAAGTCGTTAACAAATAATCACATAGCGTAATGCATTGTTAATTACTAGATTTTTATAGGATATCAAAGTCTATAATTGATAATATTTTCATTCGGCACTCGGGAGAGAGAGTTAGAATAATTTAGGGTTCTTGACTTCTAAAAAATACAACTGAATAAGAATTGATTGACATGACAAATACATAAGGGATAATTAGGTGAAATCAGACTCTAGAATCTCTCTCATCTTGGTCTTTTCTAAATTTAACATTTTGATATGTTGCTTATTAATTTTTTAATTTTGATTTACATTATTTTAAAGTTGCTTCTAAATAAATTTAGGTTACTATATATATTATTTAATGGAGTTCGATTACAATCCATGTGGGTTCGACACTCTACTTATCTTTTAATAAAACTTGACACTGTATACCTGCCGTACGATAATCTCGCAACAGTAGTAGTAGGTGTATATCACTTGATTAATTTGATTAATCAAGTAGTTAGACAAAAAATGATGAGATTACACCTAATATGTATATTTAGACCAACTGAATTAAGCCCACCTAAAAGTTGATTAAATGTTTTATTAATCAAAAAATAAAAACTTGGTTATAAAAGACAAACTTGAGTAATTTTGATTAAGCAAAAAGTTAACCTAAAGATCTGTGAGAGAAGTTTTGGAAGTTCTCTACAATTTTCAACAAAGAGAAGAAGATTGGATCTTTCATCCAAGCTTGTTAGGTAAGTTTGATATTCTCTAATAAGTTGTGTTTTTCATTAGTGATTTGATATCATAAGTAAAACATATGCTAATGTATTATGTATTTGATGTATAATAATATAGCTTGAAGTTGAAATTAGGTTAATGAATTATGTATAGATTCTTTGGAAGCATAGAAATACAATATGGTTGTGATTAGGTCAAATTTTATATATGTTGGACATGAAACACATAATTATAGTTTTAAACTCTAGATAAAAGCTTGTACCTATGACTACTATTATAGAATCACTTGACCGCCTTTAAGTGACTTAGAATTATTCATGAGTTAATTCTTTATGAGATTCTTTGTTTGGTTTGTATTTTATATTCAAAATTATACATATATGTATTTTGAATACATTTATATTTTGTAAAATATTTAATATTTTTGATAAACATGATTTTATTCTATAACATGTTTTGATATTGGTTTTGATGTTAAATTAGATTTTGGGTGTTTGGAGAAATTCGGAAGTGATTTGGGTTAAAAATAAGTGGAAATTGCTCTCTGAAAATAATTTCTGCAAGTGCGAGGCGCGACACATAAAGAGCTAGTGGTCTCGTATTTGGCATCGTAACGTGTGAGCATTATGCGTCACGACGCGCAAGCGGGAGTTGCGATGCTCAAGCTTGCGCGCATAGCATGAGTCGCAACGCCCGCGCGCTGAAACTTCTTTTCCCCTGTTTAGGAGCTCCTAGACTTCAATTTGTCCCATATTTTTTTCCTATACACTCGTAATGAAATATAGTATTCCATTTAATTATTTAAAAATATACCTATATTATATATCCACGGGTTAGACCCAATTATGCTACGCGGTGTACCGATCTGACCCTAGGGGTTCCGCATCCGCCCCAACATAAGATGCATGGATGCCCGATATATTAGAGTTTAGTATGAGTATAATTTCGATGCATGTTGGTTGGACGGGCTGTGTGAACTTTTAACGGGGCCCAATATAATTTTATATTTTTTGTGACATTGGTTTCATGTACTTTCATCTAACTGCAGGTGGTGCATAGATAATTTTCTAAACTAGAGGTAGTGCACATATAATTCTCCTCACAATATAAATTAAATAAGGTAGTTTGACATAAATGTCCTTATTACGTCATCATCCTCTTAACATTGTTAATGACAAAGTGATTTTATGATATTAAATATAAATTCGAGGTGAGTGTCATTATCAAAAATCCTTGGAAGTTATATATATTTTCACGTAAGTAAAGGTGATTCGTTGATAATTTCCCTAGATATAACTTTATTAGTAAAATACTATTTCTATAAGTTTAATTAGTAGTAAAATATAATATTTCAAAATCCATAGTACCTAATTATTATTTTGCTATAAGTTAAGAGTAAAATGTTTATAAAATAAAGAGATAAATATTATTAAAGTCAACTTTGGACCATACTTTGTACTAAATAGGGATAAGCCATTTTTTAGCCATTTATATCTTCTTTACCCGAACTACAAATCACAATATGTAAAATATTACATACAATTAACATTCATACATAACACTCTAAATTTACCAAGAAGAGAAGCTGATAATAAAAAAATAATAATTTTGGAATGGAGAATGATAAAATAGGGATATAAATATGGTCAGAATTAATTTAATATTATATTTTAGATTAAATATGGAGAATTTTAAAAAATTAGGATTACTTATACAATTTATTAAAAACTTGACTTGAGTATAAATTAATCTTCGTGGAAAGGGCTATTCAAAAATTCTCTATAGTTACAAAAGTAAAAAAATAAAGTCACAAGAGAATTAAGTCTAATCCGTAGATTATAAAATGGCTACCAAAACTCTCCCAAAGATAATTTCCTTTTAACAATTTTTTAGAAGGTCTTATAAAGAGTTAACAAGGACAAAAGTCTCTCTCTCTATAATATATTATACACCAGACAAAATATGTAAAATATTCAGCACATATAAACAAAAAAAGTGCAACTAGATCTGTTACTTATGCAATGTACACCAGTTGTAAACTGTACCTTTTTTTTGAGTCAGCTGTCTACATTCTCTCAACCTCTGATTCAAAAACCTTCTGACTTGAGTTGGCAACCCTTTGTCCAATACCCAGATTAGTGTATTATTTATATATATATATCGTTTTAGCTCAAGCTTACCCATATCCAAAAAAAAAAAAAAAAAAGTTAAACTAAGTATTATCTTATTTGGTTAAGACATGTTTATCAAATATACTGGGTTTTGAATTCGATTTGTCGCGATGGCGTGAATGAATAAAAAATTGATTCATGTGATTATTAACTTTTTGGTCAAATTCTTTTAGCTTATGGTCCTTGATCCCATAGTCTTTGGGCAATTCTATCAACTTACAAGCATTGTTTTTACTCTCTTTGGGGGCATAGTCAAAGATGATTTGTTAAGTGAAAACTATTCTTTATAAGCGATAGGGTCGTTCAGATTGTCTTTTTTTTTTAAATGAAATAATATATATATATATATATATATATATATATAAATTCTTAAGTTTCCATCTTACAATATATATAAAGTTCACTTTTTTTTCATTTCATCACTAGTAAATTAAATGTTGGAAAATGCTTATAGTAAACATTTTGAGGCACAATTTTAAGCATGGTCCACTTCATGTTAGTGGTTGGTTTTGAGTGATTCAGATACTCCTCCGTGAGTAGTTCGAAATGGTATATTCATATGCTTAAAATGGTGTTTGGGTGAATGAGAAATTGTTGCTCAAATGTCACTAATTGGTGTTGGAAATAAAGAGAAGTGTGTTTGTCCCACATTGGAAAGATATTAGAGAGAAGTTGTGTTTATATATGATTGCTCATATGTAGATAGGTAAGAGTTATAAGGATAGAGGCTCTCTCTACAAGCGCACGCAGAGGGGGTGCAAATCAAAATCTGATCAGGCCTGACTCGTGTGCACCGCGCGTCCTGCGTACACGAATGCCGGACCAAATTGTGCGGGCCGGCCCAGATAATTTTTGCAAGTCTCTTTATTTTTCCAAGCCTTTTGAAGTTCCATAACAGTTGAATTAATGGTACTAATTAACTTGGTGGTTACAAGCAAATGTAAGGTCTCCCACTCATGTAATTAATTGGCATATTTATTGTCCTTCTTATATAAGGCTACAGTGATTTCGTTTTTAAAAAAGAATGAAAAACACAGTATTCACAACACACAGTTTTCGGTTTTAAGGAGAAAAAAAATTCCTCTCGATTTTCTTTGTTTTGTTTGGGAAGAGTTCAAACACTTTTGTGGTTCGTTGGATACGAGTTTGGTGGTGTCCTTACTCGTTCGTTTTCCGTTGCATCCTGGGAAACAATCGTCTCACGTTCTACTGCACCATCGGTAGGGGAAGAATTTGTTTTAAGGATATTGTTGACATCAACAAGCCTCGGAAAGAAGCAGTGGTTCGGTTCAGTTCCATCTCTCCAGGATCAGTCGCCTTCATCAGAGGCTTCTTCAGGGCTTCCTCGCTTTCAGAGGTTCGGTCAGAGGCTCGCCTTCATCGTCAGAGTCAGGGGCCTCCTAGCAGACATCAAACTCAAAGGCTCGCCTTCGCGTCAGACCCTCGCTTCCATCTTCGTCAGGGGCTCATTGCATTCATAGGCAGAGGCACAAAGATTTCAGAGGCAGACGCACATTCAGACTTCAGAGGCAGAGGCTTATTTCAGAGGCAGACGCATCGCTTCAGGGTCTGCCGTCAGACGCATCTCCTCAGGGTCTGCCATCAGGGTCTGCCATCAGGGTCTGCTCTGCTCGTGTAGGTCTGCTCATCAGGGTCAGAGTCTGCTCAACATGTCTGATTTAGTAGTTAGACGCAAATTCAGATTTCCCTATTAAACACTTGATATTTGTAATATTTGTATTACAGTCTTAAAATAAATTTCGACTCTGTGGATATGAAAAATAGTCTAAAGACAGTAGATCCGAATATGACAGACTCTTCGGCTGGCCAGAATATTGTGGCAGCCCCTGTGGCTGGCCAAATTGCAGTGGCAGCCTCTTCGGCTGGCCAACTTGCTTCAGCCTCTGGGCTTAATATGGCAGCCGTTGTGGCTGACCAATGTGTTGCTGCCTCTATGGCTAGACAACCTATTGGGCATGTGAGCCATGTCAATCTTGCTGAGGAAAAACCTGAAAAATTCACTGGTCAGAATTTCAAAAGGTGGCAACAGAAGATGTTATTTTACTTGACCACGTTGAATCTTGCGAGGTTCCTAAAGGAATATGCTCATGTACCCACGGAGGGTGAGATTGATATCCAAGTGATCAGTGCGATCGATGCTTGGAAACATTCTGAATTCCTATGTCGGAATTATGTGCTGAATGGGCTATGTGATTCCTTGTACAGTGTGTATGCCGGAATGAAAACAACAAAAGGGCTTTGGGAATCTTTAGATCGAAAATATAAAACTGAGGATGCCGGTACTAAGAAATTTTTCGTAGGCCGCTTCCTAGATTTTAAGATGGTTGATTCCAAAACTGTATTAAGCCAAGTACAAGAACTGCAGATTATTCTAGCAGAAATTCATGCTGAGGGGATGGTTTTAAGTGAAACCTTTCAAGTAGCCTCGATAATTGAGAAACTACCACCTGGTTGGAAATATTTCAAGAATTATCTAAAGCATAAGGGAAAAGAAATAAGCATTGAAGACTTGGTTCTTAAGCTCAGAATTGAGGAAGATAACCGAGTATCTGACAAGATAGGAATATCTCATGAGGCCAAGGCAAATGTTGTTGAATATGGCCATAAGAACAAGAACCTCAAGAACAAAGGGTCAAAGATGGGCCCTAAAGGAGGAGTTTCCAAGAAATCCAAATTTCAAGGAAGATGCTTCAACTGTGACAAAATGGGTCACAAGTCTTCTCAGTGCAGACTGCCGAAGAAGAAAAAGAAACAAGAGGCTAATGTGTTGGAAAACATGACTCAAGATGTTTCAGACATTAACCTCTATGCTGTGGTTTCTGAGGTGAATCTGGTGGGTTTTAACCCAAGAGAGTGGTGGATTGATACTGGTGCCACTCGACATGTGTGCTCGGACAAGAGCATGTTTTCTTCATTTGAGCCTGCTGGTAATGGGGAAAAAATATACATGGGGAATTCAGCAACATCTGAGATTGAAGGTCTAGGAAAGGTGATTCTGAAGGTAACATCTGGAAAATAGTTGACTTTGAACAATGTTTTGTATGTACCAGAAATACGGAAGAATCTTGTGTCTGGATCGCTTCTGAACAAGCATGGATTCCGGATGGTGTTCGAGTTTGATAAAATAGTTTTGACTAAAAATGGGATGTATGTGGGAAAAGGGTATGTAACTGATGAGATTTTTAAGCTCAACGTAATGGTTGTTAAACCCAAGAATATCAATAAAGCTAGTTCTTCTGCTTATATTGTTGAGTACTCTAATCTATGGCATGGTAGATTAGGACATGTTAATTTTAATTCATTGCGGAAACTAATTAACATGAATCACATTCCCAATTTTAAAATTGATAACAAACATAAGTGTGATACTTGTGTTGAGGCAAAACTAACTAGATAATATTTTTATAGTATTGAAAGAAACTCTGAACCACTTGATCTAATTCATACCGATGTATGTGATTTTAATTCAATACAATCGAGAGGCGGTAATAAATATTTTATTACCTTTATTGATGATTGCACGAGATTTTGCTCTGTGTATTTAATGAAAAACAATGACGAAGCTATATAGAAATTTGTTCTCTATAAGAATGAAGTTGAGAACCAACTGAATAAAAGAATTAAGGAGTTAAGAAGTGATCGTGGTGGTGAGTACGTTTTTCCTTTTGAATCACTTTGTGAACAAAATGGAATCATACATCAAACCACAACTCATTATTCACCTCAATCCAATGAGATTGCAGAACGGAAGAATCGTACCTTGAAAGAGATGATGAACGCTATGTTAATCAGCTCTGGCTTACCTCAGAATATGTGGGGAGAAGCTGTTTTATCAGCTAATTACCTTTTAAATAAGGTACAACGGAAAGAAGCAGGGAAAACCCCTTATGAAATGTGAAAATGAAGAGTACCTTCCTATAAATTCCTACGAGTGTGGGGGTGTCTTGCCAAAGTAATCATTCCTCCACCTAAGAAGGTGAAGATAAGACCAAAAACTGTTGATTGCATTTTCATAGGATATGCACATAACATTAATGCTTATCGATTTCTTGTGCATGAATCTAATATACCAGATATTCACAAGAATACGATAATGGAATCCAGGAATGCATCCTTTTTCGAATGAGTTTTTCCTTGTAAAACTAATTCGAATTCAAATGTGCACAAACGGGCACATGAGACTATCATTGAAGATAGTCAAGACCAAGAACACATATATATCCAGAGGATCAACAAATTGTTGAACTTGAACCAAGATGTAGCAAAAGAGCTAGAACAGAAAAATTATTTGGTCCAGATTTTCTAACTTTTTTGCTAGAAAATGATCCTCAAAGCTATAACGAAGCTGTAAGGTCAGCTGATGGTGCTTTGTGGAAAGATGCCATCAATAGTGAAATTGATTCCATCTTACAAAATCACACCTGGGAGTTAGTGAATCTTCCTCAATGATGTAAACCTTAAGGGTCCAAGTGGATTTTTAAAAGGAAAATGAAGGCAGATGGATCAATTGATAAGTACAAAGTAAGACTTGTAATTAAAGGTTACAGACAACGTGAAGGTCTGGATTACTTTGATACTTATTCTCCTGTAACGAGAATAAATTCCATAAGGATGATACTAGCAATTACAGCTTTGCGCAATCTTGAGGTACATCAGATGGATGTGAAAACAGCCTTTCTGAATGGAGATTTAGATGAAGAAATCTACATGGAACAACCTGAAGGCTTTATAGCTCCAGAATAAGAAAAGAAAGTCTGTAAGTTAGTAAAATCCTTGTATGGATTGAAACAAGCTCCGAAACAATGGCATAAAAAGTTTGACGACACTATGTTGGCAAATGGTTTCAAAATCAATGAATGTGATAAATGTATTTATGTAAGAGAGACATAAGTTGGCTATGTCATTTTATGTCTCTACGTTGATGACATATTGATTGTCGGGAGTAATGTTAAAATGGTGAAATCTACCAAGAATATGCTGAAATCCAAGTTTGACATGAAAGACACGGGTCTAGCAGATGTCATTCTGGGAATAAAGATCTCGAGAAGTCCAGATGGATTTATTCTTGATCAGTCGCACTATGTGGACAAGATTCTTGGTAAATTCAACAATGATGATTCTGCTGTGGCTAGAACTCCTTTAGATTTGAGTCTACACCTATCAAAGAATAGGGGAGAGGGTATATCTCAAGTAGAATACTCTAGAGTTATCGGGAGTTTGATGTACTTATCAAGTTGTACAAGGCCTGATATAGCCTGTACAGTAAAAAAGCTTAGCAGATATACGAGTAATCCAGGGGTTGATCACTGGAAAGAAATAGTAAGGGTACTCATGTACTTACGTTTTACTCGTAATTATGGGTTGCACTATCATAGATATCCAGCTGTAATCGAAAGATACAGTGATGCAAATTGGATATCTAATATGAAAGACTCAAAGTCTACCAGTGGCTATGTGTTTACACTAGCAGGTGCAGCTATATAATGGAAATCCTCCAAACAGACTGTGATAGCCAGATCTACAATGGAATCAGAATTCATTTCATTGAATAAGTATGCTGAAGAAGTAGAATGGCTTCAAAATTTTCTAGAGATATTCCAAGTTGGCCTAAGCCAGTGCCAACAATTTGTATTCATTGCGATAGTCAATCTGCAATTGGAAGGGCACATAACAATATGTATAATGGTAAGTTTAGACATATTCACCGTAGACACAATATTGTTAGAGAATTACTCTCTACTAGAGTTATTTCGATTGACTATGTAAGGTCAAAGGATAACATTGCGGATCCGCTAACCAAATGGTTAAACAGAGAGTTAGTTGTGAAATCATCGAGGGTAATGAGACTAAAGCATATTAGATAAATGTTTATTACGAAGGAAAATCCAACCTTGTTGACTGGAGATCCCAAGATCTAGGTTCAATTGACAACCTACTCGTAAAAGACATAATTGGTTCACTGTGGGGGAGAGGGGTTACCTTCTAGTCCATTCCTATGGTGAAATGAAACAGCGATGC
Organism: Zanthoxylum bungeanum; assembly: GCA_019454045.1. Taxonomy (NCBI): domain Eukaryota; kingdom Viridiplantae; phylum Streptophyta; class Magnoliopsida; order Sapindales; family Rutaceae; genus Zanthoxylum; species Zanthoxylum bungeanum. Next base: position 35,557 of record SKCR01027399.1, read on the forward strand.
TCGTATGGATAGAGGTTAAGAAAAGGCTTTTAATGATTCTTATGCGTCGAGAATCCGAGCAGAGTATTACGAGATACTCTTAAATAAGAAATCACCTATATGATAGAGAAGCGGGACCGCTTCAAAGGGAATTGTACGTGGCTCAATTCTTAGAAACTCTTGCAGAACCAGGTTGATGTTCATGGCCAAAATGAACATAATAATGAGAACTCGGATGTGTTAGGTAAAATATCTGTGTGATATATGTTCTCCATTTACATGAACGGCAGTACAATTCAATGACATCGTGTCCACTGTCAGCTAGTAAATGAGATCTATTTTCACAAGGGAATGTTCCAAGGCTGAGGCCTACCTATCCTATGCAAGTGTTGAACCGTTGAACTCTTATAAGTCAAAATAAAATATTTTATAAAATATTTTATTTGACGTTTTTTCGCCAATTTCATTCATGTGGGGGATTGTTGGAAAATGCTTATGAGTAAGCATTTTGAGGCACAATTTTAAGCATGGTCCAATTCATGTTAGTGGTTGGTTTTGAGTGATTCAGATACTCCTCCGTGAGTAGTTCGAAATGGTATATTCATATGCTTAAAATGGTGCTTGGGTGAATGAGAAATTGTTGCTCAAAGGTCACCCATTGGTGTTGGAAAATAAATAGAAATGTGCTTGTCCCACATGGGAAAGCTATTAGAGAGAAGTTGTGTTTATATATGATTGTTCATATGTAGATGGGTAAGAGTTATAAGGATAGAGGCTCTCTCTACGTGCGCGGGCAGGAAGGTGCAAATTAAAATCCGATCAGGCCTAACTCGTGTGCACCTGCGCGTCCTGCGTACCCGAATGCCGGACCAAATTATGCGGGCCCGATCAAGCCAATTTTCGCAAGTCTCTTTATTTCTTCTAGCCTTTTGAAGTTCCATAACAGTTGAATTAATTGTACTAATTAACTTGGTGGTTACAAGCAAATGTAAGGTCTCCCACTCATGTGATTAATTGGCATATTTATTTTCCTTCTTATATAAGGCTACAATGATTTCGTTTTTAAAAAAATAATGAAAAACACAGTATACACAACACACAGTTTTCGGTTTTAAGGAGAAAAAAAAAATTCCTCTCGGTTTTCTTTGTTATGTTTGGGAATAGTTCAAACACTTTTGTAGTTCGTTGGATACGAGTTTGGTGGTGCCCTTACTCATTCGTTTTCCGTTGCATCCTGGGAAACAATCGTCTCACGTTTTACTGCACCATCGGTAGAGGACGAATTTATTTTAAGGATATTGTTGACATCAACAAGCCTCAGAAAGAAGAAGTGGTTCGGTTCGGTTCCATCTCTTCAGGATTAGTCGCCTTCATCAGAGGCTTCTTCACGGCTTCCTCGCGTTCAGAGGTTCGGTCAGAGGCTTCTTCAGGGCTTCCTCACTTTCAGAGGTTCGGTCAGAGGCTCGCCTTCATCGTCAGAGTCAGGGGCCTCCTAGCAGACATCATACTCAGAGGCTCGCCTTCGCGTCAGACCCTCGCTTCCATCTTCGTCAGGGCTAATTGCATTCAGAGGCAGAGGCACAAAGATTTCAGAGGCCGACACACATTCAGACTTCAGAGGTAGAGGCTTATTTCAGAGGCAGACGCATCGCTTCAGGGTCTGCCATCAGGGTCTGCTCTGCTCGTGTGGGGTCAGCTCATCAGGGTCAGAGTCTGCTCAACATGGTCAGATTCAGTAGTCAGACGCAAATTCATATTTCCATATTAAACACTTGATATTTTTAATATTTGTATTACATTAAATAACAGAAACAAGCAAAGGGAGAGGTAGAGCTATAAAAATAAGATAAAAAATAATAAAAATAAAAAATAACCTTATTAGGTGGATTTTTTTTTTTTAGAAGAATGACCTTATTAGTTATGGTGACAAAACTGGTCAACAAAGCCAAATCTTAATCTTCATATTACTGCCTAGTCTGCCCTTTAAATTTAATAAAATCTTTATTTTTAAGGCAGATAAACTATTAATTATAAGTACTTAAATATTGTTATCGATTTGTTTTTTGACGTGACTTAATGATGTAGGGTTTAAAATCTAAGTCATGAGTTCAAATCTATGGGGTGCATTTCTCATAAGAACCTGAGACAATCGTGTATTTTACCTGCTTCGTTTAAGCCCGGATCGAGTGATGGCGGCCGAGTTTCCAACATTTGCAAAAAAAAAAAAATCACGATTTACTGATATTACTCTAAAAAATTTGTTGGAAATTCTTGTAATATTCATTAAATGATGTATGTATATGTCTTTTCTATGCAAGTGGTGCATGAGAGGGGTACAACCCTCCCCGATGGGGGTTCTTTTGGCACCCTTCCCCTCCTTATATAAGAGGCATCCTGTCCAATTTTCTAAAAGACACAACAACATCCGAATTTTAGAAGTAATATTCCCTTTGTTTTAGAGAGAGTTCCACCAATTTCCAAGTTCAAATACTTGTTAAGGAGTGCTCATTGAACAAGAAGCAACCAAGTTATCCGGGGAGAACATTAGCCAATTCGAATCCGTGAAGCACCAGAGACGGAGGCTAATAAGTTCTTAGGGACAGAGAATCATCTCGACTTGGACATTATCTATCGGGTTTTTCTGGTTCTCAAGGTTTTAGGGTTTTGCATGTAATGTAGATCTAGTTTTCTGGTTTTATCATTTGACTTGTTTGAAGCATGTTGATTTGTTGTTTAATGACACTAATTTGAACCACATTCTTAAGAACTTATTATCAGTGTTGTTAGATATTAAATCGCATGCGTAGTTAAGAAAATTTCTGAAAAAAATACAGCATGTGCATGAAAAACTCGTAGGGCGTTCGAACCCCCGACGAACGCAAAGGCTTAAATATGAAATTTCGTAAGAATATTCGAATGCGTCTTCAAATGCAACTCGAACGCAAGCCTTATGCCTAAGAACGTTCCAACGCGTCTTCAAACGCAACTCGAACATAGACCTTCTAACTTAGTTCGTTCAAACGCGTCCTAAATGTAACTCGAACACAAACTCTCTGGAATCATTCCGTTCGAACGCGTTATCGAACGCTATACGAATATGAACTCTCTGGAAACATTCCGTTCGAACGTGTTATCAAATGATACATGAACGTGAACTCTCTGGAACACTTCGTTTAAACGCGTTATCAAACGCAACACGAACGTACACACACTGGACAATCTCGTTCGAACGTAGATACGAACGCGACACTAACGAAATAGTCCTGGAATTGTTATAAACTGCAAAGACTTATATTAATATTAACTTGGTAAATCATATACTGAAACACATTAATCTTGGTAGTATAGATTTAAGTTATTATTAGGTTGTTCAATTATCACAAGTATACACATAGTGATAAAGTTGAAATTGATTGTGTGTTGCATACTTGGGTGAGAATTTAAAAGTGTAATCATACACAAGAAATTCCATCCAATTTTGATTGACACTTACACATATATATACACATATCATATATTGTTTGTGCTATTGAATAAGTGTAATTCTGGGTTTGAATTGCTAAGAGATCCTATTGAAAAAGTGTTTAAAGAATATTATGTCAAAAAGGCGATAAGAGCCTATGTGGTCATGGATTTAAGTGGTTACTCTGGACCCCCCTCGTCCTCTGGGAATATTCGTTTATTCATTTTTCTAAAGAATCTTTAGTTGAAATTCAAGGACTTGTGTTTATTGGAACCACCGTCCAATTGAACAACAAGTGGTTACCTAGTATATCACTTTGAACAAGATCATTTGTTGATCGTTGTGTAATTTGTCTTTTGTAGACTAATTGACCCCTGTTGGTTTTTCCAGTTACAAATGGCTAGCGGAAACATCACAGTACCAGTCTCTCATGGAGAAAAGCCGGAGAAGTTTGGTGGGGCAAATTTCAAACAGTGGCAGAGCAAAATACTGTTCTACCTGACAACTCTCCAGTTGGCTAAATTTCTTAAAGATCATCTGGGTCCTGTGGAGGGTGAATCAGAAATAGCCAAGGAAAAGCGAGAATAGACGTGGATGTCTGAAGACTTCCTATGCAAGAACTACCTTTTGGGTGGTCTTGACAATACCCTGTACAATTTGTACCAAGACATGACTTTTGCGAAGATTCTCTGGGAATCTCTCGAGAAGAAATACAAAACCGAGGATGCCAGACAAAAGAAATTTGTCATGGGTAGGTTCCTGGACTATATGATGGTAGATTCAAGGACGGTGATGTCTCAGTTGGGTGAACTGCAGTTGATCATTCATGAAATACTGAATGATGGTATGAAACTCTGTGAGACGTTTCAAGTTGCCACCATAATTGAAAAGTTGCCTCCATCATGGAAGAACTTCAGGAGCTATCTGAAACACAAAAAGAAACAGATGAGTCTTGAAGACCTTAGTGTTCGATTGAGAATCGAGGATGACAACAGGATGTCCGAGAAGGCCAGCTACAAGACTATGGAGTCTAAGGCCAACATCGTTGATGGTGTAAAGGGTAGCAAGAAGAGAAAGAACAGTTGAGCTGATTCTTCCCAAGCGAACAAGAAGTTCAAGGGGAAATGCTACAACTGTGGAAAGAGCGGTCATATGTCAAAGGACTGCAGAAACAAGAAGTCTCAGGACAAGGGCAAGAAAAAGAAAAATGAGGCCCATGTCACTGAAGGTGAGCAGCTGACTGATGAGATCTCAGAGATGGACCTATCAGCAGTGGTAATCGAAGCCAACATAGTTGGGAATCCGAGAGAATTGTGGGTAGACACTGGGGCTACTTGTCATATCTGTGCAGATAGTAAGATATTTTCCTTGTATCAGAAGGTCGATGGCGGCGATCATCTGACAATGGAAAACTCATCTACCTCTCAGGTGGTTGGACAAGGCACAATGGTTCTGAAGATGACATCCGGAAAAGAGCTAACATTGAAGAATGTACTGCATGTTCCAGATATTCGGAAGAACTTGGTCTCGGGCTCTCTCCTTAGTAAGGCTGGTTTTAAGCTTGTATTTGTTTCTGATAAGTTTGTAATGACTAAGAATGATATGTATGTAGGAAAATGATACCTAACTGAGGGCCTTTTTTAAGCTAAATGTAATGACTGTCAATCGTGATATTAATAAAGCTAGTACTTCTGCTTATATTATTGAGTCACAAAATATATGGCATGGGAGGTTAGGACATGTTAATTATGATACCATGCGTAAATTAATTAAAATGGACCTTATACCTAAATTTACAATTGATAGCCAACATAAGTGTGAGGCATGCGTTGAAGCAAAAATGCATAGAACATCATTTTATTCTATAGAACGCAGCTCTGAACCTTTAGAACTTGTACACACTGACGTGTGTGACATGAATATTGTGCAAACAAGAGGCGGTAAAAAGTACTTTGTCACTTTTATCGATGACAGCACAAGTTTCTGTTATGTATATTTGCTGAGGAGCAAAGCTGAAGCTATTAAGAGCTTCATACACTATAAGAACGAAGTTAAAAATCAACTTGGCAAGAAAATCAAAAGAATCATGAGTGATAAAGGTAGTGAATATGTTTCACCATTCAGTGAATATTGTTATGTGCACGAAATTATTCACGAAACCACTGCTCCTTATTCTCCTCAACAAAATAGGATTGTTGAGCGCAAAAACCGAACGTTGAAGGAAATGATGAACGCCATGTTGACAAGTTCTGGTTTACCCCAGAACTTGTCGGGGGAAGCCTTGCTTTCCGCGAACTACATTCTAAACAAACTTCCTCACAAAAGATTAGACAAGACATTGTATGAGTTGTGGAAAGGTTTCGTACCTTCCTACAAATACCTAAACGTGTGGGGGTGTCTTGCCAAAGTAATGGTTCTTAAACCTAAGAAGGTTAGAATATGACCTAAAACTGTTGATTATATAATCATTGGATATGCTCGCAACAGTAGTGCGTATCGATTCTTGGTACACAAGTCTGAGATTCCTGACATCAATCTGAATATGATAATTGAGTCAAGGAATGTGATATTTTTTGAAGAGACGTTTCCTTGTAAGGAAAGACAAAGAACAAAGTCTCTCAAAAGAACAATTGATATTGTCAAGAACAGTGATCATGTTGACCAAGAATCAGATCAACTTGTAAATATTGAGACAATCGAGCCTAGATATAGCAAAAGAGCTAGAACGTCTAAGTCGTTTGGTCCCGATTTTCTGACATACTTGTTAGAAAATGAGTCTCAAAGCTATAAAAAAGCTGTGTCTTCTCCGGAGGCACCTCTGTGGAAAGAGGCTATTAACAGTGAGATTGATTCAATCCTACAGAACCATACTTTTGAGTTGGTTGATCTTCCTCCAGGTTGTAAGCCGCTGGGCTACAAATGGATATTCAAATGGAAGATGAAAATGGATGGATCAATAGATAAGTACAAGGCAAGAGTTGTCATAAAAGGTTATAGACAAAAGGAAGGCCTTGATTACTTTGACACCTATTCACCAGTGACTCGTATCACATCGATAAGAATGCTCATAGCCATAGCAGCTATATTTGGTCTTGAAATACATCAAATGTATGTAAAGACGACATTCTTGAATGGTGAATTGGATGAAGAGATTTACATAGAATAACCAGAAGGGTTTAGTGTTCCTGGACAAGAACAGAAGGTGTGTAAACTTGTAAAATCCTTGTACAGATTAAAACAAGCACCTAAACAGTGGCATGAGAAATTTGACAAAGAGATGTTGTCAAGTGGGTTCAAAATCAATGAGTGTGATAAGTGTGTGTACACCAAATCAACTCAAAAAGGATATGTCATTGTGTGTCTCTATGTAGATGATATGCTGATAATTGGTAGTAATCATGAAATGATTCAGTCTACCAAAAATGTGTTATCCAGCAAATTTGATATGAAAGATTTGGGAGTAGCTGATGTGATCCTAGGAATTAATATTTCTAGGACATCATACTGATATATATTATCTCAGACTCATTATATTAAGAAGATACTTGATAAATATATCAAAGGGGATCTAAATGTGGCTAGAACCCTTGTGGACCTAACTCTTCATCTATCAAAGAATACTGGCTCAAGAGTATCACAATTAGAGTATTCGAGAATCATCAGAAGTCTGATGTATCTCACGAATTGCACACGACCTGATATCGCTCAAGCTGTGAACATGCTTAACAGATATACGAGTAATCCAGGACATAACCACTGGAGAGCCATAGTAAGAGTTTTGAGGTATCTGAGAGAAACTTCAAAATATGGGCTATATTACGAGAGATATCCTGCTGTACTAGAGGGATACAGCGATGCTAACTAGATATCTGATACGGTGGATTCCAAATCTACAAGTGGATTTGTTTTCACACTTGGTAATGCAGCCGTGTCATGGAAATCCTCGTGGCAAACATGTATTGCCCGGTCTACTATGGAATCAGAGTTCATAGCGTTAGACAAAACAACGGAAGAAGCAGAATGGCTTAGAAACTTCCTGAAGGATATTCCTAGTTGGCCCAAACCGGTGCCAACGATTAGCATACATTGTGATAGCCAATCAGCTATTGGGAGAGCCCAAAATACAATGTATATTGGTAAGTCTCAACATATACGTCAGATACATAATACCATACGTCAACTGCTCTCAAGTGGCAGAATAACGATCGATTATGTTAAGTCGAATGAAAACCTAGCGGATCCACTAACTAAAGGTTTACCTCGAGAGTAAGTTGAGAAGTCATCGAGGGGAATGGGCTTGAAGCCTATAAATTAAGAATTGTCACTGTGGAAACCCAACCCAACTGACTAGAGATCCCAAGATCTAGGTTCAAAAGGGACAACTGAAACTTTGTGCAATTTAAAACAATCACTGAGGAGTTTTGTACTCTTTCTCATTCCGATAATGACGCTGAGTGTTGTCTGTCATTGGTTAGGATAAGCTAAGGCTTTTAATGATCACTATATTAGGAGATGAGTCCTAATGGGGGTAAAGACATATTACCTCTTGATAGTAGATCACCTATTTCAAGTAAGAAATAATGTCGCTTCCATAGGAACTTTTAAAGGCGAGTTACCCTAAAGTATTTGATGAATCCATGACCGTTGTTCAGGGCCGAAATGAACACAATCGTAAAACGGGAAAATGGTCGAATTAAAGCTGTGTGTTAGCAATTGTCTTGGTTTACACCAACGGCAGAATAGTTCAAGACTATGGGTCACTGGTTTGCCTAGTAAATCCGATTGTCATTCACTAGGAAATGTTTAAGGCGAAAGCTGCCTATTTCGATGCAGCTTTAGTTCATGGTAACTCTCTCAAGTGTCTACATGAATATTTGAAGAATTGTGGGGGATTGTTGGAAATTCTTGTAATATTCATTAAAGGATGTATGTATATGTCTTTTGGAAGCAAGGGGTGCATGAAAGGGGTACAACCCTTTGGAGGTTTGGCACCCTTCCCCTCCTTATATAAGAGGCATCCTGTCCAATTTTCTAAAAGACACAACAACATCCGAATTTTAGAAGTAATATTCCCTTTGTTTTAGAGAGAGTTCCACCAATTTCCAAGTTCAAATACTTGTTAAGGAGTGCTCATGGAACAAGAAGAAACCAAGTTATCCTGGGAGAACATTGGCCAATTCGAATCCATGAAGCACCAGAGACGGAGGCTAATAAGTTCTTAAGGACAGAGAATCATCTCGACTTGGACATTATCTATCAGGTTTTTCTGGTTCTCAAGGTTTTAGGGTTTTGCATGTAATGTAGATCTAGTTTTCTGATTTTGTCATTTGACTTGTTTTAAGCATGTTGATTTGTTGTTTAATAACACTAATTTGAACCACAAAATTTACGAATTAATACTAGGCTTTTTATTGTCAATGGATTACTCAATGATCATTATAAATTAGGTCCTCATACATAATAAACTCCATGTACCCATGCATATATAAATTTGTCATGTCAGTTTCCACGTCTACTCCTCCTTTTCCAACACAAAAGCAATACAAGTGACGTATGAAAAGATGCATTTTTATTCTGCTTTTTGTTTTATTGCCTTGCGGCCTAGAACACAGGAAAGGAATATAGAAAGAAAACTGGGGGGTTTTGATAAAAGAATCAACGAAAAAAAAAAGCAGCAGCAAAAGCAACATTGAGAAACATGGCCTCACGCCTCTGCTTAGTTACCATTATCATATATATATAGATGGTACATAGCTTAGCTTGCTAGCCAAACCATGTGCTTATTCTATATAAAAAATTAAAATTGGCAAAACAACTACACTATTGGAACAATACTTAAAGAAATTAATTGGTCTTATAATAAGCTACACTCAACCTTAACTGCCAAAAAGTGAGCTCTTTGCCTGTGGAATCTCCTTCTCTCTCTCTTTTGGAATTAAAGGGTCTTTTTCTGCTTTAGAAGAGTTGAGCCATGTGTCATTGACTGAAAAAGTTAGCTTAAAATGGCTGCAAACTAACACCACCCAGTTGGGATTCTCATCATTTAGGGTTTCAAAATGTTGGAGGTCGGAAGAAAGATGCATGGCCCATGGATTAGTTGTCCCTACATTTTTTTTTTTTACTTTTTTTTTTTTGCGCTTGATGTAGATGGAAAGATGCCCAAGTGTCTCCAAACCCTTCTCAAAAGACAAATTAAAGTAGTGGTGGTGTGTATATACACAATAATGAGATTCCAATGACGGACCATTAACTTATTAAATTAAGAATTATAATAAAATATCAAAAAAATAAATAATAAAATATTAATATATTAATATATGTGTTTTTTCAATTCTTAATTTGATCCATAACTTAATAAGTTAATTGGTCGTTTATCTGAATTTTACTGTATATACACACATACATATGCATAAACTTTGATCTTTTAATTTATTAGACCAAGTTAAATTTCAATATGTTATATATATAAATTCATTTAATTTCGTATTAATGTTAGAGTGTCAAAACATTACAATTAAGGCCTCTTGAAAGGTCATAATTAATCATAATGTTGATTAATGTTCAAACTAATGACACTAATTTGGGGTTCTCATTTGATTACCTGTAATTGGTCGGTACCAATTATGTATTAGGTCGGCCACCAGTTCTTGTTAATAATAATAAAAATTAGACGACCATGTAGTTATCAGATAATTATACTCTAATGTTGGTTTAATCATATGTTTACCACTTCACAGAAAAATAATAATTAACAATCATGCTTGAGATTAAAAACAAAATACAATATTCTTGTTTTGATATCAATTCGTATGTATTTTAGAGGTTATTTTTTCCATACAGTTAAAAGTATATTTGGCTCGTCGTAATTATAGATATTAATTTAGACTGTATACCATCGCATAGTTGATTTATTGTAGATTTCTGCTTGTGTAGTTATAATATAATTAGAACACAATAGAAGAAATTGGAAAAGTAAAAATGGATAATAAGTCATGTGAGTGTTTGAAAAATTCACATGATGGTTAAAGCAAAGAAAAAGCAAAGGTATTGTGGTTCTTGTATGTAAAATCGGTTTCGATTTTCATTCCGAGTAGATCTGGAATTTCTGTTCTTAATATTTTATTCTTTGTTTCACTGAAAAAATACAATAATTAATAATTTATATTAAATAATATATATTTCTCAAACCTGCAACAACAATATATTTACTGCAATACTTGTATTTGTCCAATATTTGAATGATCAATACATAAAGTAAAATAGTTCAGCAACATATTGATTTTATAGTGTTGAAATAAGTTCCAAAACTGGTTCCGATTCCTACCATAGTAGAGCTGGAACCAGTACCGGACTAGAGAAAATAGGTTTCCTTAATTTTGGAATTGGAACTGACCTTAAAGGAACTGGTTTCGGTTTTAAAACCGAAAAATCGATCTGGTTCCTTGCTATTTCGGATAGAACCGGAACCACTGCACACCCTAGAGCCTAGTTAGCTAAAATGCCAAATAAGCCAAGAAGAGATGAGCTATCTCTTTCTAATTGGTTAATGTCGACAAAATCATATTCGAAAATGGCTAGCACTAATGACCTAGAGAAAATACAAGTGGTAATCTCATTCCTTAGAACATGTATAGATCTGAGTCAGATGATAACTCTGCTTTAATTTATGTAATATACTAAAGTAGTCAGGTTCCACTCTCCAATTAATTTAATTTTAATTATTTTTCTCATCATATTATATAGTTGTGTGCTACCTAGCTTTTGGAATCCTATATATTACATACTTTCTTCACTTGCATCATTTCTATCTCTCTCTCTTTTTCTCACCATAAAAATTGTATTATCATCTGTTTCCAAAAATGGAAAACTTCATGCACAAGAAATTATTGCCATCTCATTTTGACGGAATGGCAACAGGATCCAAGTTTCTTGCTGATCAAATCATTTGGGGTGCATTAAATGATACTTCTTGTAGAGATGAATCTTCATCATCTTCGCCTGACAGGGTTTTTTCAAGTGTGGAGTCTAGTTCATCTGTAGAAGAGGCTTCCGGTGCCAATAATTTGATTAATAACATTCCTGGATTTGTTAAACAGGATGTTATGCAGGAAAAAAATTCAATTCCATTTGTTTCAGGATTGAATTCTGTTATTCCTGTAAATTTCTTGGAGTCTTTTCCAAAACTTAACCAACAAGCTGCTGCTGATCAAGTTCCTGAACCCACGTCTTCTCCTTCTTCGCTATCGAAATTCCCAAATTTAACTCTGTTTTTGCAGGAATCTCCCATTTTAAAACCTGGAAATAAGAACCAAGAGTCATTGTCACCAAACCCTTCATCTCAGTTGCCCCAATCAAGCAATGAATGGCTGAAAATCAATCAGAGCTTGGCATATTATTCATCCAAATGTTTTAGTGATTACTGGCTGAGCACTACCAAGACACAGCCGATGAAATACACAGGAAGGAACTTGCAGAATCAGCATCATAAGGGTTCTTTATCATCCGCGGCGTCTCCAGGAAAGCTCTTCAGGGGAGTGAGGCAGAGGCATTGGGGGAAATGGGTTGCAGAGATAAGGCTTCCAAGAAACAGAACAAGGGTTTGGTTGGGAACTTTCGACACGGCGGAGGAAGCTGCTATGGCATATGACACAGCTGCATATATGCTGAGAGGAGAATATGCTCATTTGAATTTTCCTGAACGGAAGCATCAACTCAAGGCCAATTCTTTGAATGGAACCACAGCTGCTCTAGTTGAAGCAAAGCTGCAAGCATTATCAAATAAAGCAATTAATGATCAGCAGCAAGCAGCAGCAAAGAAGAATAACAAATCTAATGAGAACACAGCAAACACAAAACTGAAAGGAATAATGGAGGGCAAAGTAGTCATTGGATCTCATGAGCTTATGACGGAAAATAATAAGAAGAATCATCAAGAGGTTTTATCAGATGTGGATGCTGTTCAGCTAAGTAGAATGCCTTCATTGGACATGGATATGATCTGGGATTCTCTTTTTGTCTCTGATTCATGACAATTTAAATCTACCCTTTATTTTCCTTTTTATTTTTATTTTTTTAAATTTTGAAACTGGGGTAGATTGCATTGAAGTTTATGTGCTTATTATTATTATTATTATTATTTTTATTATTATTATTTTTACTTTTAATAGCACATACTTAAATCAAATTTTCCTTCTTTAGGATTCCAGTAATTTGGTTTTTAATTATTCCATTAATATTTGGCATATAATATGATCATATAATCTTGTGTCCATGGTACTTTTTGGCTTGGTTGAAGGTATCTTTAAAGCATTATATATATATATATATATATACACACACACACCATATTCAGTTTCTGGTAGCTTTGACAATATTGTGTATGCTGTGTGAAGGAGGTTTGGTAGAATGAATTTTATTTTTGAAATTTGAACTGAGAAGTTGGGAGCAGAAGAGATTTAATTATTTGTAGTAGCTGCCAAATTTATAATGTGGAAGGTGGTTTGATGGCCTTTCTATAAAGTCAAAAGGCCTAGATTATTCATATTTCCTTTAGTTTCTTATGGGTTATAATATTAGATGTCATTTGGTGTGATTATGACAGCTTACTAGATTATCATAAAACAATTATACAGATTAGTACTTTAAGTTATCATGAACAAAGTTATTTAAATATGCCATAAAATATAGGGTAACTTTCTCATTACTTTTTCTTTTAAAAAAGTAGGGGTGGGAAGCCTAAGTTAATATTTTTAAGTCATACCTAACTGGAAATTCAAACTTGAGAGGTCAACCAAAAAAAACGACATGAAAATCACTCACTAAGTTCACAAAAACTCGAATGTAGTTACTTTTATAACTCATGTATCTAACTTTTAAAAGTTAAAACAATATTTTTGTGTAACATAACTTAAAATTCAAAGAAATTTGAAATGCATTTTCCAAATGTAAAAATAATATTTTCTTAATTAATTTTGTTGGGGAATATAATGGGGAATCTATTTTTCTGAGACGTGTAGGACACATTCTTAGAGCAATATTTATCCCTATTATGTATTGAAATGGTTGCAGGACAAATATACTTTAAGATATAACAAAAAATTAGAGATACAACACATCACTCGTTAGATCTCTACTTTGAGAAAATGTGTCATTACTTTTTCTTTTAAAAAAGTAAGAGTGGGAAAGCCTAAGTTATTATTTTTACCTCATACTTACTTTAGAATTCAAACTTAATTGATGGTCAACCAAAGAAAACAACTTGAAAATCACGCACTCAAGCTCACAAAAAATCGAATGTACTTCCATGACTCATGTATCTAACTTTTAAAAGTTAAAACTCTATTTTTGTGTAATATATCTTAAAATTCAAAGAAATTTGACATGCATTTTCCAAATGTAAAAATAATATTTTCTTAATTAATTTTGTTGGGGAATATAATAGGGAATCTAGTTTTTTGAAACGTGTAGGACACTTTCTTAGAGCAATATTTATCCTCACTATGTGTTGTAATGGTTGCACGACAAAAACACTTTAGGATACAATAAAAATTAGAGATACAACACAATACTTGTTGGATCTCTACTTGAGAACTTTCTATACGAAAAATATTATATCTAATGAATCATTTTCGAGCTCTATATGTTAGTGTCCTAGACATGCCAAGGATCTCTAAGATTGATTTGTGTGTGAATAAATCAAAGATAAGTTGCAGAAGTTACTTACATTGATCGGATGAGAGAAGTTCAAAACTTTATTTGATCTTGAAGCTCCAAGCTTTCCTTTTGAGTTCCAAACTCTTGGGTGAGTTTCCCTATCACCTTGTTTGGCTCTCTAAAGTGCTAGCTTTCTTGAATTTTTGCAACAAAAATTCAATGGAGAAGAGAAGATGTTCGGCCAACAAGAGGAAAAAGAGAATGAATAGTAACTTTTGTGTTTTCAAAAAACATAATACAAAAGTTGTGTTGACTTGGTAGATATAAAGTGTAATAAATCCAATTTACTTTATTGCCAACCACTTACATCACAAGTTGACAAGTGATGTGAGTTGTGGGTCCCACCCAATTATGAATTCTAAATTCAAGTTGGCTTACACAACACACTTTGGGCCCTGTTCGTTTAATCCGACTAAACGAATTCAGTCGCTACGTAATTAAATCTAATTAATTAAATAATAATATCAAGTAAAATTATTACGGAAGTCGCTTACGAATTAATTCTAAATTAATTCGTTCGCTTGAATTAAAATCCAATTTTAATTCCACATTGAAATCCAATTTCAATTAACATATCCGATATATTATTTTAGCCCAATTAAATAAATTAAATAGTAAAATCTAATTTAACTATTAAATTTACTTTGTCGATTAATTCCAAATTAATCGCGTTCTCTATTCTTGACGAATTTAATCCCAGATAAAATTCTTGCCGTAATTAATCCCAGATTAATTTTCTCTCTCATAATTAATCACAGATTAATACTGTTCGAGTCAAATGTCATCGGTGAATCTTTGGGAAGCGACCCAAGAGATCCCTGGATATGTTGACAGTAAATACGGTTGTCGGACTATCCGACACGTGCGTACCCGGTACCACGTTCTTACCGATTTACAAGACATGGTTGGCTTCTAGCAAAGCACCTAACATGGAATATATATAATCTGTATCAGGCGTAGTATACTATGTATTGCGTATTACGATCCAGTATCGGATGTCACATGCTAGGCCCAGGGTTGGAATTGTGTCTTCCCCGTACGAAGCATATATCAGATCACTAGCAACTAGTCTCTGTAATCGGATAATCATGACCTAGTTATAATATATCCCGATAGCTGCAGCATTTAAGAGTACTAGTTCTGTATCTCTGCGTGATCATCGTCTCCATATGACTGAAGTGATACTTCCATATTGACATCACACCCAATACACTACGATTCTCAGTATACCCAGAAGAGGCGTACACAGAACCTGTTAAAGCTTCGGACGACCAAAACCAAAGTATACTGATTGTCGCAAGTATTAACGATGCAAGTCTCAGGTTAAGACCATATACACCTACCCTGATTCGGATTCCCATAGACACATAGTCATACTACCAATGGGATTCCGATGGGTCTATCCAGAGCGAAGATGTTCCCGGTCCAACGGCTAACAGAACCTCATATCACACTTGCATAAGTATCTAATACTTAAATATATGAGAACTATGTCGTTAAGCTTCCATATCGCTCACACGTGTAATACTAGCCTATTCCGCATTATCGATGTCCAGTCTCGATAATACTACGACTATGCATATTTAATGATTAAATATTTCGTAGATTAATACTGTCTCATATCTTATTAATCAGGTACTAATCATATGGAATTTTATCATTTATATATATCCAAGTAATCCAATTACAAAATGATAAAAGAGCAATTTCCTTTGTCACATAGTTAATTTGTACAAAGAGCACCATGTCTTTTACAAATAGTGATGCTATGGGTCATAATTGTCCAACAATCTCCCACTTGGCCTATAGCCAATCACTCAAGTGTCCAACACTTGAACTATGTACGGGTCGCTCATGCTTCTGCTGAGATATCGTTTTCGCCAGCGGATATGTAAGGTTATCATCTAATGCAATTTTTCGATCTTCACATCGCCACGATGTGTGATCTCTCGAATCAGATGAAACCATCGAAGTACATACTTGGATCATTGATGAGGCCGCAATTCCTTAGCATGTGCTGTAGACCAGCACAGCTGCTAACAGAACTACTTCTAATCCAATTAGGAGTTTTATAGATCCAAAATGCTTCTTTTTCTGCCTCTGCCACAGCAATGTATTCCGCTTTTGTTGTTGAATCGGCAACAATATTTTACTTGGAAGATTTCCAGCTTACTGTTCCGTTGTTCAAAAAAAATATGTACCCTTATTGCGACTTATAGCCGTCTTTATCGGTTTGGAAACTTGCATCGGTGATCCCAGTCACCTCAAGTTCTCAATCTCCATAAATTAAGAAAGCATCCTTAGTTCCTGTAAGATACTTAAGGATGTTCTTAACATCAATCCAGTGACCATCACCTGGATCGGCATGATTGTGACTCCACATGCTCAAAGCATATGAGACACCAGGTCGCGTACATGTCTTTCAATGTATGAGTTCTCGGAGAGTGCCAACAAATTTTAGATCTATCCCAGTAGATCTTTATTCATAGAATAAAGGTTGCATCTCCCAAGTTTTCATGGAGAATTTTAATGAAAGCCAAGCTTTCACCAATTTAAATATGAGAATGTCATTGCTAAGAAGCAATACATCATCAACGTATAGGATAATCAAAGTCAGTGCACTCCCACTAACCTTCTTATATACACAAGAATCATCATCGTTTTGAATGAAACCATATACCATTATGATCTCATCAAAACGTTGGTTCCAAGAACGCAATGCTTGCTTCAATCCATAAATGGATCGATTTAACTTGCAAACCTTGTTTGTATGTTTTGGAACGATAAAACCGTCAGGGTGTTGTATATGAACATCCTCCAAAAGGTTTCCGTTAAGGAAAACGGTTTTGATGTCCATATGCCATATTTCATAATCGAAATATGCAGCAATAACAAGCATTATCCGAATGAATTTAATCATGGCAACAAGTAAAAGGTTTCGTCATAATCAACACCATGTTGATGACGATACCCTTTCGCTACAAGTCTAGCTTTGTACGTTTGTTTGTTGCTATCCATATATGTCTTCACTATGAAGACTCATTTGCTACCAATAGGCACAATGCCTTCTGATACATCAACCAGTGTCCAAACTTGGTTGTATATATGGAATCCATTTCGGACTTCATGACACCTTGCTATATAGTAGAGTCGATACCTTGTAGCGCTACCTCATGCGTAGCCGGCTCATTATCCTCAATAAGATTAATATCTTCATGAGGTGAGATCGGAAACCCATGCCTCTTAGGTTGTTTTTTGACTCTCTCTGACCTAACGCGGTTCTTGTGTATTAGAAGATTGTGGAACAGTCTCATCCCTGATAACTGTTCGTGTTCCGTGAGGGGATCGGGCGAGGAACAGTATCACTCTGATTTTCATCGAGTTTTACTTTCCTCCCACTTAACCACTGCATTTGAAGAATTCCTCTAAAGAAAAACTGCATGGAGAGCATAATACTTTTTGTTCTCTTATGGGTTGTGGAAATAATATCCTTTGGTTCCCTAGGATAGCCAATTACAAATAGGCACTTATCTGATTTGGGTTCTAGTTTGGTAACATCCAAACGTTTAATATATGCCCATCATACCCAAATCTTCAGGAATGAGAACCACACCGTTTTCTTTCCTGTCCATATTTCATATGGAGTCTGTCCAACAGACTTTATCGAAACCTTATTCAAAATAAGTATTGCACTATTCAATGCGTATCCCGCGAAGGAAATTGGTAGCTCAGTATTGTGGATGCTGGATTTCGGCCGAGGTCCACAATCAGAATTTGGAAATAGGGGCACTAACAATCCTGCAAAACAAAGAAGAATGAATGGGAGTAGATTGCCTACCGGTGTGGTAGGTATCGGGGACACTCCGACGCCCAAGTCAGTAGTATGAAATGATCAGTAAATATGTAAAATGTGAAAGTAAGGTTTGATGTTACCTTAAATTATTTTGGTAGCCGTGAGGGCGGTGATAAGTGTTTAAGGAGATGGAGTACTCTAAGATAGTGTCAGAGAGCAGAGACTTGAAGAAAGAAGTTGAACTCTGCCCTGTCTCTCGAATTTCGTTCCAATTTATAGATGAAGATTATCATCATTGGCAGCTGGCGTAAGTCCCACCACGTGCTTTGTGTATTTGATAAAAAGTCTGGGCAGGTGGGAATGTTTTTGTGTCGGGCAAAGTAGAAGAAGAGTAGTTGATATAATTAGAGGTTTTTGTATTTAAGCTTATGACTTAATTGTAATACTAATACATAAATCTTTTTGGGCCTGACCTTTACCTTCGGGCTTTGCATACCATTTTTGGGCCCTGCACACTATTTTGGGCTTTTAAGGTAAAAGACGGTTTTATCCTTGGCCCATTTTTGGTTCGTACAGTTTGTCCCTTACTCTCTAAGTCAAAAAAGTTTTTTTTTTAAGAGTATATACGTTTGTGTCGAATGATACTAATCACAAAAAGCACGTGATAAGAATGTATCACCTTCTGTCGAATGGTTCTATAAGAGTATGTGCGAAATGTGAGTTTTTGGAATATGTCACGTGTATCATCTGGGCAGATGAAGTCTTAGTCCTTCTGTTTTGACTTGACTTATGGGAATCGGTTCCTGGTCGCTGATCATTATGAAGATCCATGGACACATTGACTCGACATAAGTAATGAGGAACTTTCTCTGGTCAGGCAACTGAATGTAGGTTTAGGAGTTCCATTTGGCTCGACAAGAGTCATGGGGAATGTCCCTTGGTCGACTGAACCAAATGTAGGTTCAGGAGTTCCACTTGACTCGACAAGAGTCATGGGGAATGTCCCTTTGTCGACTGAACCAAATGTAGGTTCAGGAGTTCCACTTGACTCGACAAGAGTCATGGGAGTCCCCTTAGTCGACTGAACCAAATGTAGGTTCAGGAGTTCACTTGACTCGACAAGAGTCATGGGAATGTCCCTTAGTCGACTGAACCAAATGAGTTTCAGGAGTTCAACTTGACTCGACAAGAGTCATGGGGAATGTCCCTTAGTCGACTGAACCAAATGTAGGTTCAGGAGTTCAACTTGACTCGACAAGAGTCATGGGGAATGTCCTTTGTCGACTGAACCAAATGTAGGTTCAGGAGTTCCACTTGACTCGACAAGAGTCATGGGGAATGTCCCTTTGTCGACTGAACCAAATGTAGGTTCAGGAGTTCAACTTGACTCGACAAGAGTCATGGGGAATGTCCCTTAGTCGACTGAACCAAATGTAGGTTCAGGAGTTCAACTTGACTCGACAAGAGTCATGGGGAATGTCCCTTAGTCGACTGAACCAAATGTAGGTTCAGGAGTTCAACTTGACTCGACAAGAGTCATGGGGAATGTCCCTTAGTCGACTGAACCAAATGTAGGTTCAGGAGTTCAACTTGACTCGACAAGAGTCATGGGGAATGTCCTTTGGTCGACTGAACCAATGTAGGTTCAGGAGTTCCACTTGACTCGACAAGAGTCATGGGGAATGTCCCTTTGTCGACTGAACCAAATGTAGGTTCAGGAGTTCAACTTGACTCGACAAGAGTCATGGGGAATGTCCCTTAGTCGACTGAACCAAATGTAGGTTCAGGAGTTCAACTTGACTCGACAAGAGTCATGGGGAATGTCCCTTAGTCGACTGAACCAAATGTAGGTTCAGGAGTTCAACTTGACTCGACAAGAGTCATGGGGAATGTCCTTTGGTCGACTGAACCAAATGTAGGTTCAGGAGTTCCACTTGACTCGACAAGAGTCATGGGGAATGTCCCTTTGTCGACTGAACCAAATGTAGGTTCAGGAGTTCCACTTGACTCGACAAGAGTCATGGGGAATGTCCCTTGGTCGACTGAACCAAATGTAGGTTCAGGAGTTCCACTTGACTCGACAAGAGTCATGGGGAATGTCCCTTAGTCGACTGAACCAAATGTAGGTTCAGGAGTTCAACTTGACTCGACAAGAGTCATGGGGAATGTCCCTTAGTCGACTGAACCAAATGTAGGTTCAGGAGTTCAACTTGACTCGACAAGAGTCATGGGGAATGTCCCTTTGTCGACTGAACCAAATGTAGGTTCAGGAGTTCAACTTGACTCGACAAGAGTCATGGGGAATGTCCCTTAGTCGACTGAACCAAATGTAGGTTCAGGAGTTCAACTTGACTCGACAAGAGTCATGGGGAATGTCCCTTAGTCGACTGAACCAAATGTAGGTTCAGGAGTTCAACTTGACTCGACAAGAGTCATGGGGAATGTCCCTTAGTCGACTGAACCAAATGTAGGTTCAGGAGTTCCACTTGAAATGCGTCAAACACACAATCATTCAATATTTTTATCATGTGTCGAGTGATTAGAAGGCATGCATCGGGGTTGCCCAAATAAATATTCTTGAATGAAAGCGACCTTCAAATCTAATGATGTCGTGTCAAATGGTGAAGGCAGTTGTGAAGAGATTTAGTTGCTGAGAGCAAGTGGTGTCAAGTTGTGATAATCCAGAATTCACCATTCTTTTCGACGAAATATTTTATATTTCCTAGATCTTCCACGTGTCGTTTAACGAAGTAAAACCTAACGCGAATAACGAGGAGTCTTTTGGCGGGAAATGAACCGCCAAAAGAAGTAGTATAAGAGTGGCTTGATGGGTTCATTTGTTTCATTCACAAGATCAACGATTTGGGAGAGAACTTCAAGGCTCCAAGGTACTTCTTCAAAACTCTCTTCGCGTTCTTCATTTCCTTTGAATATTCATAGAGTAGCTTCAAACTGTTCTTAGCTAAATTAGGTTGTTTGATCTTTTGAATCATACGTTATTTGGTGGATTTGTGTTTGGAGAGGGGAGTAGGATTTGATCTTTAAGAAACCCAAATCTTAGAAATTATTTGTTTGTAGACTCGTCGAGTAGAATATGTCGAGTGGAGAATCTTTAGAAAGTTTAGGCGAACAGATTGATAAATTCGTAGGAGTATCATCGAGTGAATCAACAGAAGAAAAATCATTAAGGGACTGGTCGCGTCAAGAATTATCCGAGGAGGGACCCGTTACCATTTTGTCGCATGAAATTCCCGTGCATGCGATTCCTATTAGATCATTGGCAGCAGTTGAGGAGTTTAGTGGAGCGGTGAGCACAAGTGAGCCGACCAACTTGCTAACCAAGAATCCAGCTAGTCGGATGACGGCTAGTTTGCTGATGGAAATTAGGAGTAAGTACAGATTTCCTAGATCAATGGAGTTGAGGGTGCCCTTGCCGACTGAAAGAATCGACTATAAAATTCCCGGGTGGATTGGATTTTATGTAGTACCGTTTTCTAATGGACTTAGATTCCCCATACCGAGGTTAGCTTGGGAAGTTTTGGATCACTATGGGATCGCTCCTTCACAACTAATGCCGAATGCTTGGAGGATTTTATTGTCGATTGAATGTTTAGCATTCGAACAAGGATTATTTTTTGAGGTGAAGGACGTTGTATACTCATACTACCTCAAGGAGCACTTAACTGAAAAAGGGAGATATACTTTGTATCTTCGTCGTAAGAGGGAACAAATAGTTATGGGGCTTCCAACGAACGATAGGGGTAATTGGCAGTCGGATTATTTCTTTGTGAGGAATGAGGGTATCTTTGGGTCGACTGGAATGGGTCGTGTTTCAGAATATTGGAGTGTATTTAGTGAGTATCAGTTCCTTCAACTTATTGATAATTTATCAATGTTGTTGTCGTTTGATGCTAATGTGTGGATTGTTTGTTATGCAGGTCCATTTCGAAACAGTTTGTTCGACAAAACACCTCAAATTTTGTCCAATACTAAAGCTCTTCTTGACCTTCCCGTCGAACAAAGAGATTGGAGAATAATCTTGGTAGAGCAGAGATTAAGGGCAACATCAGTGTGGAAAGAAATCTTCGAATCAGAAGGTACATCTACCCCTTTGGCACTTTCTAAACACGTATTGGAAGTCATCTACTGTACTCGGTCGATTCGAGCTTTATACGGAAAGGTGTGGTTTATAAAGACTTTAACTCCAAAAGAAATTTTATGCGCAGAGGATATGATGTCGAGGCAAATAAAGGTAGCTTCTATTGATGAATTGAAAAACCGAAAGAAGGCTAGGAAGCTTAGGATAAAGGAGCCAGAAGTGGAGGTTCCAGAAACACAACAAGTTGTGTCGACTGGAACTCCAAAGACTAAAGGGAAGTCGACTGAAATCATTGTCAAAGGGGGGAAAAGGAAAGCGGATGAAATTGAAGACATTGACAATATAATTGTCAGGATTCCATCAGGGTCGACTGCAATTTCTGACCCATCAAGCCTTGACCCTTTTATCAAGAAGCTTCTACTGGAAGAGGATGAACAAAGGCTATCCAAATTGGCCCCGTCGAGTCAATGAAGAAGGGCGGCTTTAAATTACCAAGTAAGAAAGTAAATTTTTTCATTATAATTTGTAGAATGGATTCTAATCAAGTGCTTTTTGCAGGCAATGGAGTGTAGCTTGCATATGCAACGGTACGTCGAATCGAATCTCAGGAAGCAGAGATAAATGGAAAAATCATTCGCAGCAATGAAAAAGGAAATGGTCCAAATGAAGTCGCTTGGAAAAAGGAATGCTGAATTGGAAAAGGAGTTGAAGGAGGTGAAGGATACTCTTCAGTTGGAAAAGGAAACTTCTGAGGTTACAATAGAGGGTTATAAGGATGCATTTGAAAATGTAAAGAAGGAGAATGATGAATTACTTGAGAATCTTGAAGGGATTGCTCTTGAATCAATGATGAAAGAACGAAGTAATCTGATGAAGGATTTCCTTGAAGGGAATACAGCAGCTTGGGAACCAGAGAAATGGATTCAAGAGTATGACGATTACTGGCAGGAATTTCTTCTTCCAACGAGGGTGCTGAGGAAGAGAAAGGTGAAGAGGTCGACTCTAAAGTGGCTGAGAAAGAAATAATTGACGGCAAGGAAGCGGCTGAAGTTCAAGAGATGGACAAGAAGAATGAAGAACTTAGTCGAATGGAAATTGAGCCGACTAGTCAAGTTCAAGACATTCCTGCACCTGAAGTTGTTGCTGAACGTATTCCAGAAGAAGCTGCTCCGGAAACTTGAATTTCATTGTAATTTTAATTTTAAGTTATCGCTTGTAGAACAATTTAATGACTAAATGATATTTTGGGATAATATTTCAAATGAGATTTGTTATTAAGTCGAATCGCAATACATAAAGTAGAAAATCACTTGAACCCTCAAATATAAATAAATGCACGCATAAATTACCGGTAAAATTGCTTAAGGTGAATTGCATTCCAACTATTGTGAATTTGTCTCCCCTCAGTTGTTCGTAATTTGTAGGCTCCATGTCCAACAACTCTTGTGATGATGTATGGCCCTTCCCAATTTGGCCCCAACTTTCCATCTCCAACTTTTTTTTGTATTTTGAAAAACTCTTCGTAGTACCCAATCCCCTTCCTTGAATGTTCTGCTTCTGACATTTTTGTTGAAATATCTAGTCATTCTTTGTCGATGCGTCGCTAGTCGAATGGATGCACGATCCCTCAATTCTTCAATTGTTTCCAAGTTAAAATTCATAAGTTGTTGATTCGTATCATCGTTGAGCCATTGGTAACGGGGAGATGGGATGGTTTCTTCAGTTGGTATCACAGCTTCTGCCCCAAATGCAAGAGAGAATGGAGTTTCTCCTGTGGAGGAACGGATAGTCGTCCTATAGGACCATAAGACTCCTGGTAGTTCATCCGCCCAGGCTCCTTTTGCTTTTTCTAATCTTTTCTTTAGAGTATTTAAAATTGTCTTGTTGGAAGACTCGGCTTGACCATTTGCTTGTGGGAATCGAGGGGTTGAAAAACTTAATTTGATCCTCCAATTTTTGCAGAAGTCTTGGAAGTGATTGCTGATAAATTGTGAACCATTATCAGTCACAATCTCTTTGGGAACGCCGTATCGACATATGATGTTCTTCCAAACAAATGATTGAACTTCTCTATCTCGTATCTTGGCGAAAGAGTCTGCCTCAATCCACTTTGAAAAATAATCCGTTAACGCCAGCATGTAGACTCGTTGTCCAGGGGCGGTTGGTAGCTTTCCCACAATATCCATTCCCCATTTCATGAATGGCCACGGGGAGAGAGTGGGATTTAATTTCTCAGGAGGGAGATGTGAAATCGGAGCGAACCTTTGACATTTCTCGCATTTCTTCGTATAATTAGCTGAATCAATTCTCATAGTTGGCCAGTAATACCCAGTCGAATGGGCGCGTAGAGCGAGGCTACGTCCTCCAGAATGATTTCCACATTTCTCCTTCATGCAATTCTGACAATACGTGCTGTGCTTGGTCGTGAGTAAGACATTTTAAATATGGTCCAGAGAATGACCTTTTCAACAACTGTCCGTTGAAGATGGTAAATCTTGCTGCCTGTCTCTGAATCTTTCTCGCTTCGGTTTTGTCTTCCGGAAGTAGTCCTTCTTGCAAATATTTCATGAGTGGCGTCATCCATGAGTCGCTTGATGTGATGGTGGTGATCTCCTTGCTTTCTTTCCAAATTGCTGGCCAATTCAAATACACTACCGGAATGGATTGTGGTTTATCCCCATGCATCGTCGACCCAAGGGTAGCCAATGCGTCTGCTTGAGTATTCTCGCTTCTCGGAACTTGGGTTATTGTAAATTCTTCAAACGTCGACTGGATTTCTTTCACTTTCATTAAGTAAGATGACATTTGAGGATCTCGTGCTTGATATGAACCTTGGAGTTGGTTGACTATCAGTTGAGAATCTGATACCACTTCATTCTGCTTGCTCCAAGTTCTTTAGCCAAACTGATTCCTGCTATCAACGCCTCATATTCCGCCTCATTGTTTGTAACCCTGAATCCACATTTGATTGCTTGACGTAGTATATCTCCATCAGGAGTAGTGATCACCACCCCAAGACCGCATCCTTTCTTATTGCTGGAACCGTCGACTGCAAGCTTCCAAAGTGATGTGGTCTGGATTGAACTGACTTCTTCATCTATTGAAACCCTCTGATTGAGACTGAAGTCAGCAACAAAATCAGCCAACGCTTGAGATTTGATTGCTGTCCTGGGCTGGTAAGTGATGTCGTGTTCTCCCAATTCGACCGCCCATTTCGTTAATCTTCCAGACAACTCTGGCTTATGAAGAATGCTCCTTAGGGGATACTCTGAATAAACTGTGATCGGGTGTCCCTGAAAGTATGGTCGTAGCTTTCTTGCTGACATTACCAAGGCCATACTAGTTTTTCCAAATGTGAGTAACGTGATTCCGCATCAAGCAATGCCTTGCTTACGTAGTAGACTGGAAGTTGGGTGTTGTTGTCTTCTCTGATCAAAACAGCGCTCACAGCTTGATCTGAGACTCCTAAGTATAGGAAAAGCCTTTCATTGTCGAGTGGTTTTGACAACAATGGTGGCGACGTTAAGTATCGCTTGAGTTCTTTGAGAGCTTCTTCACAGGCTGGAGTCCACTCAAAGTTTTTTGCTTTCTTTATGGCTGAGAAGAACATAAAACTCTTATCTGTGGACTTGGAGATGAATCTGTTAAAGCTGCAATTCTTCCTGCTAGCCGCATAACATCTTTTGGGCAGGTAGGAGAGGGAATTTCAAGAATGGATATTTGATTTGATCAGGATTTGCTTCAATGCCTCGTCGCGTGACAACATATCCCAAGAACTTCCCAGAGGCTACTCCAAATGCACATTTTGTTGGATTCAACTTCATCCCATACTTATTCATTATGTTGAATGCTTCTCCAAGTGCTGTAGATGCTGATCAGATCTTGAAGATTTCACCAGCATGTCGTCTACATAAACCTCCATTGTTTTCCCAATCTGTTGAGAGAACATCTTGTTGACCATTCTTTGATAAGTAGCTCCCGCATTTTTGAGGCCGAAGGGCATCACTTTGTAACAAAAAATGCCTTTATTGGTCACAAAGGCTGTCTTCTCTTGGTCGTCTGAATGCATAAGGATTTGGTTTGTACCCAGAATATGCATCCATGAAACTCAACAATTCATGCCCGGCTGTAGCATCAACCATTTGATCGATATGTGGCAGTGGGAAAGAATCCTTCGGGCATGCCTTGTTCAGGTCTGTGAAGTCAATACAAACTCTCCATTTTCCATTTTTCTTTCGTACTACCACCACATTGGCTAACCAGTCTGGGAACTGTACTTCTTTGATGGCACCATTTTGTAACAATTTCTGGACTTCTTCATCAATGATCTGATTTCTTTCTGGGGCGAACTTTCTTCTTTTTTGCCGGACAGGAGGGTAGTCTGGATCTATGTGGAGTTGATGGGTGATCAACCCAGGGTCAATCCCTGTCATGTCTTCATGCGACCATGCGAATCGGTCGTGTTGTTTTTCAAAAAATCACTCAAGTCTGCTCGAAGCTTGGGATCCAGATTTGCTCCTATTTGAGTTTTGTGATCTGCATGTTCTGGATGAATTTGGACCTCGTCCAGTTCTTCAATACTTGGGAGTGTAGGCTCCAAGGATGAGGCCCGCTCTGTAATTGCTATGCTGAATGGATCTTAGCTTTCATTGTCGTCTGGTAGCATCCTCTTGAGGCAATCCTATCACCCCTTATTTCCTGAACCCCCCACTTCGTTGGAAACTTTAGAGTTTGATGATAAGTGGATGACACAGCCCTCATTTCATGAATCCATGGCCTACCGATGATAAGATTGTAGGCAGAAGGACAATCCAAGACTAGAAAAGTAGTCATTTGGTTAATTCCTCCTGCGTAGACTGGAAGACATATTTCTCCCAAAGTAAATTTCTGCTCACCACTGAATCCGATTAACACCGTTGTTCGTTTGTTAACTTTCCCCAGTTCAGCTCCCATATCCGCTAAGGCATTTGCAAAGATGATGTTGGCTGAAGATCCCGTATCTACCAGAATCCGTTTGACCATAAAATTCGCCACCTGTAGGGAGATCACTAAAGCATCATGATGAGGGTTCATACTTCCGGAATTGCTGTCGTCTGGAAACTCCATCATCAGATTTGTAAACTTTTCTCCATAGAGACTGTGGAATGATGAATGTTTGACATGATAGCCCTGGCATGTCGTTTGGCCGCTGAATACGAAACTCCACTGATCTCCGATCCTCCTGAAATGAAATTCACTGTGTTGTCGATTGGTGGAGGTGGAATTGGTGCTTCTTCATGTCCATCCCTCTCACTTCTCTGAGCGAATGTAGCTTTCCCTTTCTCTGTAAGTAAATCTCTTAGAAATCCCTTGTTCAGCAGCTCTAGGACTTCTAATCTTAATGCCACACATTCAGCCGTCGTATGGCCGTAGTCTCGATGGAATTCACACCATTTACTTGTGTCTTTCTTTTTGAAGCTTTCTCTGCTGCGTGGAGGCCATCTTACTTCATTTCCCATTTTTTTTAATACCAAAACTAATTCTCCTGGAGAAATAGAAAAATTGTAATCTGGGAGTCTTGGCTTTTCTGCTTGAACTCTTTCCTGTGTTTTGTATGGTAGGGGTCTTCGATCAAAGTCCCTTCGGAGGGGCTGATGTTCTTTCCTTGGGTGACTCCTTTTCTCTGAATGATGCCTAGGTGTCATTCTTGCGAATTCTTTATGTCGTTTGGAAGTATGAGGCGTTCTCTCATTTTGCACATTGGAGGAATTATCTTTCTTTTATTCCTCTTGTCTTCTTCCCATCTGATTTCGACTTGAGCTCGTGCCATGGCCTGGTCCATTGTGTAGCATCGAAATTTAGTTAACTTTTTGTAGAGTCCGCTATCACAAAGTAACCCGTTTCTGAAAGCTTCCACACAGCTGTCGGCTGATGTAAATCTGGAATTGTTATCCTCTCCTTGTTGAAACGGGCCACGTAGCTTCGCAAGGATTCACCCCTCCGTTGCTGGATGGTACTAAGGTCGTCAGTAGTTTTTTCAAGTTTGCAAGAGCTGGCGAAATGCTCCACAAACTTGTCTGCTAACTGTTGATAGGACTTGATGGATCTGTATGGTAGATTGATGAACCACGTAAGGGCAGGGCCTCCCAAAGTTTCTCCAAATCCTCTGCACATACCTGCTTCCCATTGAAGAGGAGCTAAGCCAGTTGACATCATTTTGTACTTGTAATGGATGACATGGTCGTCTGGGTCTGTGGATCCATCATATAGTTTCATGTCGGGTGGACTGAACTTCCGCGGTAACTCAATGGATGTAATGTTTTCCATGAAGGGGGTGTCAGAAATGGTTCCAGCTCTGCTCTTCTTTATTGGTAGTTTCACTCCTGGTAGGCTGGACATGATTGCTTCTTTAAATTCCTTCATTTCCCTTCTCATAGCGATGGCAACTTGTTGAGCTTGGTTGATGGGAGAATTTGGTAGGTCCCTCTGGTCCTCATCATTTGATGGAATGTTATCTGTTGTTTCGTTAAATGCTCCCAAGAGATTGACTGGTGTGATACGGTTATTGGGCTGATCTGAGATATCATGATGCCGAGATGGGGATGAAATTAACTTACCTCCACTGTTTCTGAAGGTTCATGTTGGAATTACGAATGGTTAAATTTTCCTCTTCCAAAGCTTTTAATCTCTCCTGTAGAGTGGCCAGTTGTGATGCCATTGGATCGGTTGTCTGTTCATTGCTTGAAGCCATGAATTACTAAGCTGTGACTGTTGGTAGAATACAAAATCTTTGTTTGCAAATTATTGCTAGGGCCCCACGGTGGGCGCCAAATTGTGGATGCTGGATTTCGGCCGAGGTCCACAATCAGAATTTGGAAATAGGGGCACTAACAATCCTGCAAAACAAAGAAGAATGAATGGGAGTAGATTGCCTACCGGTGTGGTAGGTACCGGGGACACTCCGACGCCCAAGTCAGTAGTATGAAATGATCAGTAAATATGTAAAATGTGAAAGTAAGGTTTGATGTTACCTTAAATTCTTTTGGTAGCCGTGAGGGCGGTGATAAGTGTTTAAGGAGATGGAGTACTCTAAGATAGTGTCAGAGAGCAGAGACTTGTAAGAAAGAAGTTGAACTCTGCCCTGTCTCTCGAATTTCGTTCCAATTTATAGATGAAGATTATCATCATTGGCAGCTGGCGTAAGTCCCACCACGTGCTTTGTGTATTTGATAAAAAGTCTGGGCAGGTGGGAATAAGTTTTTGTGTCGGGCAAAGTAGAAGAAGAGTAGTTGATATAATTAGAGGTTTTTGTATTTAAGCTTATGACTTAATTGTAATACAATAATACATAAATCTTTTTGGGCCTGGCCTTTACCTTCGGGCTTTGCATACCATTTTGGGCCTGCACACTATTTTGGGCTTTTAAGGTAAAAGACGGTTTTATCCTTGGCCCATTTTTGGTCGTACAAGTATGACTCATTATTAAACCGTATCATGTCAACAAAGTTTCGGTTTCTCATCGGACACATAACTCAATTAAGGTGTGAAGGTAGGAGTCCAATATGAAAGAAGGACCATACTCTTTTAGTATCTTGAAACTCAGTTGCTTAAGTATTCTACACACCACAGTCCACCTTAATATGTTTAATAACTTTTTCCGGCTATTTTTCTACTTCGGGTCGAAACTCTTGAATTTATCAAAAGTTTTCGATTGTGTCTCATAGATACACATAACATAACGCGATGTAACATCTGTAGGTTCGAGTATTCATACCACCTCTAGCTGACTAGATATGGTCCCAAACATGTCACTATATCGAGGGCTAACAGCTCAGTGGCACATAAACCTTACCACTAAAAGGTGTTTTTTAGGCACTTTGCCTAATAAAAGATATCACAGACATCATATAATTAGATAAATCCTTCACGTAATCACTCTTCGAAAGTGTGGATATACGAGTCTTGTTAATGTATCCCAACGACATGTCACAAATAAGTCTCATCTGATTTACTCAGTTTGAGCCTTTTTGTTTTCATGTTATATGTTTGAGATTCATTATATTTGAAATATAAATAATGTTATTCAAATCTATGTCTATATCTCAATATCATCTTTATAAACAAAACACCCATGTTCTGGACATAAAGGTTACCCTACAAACGGTTAAACTAGATATAGAGATAATATTTCCTAATTTAAGTACATGCCCAAAGGGCATTCCAAAACTTAGGTTCCCGCGACTCTCGTCCCGTTTCTGACTCGCAGGTCGATCTCATCTGAAGCCAGTCTTCTGCTAGTCAGCAGATCCCGCACATCAGTACATATGTATGTACCACATCCAGTATCAAAAATCTAATTTTTAAAACCAGTAGTGGACACGTTTATTACAATAACAAACATACCTAAAGTCAGAGCCTTGCTCGCATTCACTTCCTTCATGTCTACCTTGTCCATACGGCAGTCACGCTTCCAGTGACCCCGTTTGCCACAGTTTAGGCAGACATCTTGGGATATGTCATTTGTCTTCCCAGAAGATTGTGACGATTTTGCCTTTTCCATTTTTCTTCACACCCCAGAAGCCTTCGGCCAAGCCTTAGCCTTCTGGGATATCGAAGTAAGATGCGCCTTGCGCTTCTTGCCCTTTTGGAAGCTCTGGCTCTGCCTATTTGAGCATAGCCATTAACTCTCCAAGAGTTTTCTCTTGGTTCATGATGAACCCGCCCCAATATTCGGTCAGAGACTGTAAGATCAAATCTATGGAAGTCTCGTCCTCGTAGGTAATGCCCATCTAACCTAGCTGTTCGATGTCAGCAATCATCTGAGACACCTAGTGCTCGACAGATGTACCCTCTGACATACGCGAGCGAAATAGCTTCTTTTGCAATTCATACTTCTAAGATATAAGGTTAGATCTATGAAGATCCTTTAATTTCAACATCATGGTATAAGAATCTAATCCTTAGTTCTGACGACGAAATTAAGGAGTCATTGCGGCAAGCATAACAGATTGAGCACTAAAGTTATCATCACGATGAGTCTTCCTAAGCTCATGCTCTACTATTTGCTCAACTCCGGGCTCAGGGCCCGAAAGGTTTCTCTATCCAATAGAGTAATTTCTCAGCTCCCAGGACTATTATGAGATTCATTTCCCAATCTGAAAATTTACGCTGTTAAAGACATTTTCACCCAGGATTATGTCCCTTAACGCTAATCTTTCCAGCCATCTCGATTGCAATAGTCCAACTATCCAATCAACGATATCAGGTACACTCAAAATGTAATGGTTACTATAGTCCAACTATATAACCAAATACAAGTGGAGTAGTGTCTTGTACAGTCTAACTGTTCAAAGAAAGCAATATTTAATATTAGTCCAACTAATATATATTTATAACGACGATAAATAAAATAAAAGAGCGCGTGTAAGCAAATATTAAATGAAATTGAAAATTTAATACTGGCCTCCCACTATTTTTCGGTGAGCCTCTAACCCTATGTGGAGTACTCGGGAAACCTAATTTCCTAGTGGGCTAGGATCCCGTTAAATAATACACAACCTTGACTTTGACCAACAAGCTGTATGAAACTTAACTAGGTAGATCTCTAAGATTAATTGGATCCCATCCAATTCCTAGATCCGGTAGGTGGACCTCAAAGTCTGAGATATATATCCAATATATATTTCCTAACATTTTCCTCTGAATCAATTAAGCCTTGGCTTTGGCTCAACAAGCTTAATGATTCCAGTTAAGCGCGGCCCATTGACAGTGGGAAAGCTTCGTAATCCACGTCGATGAACTAGAAGTGACCTTGACTTTGGCCAACAAGTCACAACCGCCCAAGACATGCGATATAGAACAAAGCTTTCGTGGTTCAAACACATCCGCGATGGACATTGATCTTGACTTTGGCCAATAAACCAATGCCAATCTTGGATCTTGAGAGAGAACCACTCAATAGAAGGACAACACTTAATATTTAAGTGAGGGTTTTCCGAGTTAATTGGCAACCAATTTATTATCTTTGACTAGGTCTTATCATACACCCTTAAACATGCATTCTAAAAGCATAATAAGGCGCGAATAAATTAATAATGATATGCGGATGGATATACGATACAATTTGTTCCTAAAACAAATCTCTCCCTTTCATCTCTCCCGCTAACACATAACAAACTTCTACCCAATTACATAACACTAAAAGAAACCTCATTTGCTTGAGGGGAATTGGTGAGAAGAGAAATACAAAGAGTAAAGAGATGATAGGCTGGACACGCATGTCCAATTTAAATAAATTCTAAATTTATGACAACAATTTTTAAAATTGCCCCACCCTTCTAATATCCATCTGATATACATTATTCATACAAATACATCCAAGTATTCACACAAAGCATGTTATTCAATCAATCTAATCCAATTAATTAATCTTTGAATTAATGACCATCCAATGTTCAAACAACGATTTGATTTGCGCGAGTCCAACTCGTTTAAAAATAAATACTCAAAGTAAATATTCTTGAATTATATTGAATTACAATTTTAAATCCAATTTTTAATTGTATCCAATACTAATTCATATTTAATTCCAAATTAAATAATTACACTTATTTTAGTTTCTTTTAGACTTGGATTCCAAATCCAATCTTCATGAGTCTCAAAGGCCCAATTAGTATCCAATACTATTCAATTATAGTCCAATGGGCTTTCAATTAATTCTTTAGGCGTGGGCTTTGGCCAATATGGATCAAACCCAAAATGTCAAGGCCCAAGTAGGAATCACCCTATGCCAAAAAATAAATTTAGGCTCATTAGGCCAAATTAATTTTTTTAAAGGCCCAATTGTCATATTTGGACTTTATGGAAATGGTTTTAGGCCCAATTGGATCCAACCCAATTGTCCAAAACCAAACCTGGCCCAACCAAGCCCATTTAGCCCAATTACAACAAATTAAATTAACATAATATTCCAAAAACACATTAATTCAATTTAAAGTGTAATTAACATAATTAATCATTTAATCCATTGTTTCCAAAACACTAATTAATTCTAATTAATCATGTTTAATAATCAAATTCATGTCCAACACAAATTGATGCAAAACCAACTCATTCCAACATGCTCAAGTTCACGGCAATACATGAAATTAACGCCCAATTTTGATTTCAATCCAATTAAATAAATAATTAACATTCAATTTCATGCGAATTAACATATCCAATTGTCAAATTCAAAAAATCACCATGAATAATTCCTAGGGTGCATTCGGCCATGTAAGAAATTTGGGGATTTTTTATTTAATCAATTTATCTCAATTCCAATGATGCACAAATCCAATTCATCATCATACTAACACAACCAAACAACCAATTTAGGCATTCACAAGCTCCAAGCATAAAATCCCAAATTAAAGTATATAAACCCTAGAAATTAAATCATGCTTAGGATGACTCTGATACCATTGTTAGTGTCCTAGACATGCCAATGATCTCTAAGATTGATTTGTGTGTGAATAAATCAAAGATAAGTTGCAGAAGTTACTTACATTGATCAGATGAGAGAAGTTCAAAACTTTCTTTGATCTTGAAGCTCCAAGCTTTCCTTTGAAGTTCCAAACTCTTGGGTGAGTTTCCCTATCACCGTTTTTGGCTCTCTAAAGTGCTAGCTTTCTTGAATTTTTGCAACAAAAATTCAATGGTGAAGAGAAGATGTTCGACCAATAAGAGGAAAAAAAGAATGAATAGTAACTTTTGTGTTTTCAAAAAACATAATACAAAAGTTGTGTTGACTTGGTAGATATAAAGTTAATATGCCAAGGATCTCTAAGATTGATTTGTGTGTGAATAAATCAAAGATAAGTTGCGGAAGTTACTTACATTGATCGGATGAGAGAAGTTCAAAACATTCTTTGATCTTAATGCTCCAAGCTTTCCTTTTGAGTTCCAAACTCTTGGGTGAGTTTCCCTATCACCTTGTTTGGCTCTCTAAAGTGCTAGCTTTCTTGAATTTTTGCAACAAAAATTCAATGGAGAAGAGAAGATGTTCGGCCAACAAGAGGAAAAAGAGAATGAATAGTAACTTTTGTGTTTTCAAAAAACATAATACAAAAGTTGTGTTGACTTGGTAGATATAAAGTGTAATAAATCCAATTTACTTTATTGGCAACCACTTACATCACAAGTTGACAAGTGATGTGAGTTGTGGGTCCCACCCAATTATGAATTCAAAATTCAACTTGGCTTACACAACACACTTTGGGCCCGGTTCGTTTAATCCGACTAAACGAATTTCTGTCGCTACGTGATTAAATCTAATTTAATTAAATAATAATACCAAGTAAAATTATTACATAAGTCGCTTACAAAATAATTCCAAATTAATTTGTTCGCTTGAATTAAAATCCAATTTTAATTCCGCATTGAAATCCAATTTCAATTAACATATCCGATATATTATTTTAGCCTAATTAAATAAATTAAATAGTAAAAATCTAATTTAACTATTAAATTTATTTTGCCGATTAATTCCAAATTAATCGCGTTCTCTCTTCTTGACGAATTTAATCCCAGATAAATTTCTTACCATAATTAATCCCAGATTAATTTTCTCTCTCATAATTAATCCCAGATTAATACTGTTCGAGTCAAATGTCATCGGTGAATCTTTGGGAAGTGACCCAAGAGATCCTTGGATATGTTGGCAGTAAATACGGTTGTCGGACTATCCAACACGTGCGTACCCGGTACCACGTTCTTACCGATTTACAAGATATGGTTGGCTTCTAGCAAAGCACCGTGCTTACCCAATTATCTAGAAATATATTCAACATGGAATATATATAATCTGTATCAGGCGTAGTATATTATGTATTGCGTATTACGATTCAGTATCAGATGTCACATGCTAGGCCTAGGGCTGAAATTGTGTCTGTCCCGTATGAAGCATATATCGGATCACTATCAACTAGTCTCTGTAATCGGAGAATCATGACCTAGTCAGACTATCCAAATAACTGATGCATTTAAGAGTACTAGTTCTGTATCCATGCGTGATCATCGTCTCCATATGAGTGA
The DNA here is from genome assembly GCA_019454045.1 of Zanthoxylum bungeanum. Taxonomy (NCBI): domain Eukaryota; kingdom Viridiplantae; phylum Streptophyta; class Magnoliopsida; order Sapindales; family Rutaceae; genus Zanthoxylum; species Zanthoxylum bungeanum. Next base: position 70,657 of record SKCR01027399.1, read on the forward strand.
AGTGATACTTCCATATTGACATCACACCCAATACACTACGATTCTCAGTATACCCAGAAGTGGCGTACACAGAACCTGTTAAAGCTTCGGACGACCAAAACCAAAGTATACTGATTGTCGCAAGTATTAGCGATGTAAGTCTCAGGTTAAGACCATATACACATACCCTGATTCAGATTCCCATAGACACATAGTCATACTACCAATGAGATTCCGAGGGGTCTATCCAGAGCGAAGCTGTTCCCGGTCCAACGGCTAACATAACCTCCTATCACACTTGCATAAGTATCCAATACTTAAATATATGAGAACTATGCCGTTAAGCTTCCATAACGCGCACAAGTGTAATTCTAGCCTATTCCGCATTATCGATGTCCAGTCTCGATAATACTACGACTAGGGATATTTAATGATTAAACATTTCTCGGATTAATATTGTCTCATATCTTATTAATCAGGTACTAATCATATGAACTTTTATCATTTATATATATCCAAGTAATCCAATTACAAAATGATAAAAGAGAAATTTCATTTGTCACATAATTAATTTGTACATAGAGCACCATGTCTTTTACAAATAGTGATGATATGGGTCATAATTGTCCAACACTATATATAGGCAACTAAGTTTTGCGTTCAAAAAATATATTTTTTAATCATGTTTTTCTGAACCAACGTCCCATTGTCCCGTCAAGGACAAGCCATTGTCGTGACAATATGAATGGGCTTCATATTGTCGCGACAATGACTACTCATCGACGCGACAATATAAATCTGAGAGCTATTTTGTATCAGTGTCTCATTATCGCGTCCATAAGTAGCCTTTATCGCGACAATATGAGTCGGAATACATCTTTATATTTCTGCCTCTCATTGTCGCTTACCTATTGTCGCGATAATGTAAGACATCATGTCTTTTTTTATTACGAAAAATCAATTATTTCAATTAATTTTGCCTTTAAATTTCATTTTTATCCTACGACCTGATCGGACAGGTCGATTCCCTTATATTGATAAATTAATTATCTTTGTTGATTTTGGTTGAATTTACCGGATTTTACAGATTTTCCAAATCAGACTTATAGAAATTTTCCGATACGACCAACCTATTCGATTCGATTTTAAGAGCAATGCAACAACCAATCCACAAGTAGAACAAAAACTAGAAAAGCTAACATTGTTCAAGACATACTCATCAAATAGTCGGAGTCCAATAACTTTATAGCAATTGCATGATGCATGCCAAATATATTTAGCTATATATTATCTTTCTCACCAGCCATCACAAGCAACTGAATTTGATCAAGTCTCCCGGGTTGGCATTCTCAAATATTTATTCTAAATGTATTTGCAATACCTTATAAGTTTTTATAACGACCAAATGCATCAAAATCAATACCTTATTAGTTTTTCTTTCACTTTCAGAATATTTTTTAAAAAAAAAATTTCAGTGCCTGAAAAGAAATAAATTAAAAATTTAATTCCCAACCTCTACTTTTCCAGGATTCGAATTGAATGACATACTAGAAAAAACAACTTGATGAAGCACCTAGAGTATAAATCTGTAAACAGACTTATATTAACTTATAAATTAGATTACTACTTTGATTTGCATAAATTTTATTTGAATTTTTCTACTCAAATTAAATTAATCATAAAATGTATGCTCTTAATATATATATATATACATATATATTAATTTGAACTTTTTTAAATAATTTAACACTTATAATTAGTCCGTCCAAAAATAAAACTCAAACCAAATAAAGATTAAGTAAGCATGCAGCATACCAAATATATTAGTTAACAATTAATTGAACTTTGGTCAAGTCTCAAGCTTGGCATTCTCAAATATATATATTCAAATTGTTCATTATTTTGTATTATATGCTTTGAATGTCAATGCCCATTAAATTTTGTTTGTGAAAGTTTAATTGATGTTAAAAGCTTTGGTCAATGTGTCTGGACTGCCCAGGCCTCTCAGGGTTAGGCAGGGACTCAAAAGCCTGCATTTTTTATTTTAATTTTATTTTTAAATAATTTTTAAAGTTATTAAATTAAAATTTAAACAATTCCTCGCAACACGATGACAAAAGTTTATGTTTGAATTGATGAAATGAACTGTTTTATTATGAAATAGAATGAAATATAATAAGAAATATAATATTTATATATTTAAAATTCAATATAAAATTAAATAAATTAAAAAAAAAAGGATTTATGAGAAAAACTTGAGAAATAATTAAAAAGATATTTTCACATAAGCTATTTCAATTTAGGACAAGCACTTAATTAGTTATGTAATTAATTCTAATATTTTTAAATTATTTCTAATTAGTTCAAACATTAATTCTAAATTGATTTTATTCATATCTATATCCATATTTTACCCATCTCCATTATAATAATATTATTTTTTTAAAAAAAATATTATTCATGCGTGCAAAGTGAAAATTTCACTGTCCACAATTTTTTTTGGTAATGGTTGGATATTTTTTTATAAAGACAGTCACATTATTTTGTAAGGATAATCATATTTTTATAAAAAAGTCACATTATTTTGTAAGGACAATCACATTTTTAAAAGGGCAGTCATATTTTTTGTAAGGACAATCATATTTTTGTAAGAACATTCACATTTTTGTGAGGATAATTACATTTTTTGTAAGGATAATCACATTTTTTGTAAGGACAATCACATTTTTTTTTTGTAAAGACGGACATATTTTTACAAGGACAATTATATTTTTTTAATAAGACAATTATATTTTTGAAGGACAGTCATAATTTTTGTGAACACAATCACATTTTATAGGTTCGTATTATGTGCGACATAGTAATTTTAGGGCTATTTTTGACCTTGTGGAATTCCTAATTTGAGATAGATAACTTAATGAAAATTTTAGTTATGAACGTTAACTATATGTAGAGTTTTATAAATTGTGATTTGCAATCTGAATAAAGAAGATATAACACTCCGCCTGAGGCAGAATGCTACCGACATGAGACATGATTGACCCATCTCCATAAGCCTCTAAATTTACGAAAATTCGGCATAATGTATCCTAAAACCAGACAACTTGGATCTCAGTCCAGCGTCAAAACGAACCTGAAATAAACATCATATATTAGAACGGACCTCAAGTCCACACCAACACATCAAAATCATCACCTAAGGGCTTCGTGTCCATATCATCTATTAACACTCAAGGGCTCTGTGCCCACAACACCATAAGCAAACAAAATATTTACTTAATCCAAATGGCATGCTCAACACGAAAAACAAAGCAATAAATCAAATATCCTAAACTTCTAAAACTTCTCCCAAGACACTTACGAGGGTGACTACCGCTTGGGTGATCCACGTCTCGAGCATGACTTCCAAAGCTAAAGTGGCTGACCCATCTAGTAGCCAATCTGCAAAACTAGCAAACTGGTTTGGTGTGAGTTTTAAAAACTCAGTAAGTAACCATGCTCATACAACCAACAAAACATAAAGTCAAGCATACTAGAAACTTTCAACATTACCAAGTTACAAATTCAGCTTTATCAACATTTAACCAATCCTTTATCTATTACATATGCAAATCCTCAAACCTATTTATGTATATATGTGCCAATCTAAAAGCCAAAACATCCTAAGCATGCAAAACAAAACTCGAATACCATAGAGTATATTGTTTAATATCAAATTCACTTCAATCACATGAAACATGAAATCATACATATATACTTTTATGACAAATATTCATCTTTGAAATATCATCAAATTGGAAAATCCAATAAACTTCCTTTTATTCGATTACAAACTTTCTTTAACTTACTTTAATCACGATAACCTTACAATAGCTTTACATTCAGGATTCATATGCATTTACACATATCATAACACATTTCTCTTATACTGATGCAAAAATACTTTCAGAATTCTTACACATACATCCATTCCAATACAATTTTTCAAAACACGCTTTAAAATATATGATATTCACATCAGTTTTCAAATCATTCATTCACTTCACATAAGCATACGCTATCTGTATATATTACGAGTTCTATCATACACGTACATACACTCAGACATACATACAATCATCGTTCAACCAACCATGAAGCACACATAACAACCAATTCATGACAAAGAACATAATCAAACAACACACATATAAGGCTGACTTATGCATACAACGGTCATACATGACTCATTACCTATTTTAGAATAGGTATGAGATGAATGTCGTCCCAACAAATTCCTAACCAGCCAGACTACTACAACACGAGATTATCAACCAATTAACATACACATGTGCACACATATCACGTGACACAATCTCACATACACAACACATACATGTCAAATATTATTTATCATTCGGTATACATACGTATATACATCATGTAGGGGTTTTAAGGGGGAATATCGGTAACGCAGCGGAATAGTGGAAAATCAAAATTTTCCGATTTCAAAATTTTGTTCGGATCAATTAAATAAACTTATTTATTTAATTATCCAATTATCAAATTCTGAAAAAATTACACAAGAGATCAAATTTCTTGGTAAAAACCGAATTGCCACAAAACTTTGTAAATTGATTATTTTAGCCCAAAAATTATCAAATATAATTTTGGATGATTCTAAATCATTTCTAAAATATTTTTCAACACATCTAATGCATCAAAATCAGATTTCACACAAATCCCCAATTTTTCTAAAATTTCCGAGAGACCCACAAATTTTCATTTAATTACGATTTGGTCCTTTTGTTCAAAACAAGCCAAGATCAAATCCAATCAACCTAAATTTGGAGTGGGTTATGAACCCTAATTTTTCAATTTCATCAAATTGTCCAATTTCACCAAATTTACAAAATCCAACACTTTAATCCATTCAATACTTCACCAATCAAGCCTCACCACTTTGAAATAACTCTAGAACAATTCTAGGTCACCAAGGAGTGGCTTACTAACTCTAGAATAGCAACTTTGATTTTCAAAGAATCAAAAGTAAGCATTTGAAACCATTTCAAGGCTACTTACATACACACATCTTTCATTCAAGTTCACAACAATTAAAACACAAACTATAAGTAGAGAGACAACATAAAAGCAACACAAGATGAAGCTAAGCATGTTAGAAACATTTTTCATGTTGGAAGATTTGAAAGAAAACTTACAAAACCTTAAGATTTCCAAGCTTTTCCTTCTTTTCTTCAAACTTTTCTCTCAACCACTTTTGTATCTAATGAACTTCTCTAACCCTAAAAAATGAAAACAAAACAATATATACTCACAAATTTAAGCCCTTGGCCGAATTTGAGGTAATATTAATATCCATATATTTTTGGTTTCATTTGAAGTTTACAACTTGTCAAATTGCACTTGTAGTCATCAACTTTTTAATGAAATAAAGTAAGTCAACAATTGCAACTCAAAAAATATAACACTTATATTCATTTTAGGTGTAGGCTGAAATTTACAATAAATTAAAGGTAATTGATATTTTAATTTTAACAATTTAAAATAAATATCCAAGGAAGTCAAATCCAATTTGACAACATTTTCCTTTAATGTAAAGTCAAACATTTACACTTATAATCATTTCCTAACTTTATCATTTGGTGAGATATTTATATTTTAATTATATTAATCATTTAACAATTAAATAATTACATAATTAATTAAATACAAATATCTCAAATATATGTATTATATTTACTTTAAATATCTCAAATACATATATTAATGATATATGTCAAATACCTTTATTTGACAATTTATTAATGTGTATTTAATAATATCATATATTAAATACAAAAACACATTAATTAGGAAATGACGGTTCGGCCCGTTTGCATGTATTTTTCGTTTAACAATTAAACGATTTATAAATAATCATCATTATTCATAAAAGTCGTCCTAGTGCTCTACGAGCATATTTCATTAGTGAGACTCTCTAGATTCAGGTATATCCGTCACAAAGTCCAATTTCGTGTCCATAATTTACCCACCCGTAAATTATGATGACCACAGATAAACTAGCTGAATCATACAGGTCGAGGTCATTACATACGTATAATCCCTCAGTCGCAGGTATCCAGATAATCCCAGAGATATAGATGTAAACGTCAAATCTCTATAGGTATTATCCAGTCGACGTATATATTAGCAATCTCTAAATAACATTCGAAACTTAATTCCGAAGTATACTGTGGCCACAGATTTAACAGATTGCTAATCTTATATGGACTACATATGCTTTGTACACAGAACTGACGTATCATATCTTGATACACACAGGATATCCTGAGGATCGGTCCACACCCAATGAACAGGCGGAGGTTTGATCTAAATAGATCGGTGACGTGACTGCCATCTAAGTGTGGAGGATGTCTCATACATCCACAGTGGTATCTCAAGTCGAAGGACCACTATGCTACTCAACCCGAGAAGATTCTTATTGACGTTGGTGTACTATCCATTAAGAATATTCGGTGAGTCGTTCAGTGTTTATCTACTATAAACACCTACACGTCTATACGAGTCTCCCTAGACTCATGCTTCATTGGGATAAACCATCGGACCAAGTCTCGATATACGACATGTACTGGTCTCAACAGATTTGACTAACCGACCCGTGTTAGTGAATCTTGACCAGGAACTATATTTGATAATATACATTTAGCAGTGACACTTCCCAATGTCAATTACAAACTACCTTTGTAACTGTGTACTGCAATATATATTATTGGGCCTTTGTCTAATATATACATATCACTAAACCATATTTAGTTTCTATCTAATCGTAATCAGATCGAATACCTATATAAAAACAAGAGGTGTGTAGGCATTGCATTTTTGCATGTGAAACCCGATGATGAGTATCAGTTGGAGACACTACCTTTTTAGTTAAGGATATTACGGGAAACGGAGGTCGGAAGGGGAAATTCAGAATAAGTACGTCATCAAGTTTATTTAACAAGGTTCACTGTTTTCGTTCGTGCTGCGTTCATGTATACGTTCGAACGCCAAACAGATTGCGGGCGTTCGTGTCGCGTTCGAGGAAGTGTTCGAACGGCGTCGTGTTTCTGGTTTTGCTGCTACCTCGCACCCCAGCCCAATTAGCTCCCCAAAGCCTATAAAACACATCCCAATTTAATTAAATTAAACATTAAATATTAAATAAAATATTTAAACCATTTACCAATTAAATAAAACACAAAATATAATCATACCTAATGCAGATAAATCAAATATATTAACTTCATAACTAAACAAATCACATACTAAATTAAAAAGATGTCATGCCTAATTAAAATCAATCATAACAAATTAAGATATTGACTTCCTATTCTAGCCAAGATTTGTCCCCCCTCAATCTTTGACTTTCCTTGCTCAACACCAAATCAAATCCTCCCTTTAATGCACCAAATCCCTTCCTTGTGAGACAAGGTGAAGCCCTAACCATTCTCTATATAACAACCCCCAACCAAAGTCATCCTCTCCTTCACACAACATCATTCACGACAATAGCATAAAGAAGTAAAAACAATTTCTCTCCTACACCTCCTTCAATAACCGAAGCACACATATCTCTCAAATCACGCCCAAGAGACCTCCAAACAGCAGCCCCTTTACTTCTCAGAATTGCCGCACAATACCCTCTCCAAACAGTTCAGTCCGTAGCCCACTTACACAAACCGAAACTGACCCAAACCATTCCCTAAATCACGCCCAAACAACAGTAATTTAACCCCTAAAACAACAGCAAAATACACTTAAAACATTCCCCAAAAATTTTAAAGTAATAACATAAAAAAACTGCATTCATAATCCTTAAAATACTCACATGACTACACTAAAAACCCACACAAAAACTTGGAACAGTTCATTGAAACGTCAAAACAGGTGGCCTGAGCAGTGAGCAGCAAAACAGAGGCCGAACGGGAGCAGAACGAAGTTCAAACCGTAAGCAAAACATCAAAGCAGTGAGCTAGGACGCTAAACCAGTGAACCAGAGAAGTTGAGGAGCTGTACCCTTCCGACGTCCGTGAAACGCAAGCCTGAAAGTTGGCAAAAAAGGTTAGACCTGAGGGTATCTTTGACACTCGCTTTTTTACTATTTATTAAATATTGCTTGCGTGATTGTCATGTTGAAATGCATGTTGTGGCCATTGAGTAGATAAATATGCATGAATTATGAGATGTTGTATGTTGTGGCTGTGGAATAAAATGAGAGATGTATCAACTCTCGCGGTATATCGGATGGAATCCCGGACATAAATTTCATAGCCGATTCCGAATGGACGGTAATATGATCTGTACTCGGGACACAACTCCACGTACCGCTTGAGTAAACGGCACCCTCTTTTGTTTTGTGTTGCTTTGGTTTATTTATTTTTCGTCACTTGAATTCTGTATGTTGCTTATTTATGCATGATTCAATCGAGCGCATGGGCTTAGTAAGTGGAATGAAAGATCCCCTATGGGGAGGGGTTAAAGCCCTTTACCACGATGCTTTGCCGCGCCGGTTGATGTGTGTTCGGTTGGATGCAAGATACGTTCAATCGGGTATACTTAGTTTGATATGATTGTCTTTATGTTTTTATGCATGATTCAATCGAGCGCATGGGCTTAGTAAGTGGAATGTAAGATCCCCTATGGGGAGGGGTTAAAGCCCTTTACCACGATGCTTTGTCGCACCGGTTGATGTGTGTTCGGTTGGATGTAAGATGTGTTCAATCGGGCATACTTAGTTTGATATGATTGTCTTTTTCTTTTTATGCATGGTTCAATCAAGCGCATGGGCTTAGTAAGTGGAATGAAAGATCCCTTATGGGGAGGGGTTAAAGCCCTTTACCACGATGCTTTGCCGCGCCGGTTGATGTGTGTTCGGATTGGATGTAAGATGTGTTCAATCGGGCATACTTGGTTTGATATGATTGTCTTTATGTTTGCATGCATGATGTGTGGGCTTAGCAAGTGGAATGAAAGATCCCCTAGGGGGAGGGGTTAAAGCCCTTTACCACGATGCTTTGCCGCGCCTCGCATTGTACTATTCGCCATTTATGTATTGCGTCCCATTTCATGCATCAGGTCTGTTCTCGTTCGAACGCGTTTACGAACGCAACTCGAACGCGCAAGCATTTTGCCTTATCATGCATCAGGTCCCCTTTCTGTTCGAACGCATTCACGAACGCCATACGAACGCGAGTATTCTATTTCATTTCTGTTCGAACGCGTTCACAAACGCCATACGAACGTGAGCATTCTGTTTCATTTCCGTTCGAACGCGTTTACGAACGCTACTCGAACGAGAACCTTCTGTTTACCGTTCGAACGCGTATACGAACGCTGCACGAACACCCACGGTAAACAGATCCTCTTGCATCACATTACGACATGTCCATCTTAGCACATAGTTCCATTTTTCTTACGTTATGCATTTGTATTACCTCTCTAGTTGTCTATTTCTGTTATGCGCTTAAATATCTTTTCTTAATATGCATGCTAGTAAGAATGCTATTTGTTTGCGCTTCTGTGTCCACCAATGTGTTCATTAACTTGTATGCTTGCCATATGATAAACCTTATGTATGCAAATTGAGACATAGATTACATGCAAATAGGCTGTATGCAAATTCGAATATGTGTTACATATAAATTTAGATGAACTTGTTGATGTATGTATATGGATTTAGAAGCATGATATTCTTAGAAATAAGTGTTACTTAAACCTGATTAAATTATCATATAAATCCTTTCATTACAAGTGGCATAAGTAAGGGACCATTCTGAACCCAACGGTTTGAGGTCTTCCCTTGCGAGGGGTGAGTGCGGTCTTAAATCTCATTTTCCTGGTTCACACCGGGTGGCGACTCCATTATTCTCCGGTTTAGTCCCCCGTGGCTATTCCGTACTCCCGACCGGGCCGCGAGCCCGGGACAGCATGCGTCGCCCAGATTCTGTGTTCCCACAAGGTGCAACCATAAATAAGTAATATTATGGAAAATGGGATGTTCGTATTCATGAATCAGACATAAATACGATCCGGATTAGTGCTCTGAGCACCAACCCCAACAATTTCTCCCACTTTCTCTAGTGCCAATCCACGATATCATATACACATCTCAATGTGTATCGTATGCACATGGCCCTCAAAAGCTCACCCAGTACTCAAAAGGTAGGCAACAAGAAGCAGGTCCACTATGACATATTGAGTTTGTCAAACAAACGCCATCGTTCCCATAGCCATCATCATTCATATTTTGTAGAATCTAAATTATATATTAATATGACTCTGATGCTACATCAGTATTGTGCTATAGCTACTGAGTTGTCCAAGTATTTAGGGATCAAATCCAAAATACTATGCGAACAACCGCAAGCACAACACCAATATAAAACTTCTAATTTATAAGGTCACTATGTAACTTCATAAGTCAATACTTCATAAGTTGCATCTAATTCCACTGAATAGTAGAATCATTGGTGACACTCCCACTGCATCTTTTGTGACTCTTTATGACGTAGACTGTCTAACGTCATAATTAGTCTAAAAACTAATATGACCCTAATGGTTGCAGACTGTATTCTCCATGAATTAGAAACTCGTTCTTAATATCTCAAAGATCACAAAGAACGTGTTTCAAGATCCATCATATGGCCTATAGGATATCAAAATAACTAGTAACAATTACGATTAAATCGATATCTTTAATCGCACATAATAAAGTATTCACTATGTCATCATCAAATGATACATAAGATTGATTAGACATTCTAATCAATATCTCTTTCGAAAAAGGAATCATCATTTACGAAAGATGAATACTATATATAAGACACACAATAACTGTCCAATAGTTATACTAACTGTCATACATATAGTATTGTTATGTCCTTTATTAGATCATATCTAATGTACGAATAATAAGAGTATCTCACAAGTCTCTTAGTTTTATATCGTATATAAAACTTTATATCAAATATAACAGAGACTACTCCCACTACTTTCACGGAGTAAATAAGACTTAGGTAAACCTTTTACCTTACAAACATCTCATTTTTACTATAATAATGATAATGTTACTAGGATATATAACACCAGAAAGTAATTTGTACGCGCCCACTAACCCTTTTACCTTAAATGTACTCTCTAAACTTTGATAAAATCAGACAATCTGACTGATATTAAGACTAGAGAACACGAATTTCCAAAAGACTTATCCGAGTCTACAATAGGCTCTATAAGCTAGCACACTAAACTGCGATCTCAGCAGAACACAAACTCTAGGGCCATTCCAGAATGAACTCTTCAAACAAAGAAATCACAACTGATCTCTTATCTGAATAAGTCATTCAAAAACGCCAATTTGCATTCTTTAGCTAAATGTACATTTTAATATCAACATTAACCATATATCTTTAATTGTTCAATTAGCGTGACTAGAGACAAGTTTTCTCAAAATCTAAAATAGATTGATGAGTATAACTTTTCTCACTGTCATACTATAAAGGTCAAACCTTTAATAAGCTCACACTGCTTTTGCTGCGCAAACAATTAGCACATATCATGAACTAATTCATAATAAAAGCTTAATCAAGTTCAAAACTTGATCGTAGTAAGCTATGAAAAATCTTAGATTTATGGTTCAATGATGAACTTCCAGAATCGATATTAAATATCGCTTCCATTATAAATTATAGGATAATTTTCTTCGATAAGAAAACAACAGAACCATTAAGTATCAAATACTCGTAAATGATTCTGTTATCCTATTGGACTTCTACGGAAGATGTATAAGGGTTGTTTCATCTTATTAATTACGTAGTTCCATTATAATTTATCATTCTCACATTTGACTTCAATAAGTCAAGTTTTTTCTACAATTGTTAACATCCGATGTTACACACCAAGTAATAAAACGATTTTATTACTTAGGACAGTAGGAAAGATATTCGATTAAATAGAATACAATATTCTATTAAACAAAATAAACGATAAACTTTAACTTATACCTCCAAGGCGTAAGTAATTTCCATTATATAAAAGAAAGATTCAAATCTCAAACTTTTCAAGATTCGAATTTTCTACCCATACATATCATATATGTAACTGTAGAAATTAATGGAATCTAAATTAAAAAGATGAACTAGTGTTACTGGAGCATATCCCCAAGAGTATTGAAACTAATTCGGTAACATTCAATATCAAACGAATCAAATCATATAAGATTCGACTGCTGCCACTACTCAATTCCATCAAGATGAAACCGTGGAAGAATAATATTGAATTATAATCATATTCACTGAATAACCTTAGAACTAATTGCTTTAAATTCATATGTTTGATCGTATCAAAGATCTTTGAACAGTTCAAAGACATGTAATGAATTTTAAGGATAGAGTTCTCATAAAACTTCAGATTGAATATATTTGAACAAGTTAAAAAAGTTCAACCTACGTTTCATTAGAACAGATTGAAAGTTCTTGATCATTTCAAGACGTTCAATATGTGTTCTTTAAACACGTAACTAAGTTATGACAATTCATAAACTAAGTTACGAAGTAAAGAAAACTACCTTAAGCAATTACAATTCATTAAACTACATACATCTAATGTATCAGTTTAATAAATATGGTGGTCCAATGACAAATCATTGGTTAAACGAGATTTTAATCACCTTCTTGAATACTATATTCATTAAATGGATAAGGATGTGTGGTGTGATCTTGTATCAAACCATCTTTTACCATACGGAATAAGCATCTAATGCTTAAGTGATTAAACTCATAAAGCATCGTTCTAAATTATTTATTTTACCGAATAATTTTTCTTAATGTTTATCTCTACGTCAATGACACTACTAGTTATATTTAAAATATATAACAATTATTTATAAAGAACAAGTAACTATCCAATAGTCGCGAGTTTCGATATCAAATATCAAAACAATCGTTAACTAATATTTTTAAATAACTAGATGGGAGTTCTGGTATCCAATACCTATAGTTGTAGTATTGTGAAAATCGATATTTTCTATACACAACTATACGCATCTTCTTTCTTTAGCTTTACTATTTGCATTCAACTATTCACAAAAATTGCAAATAATTGATTAGCTAATTGTGTCAGACACATTGCCTCTAAAGGTCATTAAAGCTAAGAAACGTCATTACTAGATAAACAAATACCTAATGTGGCTTTCTTAATACCAGTCAAGAATCTCGAGACATGAACTAATTCAAGTCAATTCTTACTGCATAAGAAACTATTCTCTATAAAGTATTATATCCTAAAGAGGATATCTATCTAGATTATCTATCATGACTTAAAAACTAAGTCATTAACCATATTGATTTTTCAAGAAAATCGGAACAACAGTTCCCGATGGTTTAGACCAATCTAATAATATCATAGTCTAATAGTATCTAGAACCTATTCTAGAATAACTGCAACCAAGAGTCAAGTCAGATAACATATCAAAATATATGTGCAGTAAATAAAAGTTCAATTCTATATAAACAATAGAATAAGGTAACAAACAAGCGGCAATTTCCATAATAATACACACAGCCTAAGTTATGGAATATTTTAAACTTAGCAGTGTCTCCCACTATTTTACGTAATACCGTAATCCCCAACGAAAAAAATGAGAATTCAATAATTAAATCGAATTCCATAATGGGAAGAGGACCCCATGAATATATTTCGACTCACAGCAGAGGCACGGTCTCGCCTACGTATATTCACAGGTAGACAACTCATTGTCAATCACACTCGTTGTGACTCCTAGGTTCCGGTCCTGGTCGTTTCTCGTTGTCGTTGCTAAGGCAGGCCCACAAGGAGACGTACCAAGGTTAAACTTGTCAATGATAAACTCAAGCTACTTGCGTAACCCTGACAGTTAGGGCACGTTTAGGATTCCGCTTTCGCTTGAATTTATCTAGTATCTAATATACATTCGGCATAAATAAATCTCTATCGGCTACACCCTCACAGCAGAGGCACGGTCTCAGATGTAGTCAAGGAAAAATATTTATAAACCGTATTGACAAGACGGACCAAGAAACAAGTATTCCAAATACCAGTTACTTTAAAACCTTATTAAGCGGGGATATTCCATAAAGTGTCATACACTTTAAATTTAATCAAATTAAATGAAAGCATGCATGTATCAAGTAAAGAAAAGAAAAAACATTAGATTTTAAAGGGCTAATCATATCGGGGTGTCCAGAATCAGACTCGCTCTGATACCATTTTGTAGGGGTTTTAAGGGGGAATATCGGTAACGCAGCGGAATAGTGGAAAATCAAAATTTTCCGATTTCAAAATTTTTCTCGGATCAATTAAATAAACTTATTTTTTTAATTATCCAATTATCAAATTCTGAAAAATTACACAAGAGATCAAATTTCTTGGTAATTACCGAATTGCCCCAAAACTTTGTAAATTGATTATTTTAGCCCAAAAATTATCAAAAATAATTTTGAATGATTCTAAATCATTTCTAAAGTATTTTTCAACACATCTAATGCATCAAAATTAGATTTCACACAAATCCCCAATTTTTATGAAATTGCCGAGAGACCTACAAATTTTCAATTAATTGTGATTTGGTTCTTTTTGTTCAAAACAAGCCAAGATCAAATCCAATCAACCTAAAATTTTACATGCATCATATTCATACCATAATACATCACATATAAGAAAAGCCCCAAATTTGGAGTGGGTTATGAACCCTAATTTTTCAATTTCATCAAATTGTCCAATTTCACCAAATTTACAAAATCCAACACTTTAATCCATTCAATACTTCACCAATCAAGCCTCACCACTTTGAAATAACTCTAGAACAATTCTAGGTCACCAAGGAGTGGCTTACTAACTCTATAATGGCAACTTTGATTTTCAAAGAAACAAAAGTAAGCCTTTGAAACCATTTCAAGGCTACTTACATACACACATCTTTCATTCAAGTTCATAACAATTAAAACACAAACTATAAATAGAGAGACAAAATCAAAGAAACACACGATGAAGCTAAGTGATGAGTGGTAAATCTATCACTATTTCCCACTCATTTAACCTAATATTTTGTATAGTTTCTTGAGCTTTGTGAATATTTTGATGTGTTTTGTGTTATTTTGTAGATAAATAAAGTTTCAGGACATTCTGGAGGTGATTTGGAGTAAAACAGTGAAAATTGGGAAAAAGGGCATTTTGGTAATTTGTCCGCGTCGCGACGCCAAGACTCATAGCGTCGCGACGCCTAAAGTGCGCCGGACATGCTAACGTGCGACGAGGGACACGTGTCAGAATCTGAGAAAATGGACTTGCTAACGTGTGCCGACCTTGCTAACGTGCGCCTTGCCATGTGTCATCATCACAAAAGATCAGCTAAAATACGCCGTCCACCACGTGTTGAAATCTCATTGGACCAAAGCAAGCGCGTGACACTTGTCCAGTTTTCATTGGACCGAATCACCGGCGACTCACATGCTGCCACGTGTTAATCTCTCATTGGACCAATCCTAAACTCGTGCCACGTGTCAGATGTTCATTAGACCGATAGCTCAGCCAATCACCGTCTGCCACGTGTCGTCTTCCCATTGCACCACCTTTACCGCGTGACACGTGTCATCACGAGATTATGCCGACAATGCGCGTGGACCAAAGTAAACAGGTCCAGCGTCGCTACGCTGGACGCAAAAATTGTCTATAAATTGAGCTCGAGATTTCAGTTTTAGTGGCACCATTCTCTCTCATTTCTTTGATGTAAATAAGGAGTTTCTCTCTCTAATTTCTTTTAATTTAAGTTTTGTAATTAATTTTTAATTACATTCTGTAATAGTAATTACTTTCTGTAATAGTAATAGTAATTTATCTTGTTTTTACTGTTTCAGTTTTACTATTCAACCATGATGAGGTAACTTCTCCTTGCTAAGGTGAAAGGTAATTCTTTTACTGTTACTATTTAGATTAATCTCCCTTAAATATAATATATTTACTATTTAAAATTTGACTTAATAAGGATACCGCCATATTGGTCGGTTGGCTATTAAATTTAAATCGGTTTAAACCTGACTAATCCAGGATACCACCTATATGGCTGGTTGATAATTAAATTTTCTTACCGCCTATATGGCAGGTTCATGGACAAATCATACCGCCTTTATGGCTGGTCGGACTTAATTTGAATTAATCAGGTTACCGCCTATATGGCTGGTTGGTAATATTATCACAAGTTTATATATTATTTTATGGGAGATATCTAAAATAGTAAATAGTAAAAGTAATTCATTTTACCTTAGCATTTTATTTTAATGTTATTTACTTTTCAGTATTTACTTTACCGCATTTACTATTTCACAATTTTACTTTATGGCTTTTACTTTTAAGTTTTTACTAGCCCTAGCCATGTGTCATAACTAAGTTAGTTATCTAGGGTTGTGATGAATTTCAATATCACTGGTTTATAAGGGTTAGATTATAGTTTGGGTAATATAAAGATTTATTTATTGAGTCTTAATCTTAATGCTTTTTATTAACTGGCCATTAATAAAATTGATTAGGTAAACTTAAAATGAACTAGACATAGGGATTTTAAGTTTAAGACCTTAGACTCAATAGCCCACGATCTTCCTTGAGGATAGATAACCCTTTGATAGATTTCCTTACAGGATAGACATATACCTGTCGGGCGGGGGTAGCCATAATTGGAACTTAAACTTAATGAATCCAGATAATTTGTTGACATAGACATATGGTTCAATTGGGTTAAACTGGGTATTTGTGTCTGACCATCGACATAGGCATTCACATAATTTAGTGTTCCAGGTTAATAAATCAATATATTACCCAACTATAGGATAACCACTTCATCTTTCAATAATATTGAAAAGATTCACAACCCTAGATAGTTTTAATCTTGAATTTTCTTAAAATTTATTTTCGACAATTTTATTTACTTGCTTTTAAATTTAGAATCGTCATCATTTCAAATCAAACAATCAACCTGTTAGATACTAGTAATTATTTGACCTCATAAAATTAATAGTTTTGATATTAAGTCCTCGTGGGATCGATATTTTTATACTACTTGAACGATATGTGCGCTTGCGTTATACGTGTGTGTTTACGCCGGTCACTAAGCTTGTTATAAATATTTTTCATGTTGGAAGATTTGAAAGAAAAATTACAAAACCTTAAGATTTCCAAGCTTTTCCTTTTTTTTCTTCAAACTTTTCTCTCAACCACTTTTGTGTTTCTTTTGTATCTAATGAACTTCTCTAACCCTAAAAAATGAAAACAAAAACAATATATACTCACAAATTTAAGCCATTGGCCGAATTTGAGGTAATATTAATATTTAGATATTTTTGGTTTCATTTAAAGTTTACAACTTATCAACTTGCACTTGTAATCATCAACTTTTTAATGAAATAAAGTAAGTCAACAATTGCAACTCAAAAATATAACACTTATATTAATTTTAGGTGTAGGCCGAAATTTACAATAAATTAAAGGTAATTGATATTTTAATTTTAACAATTTAAAATAAATATCCAAGGAAGTCAAATCCAATTTGACAACATTTTCCTTTAATGTAAAGTCAAACATTTACACTTATAATCATTTCCTAACTTTATCATTTGGTGATATATTTATATTTTAATTATATTAATCATTTAACAATTAAACAATTAAATAATTAATTAAATACAAATATCTCAAATATATGTATTATATTTACTTTAAATATCTCAAATACATATATTAATGATATATGTCAAATACCTATATTTGATAATTTATTAATGTGTATTTAATAATATCATATATTAAATACAAATACATATTAATTAGGAAATAACGGTTCGGCCCGTTTGCATGTATTTTTCGTTTAACAAATAAACGATTTATAAATAATCATCATTATTCACAAAAGTCGCCCTAGTGTTCTACGAGTATATTTCATTAGTGAGACTCTCTAGATTCAGGTATATCTGTCACAAAATCCAATTTCGTGTCCATAATTTACCCACCCGTAAATTATGACGACCACAGATAAACTAGCTGAATCATACATGTCGAGGTCATTACATACGTATAATCCCTCCGTCACAGGTATCCGGATAATCCCAGAGATATAGATGTAAACGTCAAATCTCTATAGGTATTATCCAGTCGACGTATCTATTAGCAATCTCTAAATAACATTCGGAACTTACTTCTGAAGTATACTGTGGCCACAGATTTAACAGACTGCTAATCATATATGGACTACCTATACTCTGTACACAGAACTGACAGATCCTATTTTGATACACACAAGATATCCTGAGGATCGGTCCACACCCAACAAAAAGGCGGAGGTATGATCTAAATAGATCGGTGACGTGACTGCCATCTAAGTGTGGATGATGTCTCATACATCCACAGTGGTATCTCAAGTCGAAGGACCACTATGCTACTCAACCCGAGAAGATTCTTATTGACATTGGTGTACCATCCATTAAGAATCTTCGGTGAGTCGTTGTAACATCCCCGATCCGGGAGGTATTACCGGCAGGGGATAACTATGCTAACCCCATAAGCCTCAGACTAAATGACTGTGTTGTAACTATTCTAATGCAATGTCATGTGTATAGACCTTAACTCAACCAATACGAAATACCTTTATTACTTATAAACACATACTTAGAAATATTACTTTTTACAGTTCTTTAATAAACTCTTTTAATGACCAAACATAATTCAAATGCAAACAATCTTTTGACTTTGAACTGGACTCTTATGTTTTATGACTCTGTGCTGGTGGACTCCGACCCTGGTGACTGCATCAGTATCCATCCTCCCGAGCTTGTCCTCCTGGAATTCCTACAAAACAAACTAAAACTGATGGGGGGTTAGATTGTTATGCAATCTAAGTGAGTGGACAACTTGAAAACTAAAATAACAGTTATTTAACTTTAAAATCATACTTTTAGAAATATCATTTATAGAAAATTTATTTCTTTTGAAAACTGTTTCTGAAAATCTGGTTTCTGAAAACTACTCGTTATAAATCTGGGTTCTGAACTTTGAAAAACTTTATACTGAAAATCTGAAATCTGAAAATATTTCTAAAATCTGTTTCTTAGTCTGAAAACCTGGACATATGAGGGCGTTACGTATCGTCCGTCCCTTCATACGCCTATCTGGAGGCAGGAGTGCAAATCCATGACTTTCGGGTGTTACGTATCGCCGTCCCCCAAAGCATGCCACTACTGTCTCATAATCTGGGGGTCTAGGGGCGTGATATCTCGCCGTCCCACTAGCCCATCTGGAGGATCTGAGAGCGTCCCCTCAGTCCTCAACATGTGCACATGTTATCTGTATCCGTCAATTCCATCTGTATCTGAAATTACACACTAGGGTGAGGTTTTACCTCATGCCCAAAAAAAAACATGAAATCCGAGCTATAACCTTACATTAAATCAGAAAACTGTAAACAATATTTATGAAAATCCTTTTACTTTATCAAAACATAACTGTTTATAAAACAACTGTAAAAACATTCTTCTACCGCCCTATAGCATAAAACATAAGTCTGAAATAATCAAATCGAAATAAAAATTTAGTTTAAAGGAAGAAATGTCCACTCACAGGGCTTGGTAACTAGAAAGGTCTTTATTGCTTCGTTGGAGAGTATCGCACATCCTGCAATGATCTAAGAGTGACAATTTGGTTAGATTTGCAAGCTTTAAGATGGATTACTGAACTAGAACAGACTTACTAGTTTCTGGTATGAAAGAATGTAATTCATTCTATTAGATAGGGTTGGTAAGGAATGTTAACTAGGGAACTGATTTAGAGTCCTTAGAATGGTCTTGACTATGCTGGGGTGGAATCGGAACTGCCAAAAACCAATTCGGATCTCTTACAAAACTGCCATGTTTCCGCTTGGCGTCGCGACGCTGGGCCACTTGGCGTCGCGACGCTGGGCCACTCGGCGTCGCGACGCTGGACAAGAATCCAGAATTCCAGAACTGCTTACCAGTGCGAATTTTCTGCCCATCTTCTTCCCTAATTCTCCATATCATTTCCAATACACAAACCAACCATCATCATCATCAATTTCACACATTTAAACTACCCATTAACATTATTAATCCTTTCATTAATCCTCCAAAATCATTTTCAAATAGCTTCCTAAATTTTCAAGCTCAACACTTAATTCCACAACCCATTTTAATGACCTCAATTACAATTTACCAAATCATTCATTATCTAACACTCATTTTCTCCAATACATTACTAAATCATCCTTAAATCAATTCACCCATATCATATAAGTATAAATTAATTAAAATCTCAAAGTTTCAAAAATGGGTTTTTACCTTTCTTCTTGAATTTCTTCCTTTTTTCTCCAAGTTCTTCATTATCCCCAAGGATACCAAGTTTCCTTTTGCTTCCCTCTTCTTCTTCTTCTTCCTCTCTTCTTTTTTTTCCTTCTTCCTCTCTTCTTTTTTTCCTCCCTTTTCCTCTACGGTATTTGCTCTCTCTTTCTCATCTTGCTGTTTTAATTTTTCTTGGTAATAAGGAATAGTGTTTCTGTTATATAGTAGGACTTATTTGATAAAGAAGAATGTATAATTATCTAGAGAAATGGAGAAGTTTAATGTTTTTATCATTTTGGTCCGAAACTACTATTCATCTGAATTTTGACTTGCGTTTTTGGTCACCTTCCAGTCCGATTTTGGAAACAAGTTTAACACGGAAGTTGTAGGTCTCCGTCTAAGCTTTCCGGTGATATAACAGTCATAAAATTCCAAATTCGTATGAAAACGTTATTCCAAAAATACTATTTGTAGTTAAAAAGGGCATAAGATACAGTTTCTTCTCGGGACACTTAGAAATTTACCTATCTTCTCCAAATTAATTTCCTAGGTTTACCTGTGTTTCATCATAATTTATTTTACATCTCTTCGCCGTATACATAATAATAGCGTCAAAGATAATAGTGACGTCTACCGGTCGTTACAGTCGTTTAATATTTATCCATTATAAACACCTACACGTCTATACGAGTCTCATAGACTCATGGTTCATTGGGATAAACCATCAGACCAAGTCTCGATATACGACATGTACTGGTCTCAACAGATTTGACTAACCAACCCGTGTTAGTGAATCTTGACCGGAACTATATTTGATAATATATATTTAGCAGTGACACTTCCCAATGTCAATTACAAACTACCTTTGTAACTGTGTACTGCAATATATATTATTGGGTCTTTGTCTAATATATACATATCACTAAACCATATTTAGTTTCAATCTAATCGTAATCAGATCGAATACGTATATAAAAACAAGAGGTGCAACCATAAATAAGTAATATTATGGAAAATGGGATGTTCGTATTCATGAATCAGACATAAATACGGTCCGGATTGGCGCTCTGAGCACCAACCCCAACACATCAAACATAAGAACATACTTATCACTTCGAATTCCGATACCGTTGCCTTTAACAATCTTCATGTCTTTTACTTTTCAATCAAATGCACTCTATCTTCATAATTTTTATCAGAAATATTCATTCATAAACATATCCATTCGCACACGTACTTTACCCACTTAAAGAGCTTAGCTAATACCAATTTAGAAAACATGATTTCTTCCATTTAACGATTCCATATACCCAACCTATACATATCTTAACATTATAAGCATATACGTATACATGTTCATATACTTATACATGCTTATACATATACTTTTACATACTCATACATTTAAATAATGTATACATATCATTACCAATTCTTACAGTTTCATACATCCATACATCCACACAAACATTGAGCTCATTTCATACCTTATTTCATATCATATCAGTAACAAAGTTCCATACCTGTGGTGGTCGTTTATCCTTACCATTTACCATGTGTAACCTCGAACTATATTTTCAAGAATATCTCTTATCTATTTCCGTATTAACCTAAACACTTCAATCATATATATTTTAAACACCAATAAATTATTCAATTACTCATCGCATGAGTTACTTACCTGGCTTCACGAGCACTCCAGGTTCTAATCAAATCTGCCAAAATAAATGGCGAAATATCGTCAGAATTGCAACTTTAAAAGATTCATTACTTAACTATGATAAAATTCTATATCTTTCTGGAACAACCAAATCAAGTCCAATTTCAATGATCTTAGTTTCATTAATCTTAAAACATCGTTATAAACTAACACAAGTGGTCAGTTAACTTAAATTCTTGGTTTACGTGTTTTTAGAAAATCTTTGAAAAAGTTTCCGCAAATGCTACGGAAGGGTCACAAACCCTCCGAACCTACCCGGATTTATCCAAACATATTCGTAATATCATATATAACTCATAATTATCGTTAAAATCAAAATATATCTTTATATCTAACAAATCTACTTTTATCGAAAACTTACATATTCTATCGGATCGATCAAACTCGTTCAGTTTTCACTCAGATTCTACCGAATGCTCATATTCAATATACTAATACTTAAACAATTCAATTTATTCCAATACTCTATGCTACAAAGCTACTGGATACATCTGATCATTTAACTATAAACTTGAAATTTGTGAATTTTTACCGGGAGGCCTTACCGAGAGTTCGAGGGCATATACAGACTCCAAACGATCCCACGAACGCACTGGAATCAACAGAATTTCAATCGGAGCTACTATTTACCATAGGTCACTATTCATCTGAATCTTCCACCCTCGTTTCACGTTCAACCGAGCACGGATCGGAAAATTCGTCATTGTCATCTTGTAGTACTCTCTGAGAGCTTCGATTTGGTAGGTGGCTCGAGTCGTGAAACGAAGAGACGAGCCGGGATCGAGAAACCCAAACTCGCGTACATATCCACTGTTTCTAGTCATTCTCCAGAGATATGGGGCCGCCACCGGCCACCACAAGATGGAGGGGTGGCCGGCGCACCCCTCTGCACTGTCGCGTCGGCCGGTAGGCTGCCGGCGTGACAGAGGCACTCAAAAACGCCATTTGGGGATGAAGGGTCGGGTGTGATTCTTTGAAAAGCTTTTCCTTTTTCACAATTTAAGAAACGTAAGGATATTTATAAGAAAGTTTCTGAAAATTACATTTTGACCCCCGAAAATTACAATCAGGCACCTGTCATGGGGCTTGCACGGAAATTTGCGTGTTTAAAGCCCTTATGATGCAAATTTCAAAAGTGTTCAACAAGAAAGTTATTCGTCTCGGAAAATCAAGTCCGATGGTTTAAGAATCAACTCAAACAGAGTTTGTTTGCTATCTTTATAGCCGAAAAAAGAAACTTTTGCACGTATAACGATAAAATCAAAAATCGCGTAACCGGTTCTGATGAGTGGTATTTATATCACTATTTCCCACTCATTTAACCTAATATTTGGTATAGTTTCTTGAGTTTTGTGAACGTTTTGATGTGTTTTATTGTTATTTTACAGATCAATAAACTTTGGAAAGCATTGGAAGCAATTTGGAGCCAAAACAGTGAAAAATGACGAAAATGGCATTTTTGTAATTTGGCCGCATCGCGACGCCTAACATGCGTCGCACCATGCTAACGTGCGACGGGTCCATGTGTCAAAATCTGAGAAAATTGACTTGCTAACGTGCGCCGTGACATGTGTCATCATCACAAAGGATCTGCTAACATACACCGGGACACGTGTCACAAACCTATGGTGCCGACACTCCGCGTGACACGTGTCAACTTCTGATTGGACTGAATCATCCGCGAATCACCTTCTGCCACGTGTCAAGCTATCATTGGACCGATCTTACCGCGTGCCACGTGTCAAATTCTTATTGGGTCGATGAAATCCGCGTCAACAGTCAAAGTCAAACCGCGTGGACCGAGTCAACACACCCAGCGTCGCGACGCAAGAAGGAAGTTGGCATCGCGATGCCGAACCCAAATTTTGCCTATAAATTGAGGCTTTCTGCACCTCATTTGGTGTGCTTTCCTTGGGATTTTTCCCTGATTTTAAGGATTGCATCTATTTTTGTAATTAATTAATTTATGTATTTTTATTTTTATTTTTAATTTTAATTTCATTTTTTATTTTTTTTATTTTCTTTATGTTTTGTAGTTAAATTTCCGCTGGGTTAAAAGGTGAAACATTTAATACAATTATCTCGGTAAATCTCACTTAATTATAATTTATAAACTATAATTTAACCGGATTAATTAATGTCAGACTTTATTACCGCCTATATGGTCGGTCTAAATATAAATTACTTTACCGCCTATATGGCTGGTCTTTATGTGACAGATAATTACCGCCTATATGGCTGGTGTAATTGGACTAAATGGATTACCGCCTATATGGCTGGTTTTAAATGTTTAACATTATTAATTCCTGAGAAAGCAGAACAATAAATAATTTATATATTATAATAAGTGAGATTCCTAGACAAGAAATATTAAATGTGGATCCTTTAACCCCCGACATTTTATTTTTATTCTAGGGAAGTGATGAAACCCAATATCCACACTTAATAATTGATTTTCTTTTTATGGGTAATTCTTTAGTTTGTTTATTGAGTCTTAAGCTTATGCTTTTTGTTGTCTGATCACCAATAAGATTGATGTGGTAAACTTAAAATGAACTAGGCATAGGGATTTTAGGTTTCACCCTTAGATTCAATAGCCCACGATCTTCCTTGAGGATAGATAACCCTTTAATAGATTTCCTTACAGGATAGACATATACATGTCGGGCGGGGTAGCCATAATTGGAACTTAATCTTAATGAATCCAGGTAATTTGGTTGACATAGGCATATGGTTGAATTGGGTTATACTACTGGTATTTGTTTCTGACCATCGACATAGGCTTTTGCATATCTTCGTGTTACAGGTTAGCAAACTAATTTATTACACATATATAAGAGAATCAATTCATCTTTATAATAATATTGTGTGGAGTCACAACCCTAGATCTTTGAGTCTTTTGTTATTTTCCTTAGTATTTTCTTTTGTGTCTTTAAGTATTTTATTTGTCAAATCCACATTAAACTAACAAAAGCAATCATTCTTTTCTCCCTATAATTAGATACCTGTAAATAAATAGTATCAATAATTAATAACAACAGTAGGAATTAAGTCCTCGTGGGATCGATATTTTTATACTACTTGAATGATACGTGCGCTTGCGTTATACGTGTGTGTTTACGCCGGTCAAGTTTTTGGCGCCATTGCCGGGGACTTATTTTTCTTGAGTTATTAATTGTGAAGCTATCTAATTTACTTGTATCTAGTTTTCTTTATTTTTATCTATACTTTTTTATTTCTTTCTTTTGTTTTCAGGTGATTGAAAAATAGAACACTATTGGGAGATTGAGAGATCACGAGCTTTACTAGAAGATACACCCCAAATCTGGGAGCAACGGTCCAGTTTTCTGAGGCTTGTTGTCCAGCCCAACAACTATCATTGGATGTCAGAATCAAGCAATACTACATTTGCTCATCAGAACGAAATGGGGAGATGTGTGATATGTGATGGTAACCACCCGAGCAATCAATGTATATACTTTTCAGAGTGGCAGAATTATTGGAATCATTCAAGGTACGAAGAACCATCATACTTTCCATCTTATCCACCATCCATCTACGATTTTCATCAAGAATCAGAACCATCAGAGGAAGATCAGATGGTTGACATGCTCAAAGATTGGTTCAAGAAACAAGATGAAAAGTTGGATACAATGCTTGAATCAGTCCAAAATCAATTCGAAAGTATTCAGAGACAATCAGCTTCCATTCAGAGACTGACAGAACAAACGAGACAATTAACAGAAAATCAGAGCTACATACCTCAATGAGCATTTTCAGATGACACTGATGAAGCCTTTGAGTACCAAGCATTTCACGATGACACTTTAGCAGATGAGAGGCTGAGCAGAATCAGGAATCTGAGGTATCAGTTCAGGAGCCCAAACCAACAGAATCTCGATTTGATTTTTATTATTCTGACTCTGACGAGGATGAAGAAGATGAGCCATTTGTACCAACTGCACCAACGAATAAGGATGAAATTCTGTATCCTCAAAATGAAGATCTTGGAGCATCCATTGCACAAATGTTTGAAGAAGATCTACCTGAGCCAGTCATATCAGAAGATGAAGACCTAAAATCTGACATCTCCTTACATCCTCAGGTTGACACTTATGGAGCATGCATTTCACAGATGACAGATGAAGAACTGAACAAGGAAATCCTAAAATACATATGTGAAGAAAATATTGAGCAAGAAACAAAGCAAATGGAAGAGCAAATGTCAGACCTTATTGAGGATCCAATGCATTCAGGCGAAACATCACTGTTTTGGGGAGTACTGATCAAAGATATCACCTAGAAGCTTGACAGAATGGAACTTCCATTTCAAGTCAAACACCATACAAGACCTCCTGATTTTCTTTCTTTCTTTTCAGGAACCATTGGAGCAACAAAGATAAAAAAGGTGGCACAAGCACTGAATGAGATAAAATTCTTTTTGCCCCTTTACCGTTGGAAGAGACCCTGCAAAAGCAACGCACACGGGATTATCTTTGATCGGACATCCAAAACGACACTGAAACCTCATTGACAGATAGATTTCAGTCACGTCTGGCTGAAGACGAAAAATTTAGCGCTAGCAGGGAGGCAACCCATGCACTTTGTTGTAATTTCTATTTTTATATTTTGTGTATACATGTTGTAGAGTTTGTATTTTTGTGTGTTAGTTTTTCCAAGGAAAGACACAAACGAAGCATAAGACAGAAGTAATGGTGTTTGGAAAAGATGAGAGCTAATTCATTAGCGATGGCTGAGTAAGGAACTGATTCTTGAGACGTATCCTGATGAATTTATACTAAGCAAATGGCGTATTACGTACACAATTCTGTTGCCTTAATTATTGCTTTGATTTGCTTTTCTGTTGTAATTATCTTTATTTTCGTAGACAGAATCCAGACTTTTTGACATTTCACGATTTCTTTTATCGTATAGCTAACAATCATCGTTTGGAAGATACTAGTGTTATTATTACTCACCCTTTTCAGGATTCTATAAATTCAGTATGTCATTACACTTTTAAGTAATCCAGAGTTGAGAAAGAAACACATAAAAAATGGAAGCCACTTCAAGAAGACGAGTTGAAAACATCTGTGTGTTTTGCGGTACTAGTGTTGGTACTAAACCACAATACATAGAGGCAGCACATGAATTGGGTCGAGTCTGGCTGAAAAGAATATGCACTTAGTATATGGCGGGGGCAATCTTAGACTAATGGGGATCATTTCAAAGGCCTTACAGGATGGAGGCAGTCAAGTTTTGGGAATCATCCCAAAACCTTTGGTAGAGGCGAATCTTATTGGACCATCAAACGGAGAGGAACTTATTGTGCCAGGTATGTCCGAGCGACTAGTGGAAATGATTAACCGTGCTGATGCTTTTATTGTTTTGCCAGGAGGCTTGGGCACATTGGAGGAAATTTTTATAGTGCTATCTTGGGCGAACTTGAACATACACCAGAAACCAATTGGGCTGTATAACGTTGATGGATTTTATGATTTTCTTTGTGTGTTTCTTGATGATGCCCGGAGAAATGGGTTCGTGACAAAACCTCTGAAAGAACTCCTCTTCACTGCCAGAACTGCCCCGGATTTACTTGACCAAATCTTGGCCTTTGAACCAAAAATTGACCCTGTCCTTTCTAAGATAAAATGGTCTGAAGACGATCGTGGTAAGAGGCGTCAGATTAATCTGGATCTTAACCTTTAACTTTTCGTGTAGAATTTCAGCTAACCAGGTACTATCTTCTAAACTCTTCTTCTACTGTTTAAGACATTGAGGACAATGTCTCATTTAGGTTTGGGGGAGGGAATTAGTTGATCATTATCTTGTTTTTAGTCCAAAATTTTTCAAAAAATAAAAAAAAATTGAATTTCAAAAATTACAAAAATATTTTGCGTTTTTATGTTTTTACTTTGACTAAAAAGGTGAAATTGGTGAGAGATAGCTGTGTAAGGAGTTCCTACTCCTGATATGTATCTAAACCTATTTCATAACAAGTTAATTTTTGTTTATTTTCTTTTAAATTATTTACTTTGTAAATTCTCCATATAACTGATTAAAATGGATATTCATATGCTCAGTTAGCAGGTATTATCAACATGCATAGTAACATACAGACATGAGGTATAATTGAAAAGTTTGTAATATTCAGTGCTATAGTTTAATTGGAGGAAACATCTCAAAAAGTGATGGAGTAGAAAAAAAAACGTCTGAGATCCGAGTTATTAAGTCTGTAAGGGTGTTTTAACACCTAGTGCCCTAAAGCCAACTGGTTTGGGAGTCACTAGCCCAAAGCTCGCTACACGGATCGAAAGATGCTGCAAAAATATATATATATATCTGAAGTATGAGTAATTAAGTTCGTAGGGGTGTCTTAACACTTGGTGCCCTAAAGCTAACTGGTTTGGGAGCCACCGACCTAAAGCTCGCTACATAGACGGAAGGTATTGTATATAAATAAAAAAAAAATTCAAAAATCAAAGAAAAAAATCAGAAAAATCAGAAAAAATAATTCATTGCTACAAAAATGTGTGAATTCTGATAAAACTTTAGGACAAAAATATTACTCTCTTCTCAACTGCACTTGTGACTGTTGTGGGCAAAAATGAATTGATTAATATTGTGTTGGCTGTGTATATGGAGAATGGTAAAAATAATCGGAGAATTTACTTATTCGGTAATTTAGAAAGAAACAAAACAACTGGTAACTTGGAGTAGAAGTTTCACTTGATTAGTCACTAACTTCCTTGTTCTCTTTTCTCTTGTCTTTTTGCTTATGTGTGCATTAGTTTTACTACCTTTTTACTTTTGTAAAATGTTTGTGGGTATCATTGCTGTAAACCCTCACGAGACTACAACTCGTCCACTAGGGACACCTAGGGGTTTAAAGGCTGGTTGCATACGCTAAATGCAACCGTGATCCCTGCGAAAGTGGCTTAGTTAATTTTATTTTTGTGTTATTTTATTTTATGTTTTGCTTGAGGACTAGCAAAATGTTAGGTTTGGGGGTGTGAAGAGTGATATTTATATCACTATTTCTCACTCAGTAACATAATATTTTGTATAGTTTCTTGAGTTTTGTGAACGTTTTGATGTGTTTTTTTTGTTATTTTTACAGATAAATAAAGTTTGGAAAGCATTTGAAGCAATTTGGAGCCAAAACAGTGAAAAAGGACGAAAATGGTATTTTTGTAATTTGGCCACGTCGCGACGCCTAACATGCGCCGCACCATGCTAACGTGCGCCGGGTCCACGTGTCAAAATCTGAGAAAATTGACTTGCTAACGTGCGCCGTGACACGTGTCATCATCACAGAGGATCTGCTAACATGCGCCGGGACACGTGTCATAAACCTATGGTGCCGACACTCCGTGTGACACGTGTCAACTTATGATTGGACTGAATCATCCGCGAATCACCTTATGCCACATGTCAAGCTATCATTGGACCGATCTTACCGCGTGCCACGTGTCAAATTCTTATTGGGCTGACGAAATCTGCGTCAACAGTCAAAGTCAAACCGCATGGACCGAGTCAACACAGCCAGCGTCGCGACTCAAGAACAGACCCAAATTTTGCCTATAAATTGAGGCTTTCTGCACCTCATTTGGTGTGCTTTCCTTGGGATTTTTCCCTGATTTTATGGATTGCATCTATTTTTGTAATTAATTAATTTATGTATTTTTTATTTTCTTTATGTTTTGTAGTTAAATTTCCGCTGGGTTAAAATGTGAAACATTTAATACAATTATCTAGGTAAATCTCACTTAATTATAATTTATAAATTATAATTTAACCGGATTAATTAATGTCAGACTTTATTTCCGTCTATATGGTCGGTCTAAATATAAATTACTTTACCGCCTATATGGCTGGTCTTTATGTGACAGATAATTACCGCCTATATGGCTGGTGTAATTGGACTAAATGGATTACCGCCTATATGACTGGTTTTAAATGTTTAACATTATTAATTCCTGAGAAAGCAGAACAGTAAATAATTTATATATTATAATAAGTGAGATTCCTATACAAGAAATATTAAATGTGGATCCTTTAACCCCAGCATTTTATTTTTATTTTAGGGAAGTGATGAAACACAATATCCACACTTAATAATTGATTTTCTTTTTATGGGTAATTCTTTAGTTTGTTTATTGAGTCTTAAGCTTAATGCTTCTTGTTGTCTGATCACCAATAAGATTGATGTGGTAAACTTAAAATGAACTAGGCATAGGGATTTTAGGTTTCAGCCTTAGATTCAATAGCCCACGATCTTTCTTGAGGATAGATAATCATTTAATAGATTTCCTTATAGGATTGACAGATACCTGTCGGGCGGGGTAGCCATAATTGGAACTTAATCTTAATGAATCCAGGTAATTTGGTTGACATAGACATATGGTTGAATTGGGTTATACTGAGTATTTGCATTTGACCATCGATAAAGGCTTTTTTATATCTTGGTGTTCCAGGTTAGCAAACTAATTTATTACACATATATAAGAGAATCAATTCATCTTTATAATAATATTGTGTGGAGTCACAACCTTAGATCTTTGAGTCTTTTGTTATTTTCCTTAGTATTTTCTTTTGTGTCTTTAAGTATTTTATTTATCAAATCCACATTCAACAAACAAAAGCAATCATTCTTTTCTCCCTATAATTAGATACCTGTAAATAAATAGTATCAATAATTAATAACAACAGTAGGAATTAAGTCCTCGTGGGATCGATATTTATATATTACTTGAATGATACGTGCGCTTGCGTTATACGTGTGTGTTTATGCCGGTCAGGTTCTCAGAACCATGCGTTTTCTAACGCGACGAAACTTCACTTAAAAATATTCCAACCTATTTTCCAACATATCAAGTCTTATTTTTGAATATCATCCCTCTCCGAATTCTAAACTTCAATTAGGAAATCTTCCAGAACCGTTCCGAAAAAATATTCGGGATATTACATTCTCCCATTCTTATAAAAATTTTGTCCTCAAAATTTCTCTATCCTTATGTCCAACAATTCGAAACCGAATACACGTAATTACCCACTTATCTGCATTCGTAAGTTTTCTCACTTTACATTTTATCAAAAGTTACGCACTTCATATGCCAACGCAAATCATGCTATTTCAATGCAAAATAAATCAAATCAATAATTTCATACCAAAATTACATCAAATTTATTACCTCAATTCATATACATTCATAGGAATACACTCAAACCGCTCCAAACTTATCTGTCAGCAGAAATAGAAAGTCGAACACGGATTCTATACAGCCAATCACATACATCATCTGAAACGAGGAACATAGCATATGTTCTTTACATGCAATCCAATACAATATCAAAACAGAAACTTAACGCGAATTTTATACTATCTGTTTCGTCCAAAATAAAAAATGGGATGCATTCATTTCACATCATGTTATTCCATATCATATATGTAAACGGTATCAACATCAAAGTTTACATATGTACATATCCCATCGCACATAGAACTTTGTATGGCTGACTACATAACTTACATAACCATCACAATACTTAAAAGATCTGTGACTAACCATAAGCTTACATATTCTTATAACGAACATAATCTTTTATATCAACCAATACATCCATTGTCATAGCCAGAAGTGACTCATAATCATAGTGCTCTTATGACGTTGATAGTCTGAAATCTGTCAATCTCTATAATTATTCAAAATAGAAAGCATAAAATGGTCTCTTTCAAAAACCCTTTCGAGAATAAAATTGAAAAACTCTATTACTGTAAACAAAAATCAATTTCAAAATCCATCATCGTAAATCCATATCGAGCATCCAGCATAACTCACTGGACAAAACATAAACAAGCGCCCAATATCCGAATCGCGCGCACAGATCGGACAATAAACGAAACGATCCCCTGTTGACAGAGGGTCGGGTCAGCCCACTGCAGTTGGGCAAACCTCTATACAAGAATCACGGCGGAAACATGTCATATCAAATTATAAAACTATAAAAACCATATACAAGCATCGTGACAGAAACATATCATACTGTATAATATCATGAACAATGTCGAAATGCATCAAAATCAAAATGTAATTATTTTGAAATCAATTTTCCCCCAAAACATAAATATGTATAAATCAAAAATAAACCTTTGATGCAAAGTTTTCAAAATACATATCGATCGTCCACTGTTTAGTCGTGCGCATAGACCGGACAATGTACGAAATATGGATGACAAAAATCCCCGTGTGGATGGGGGCCCATGAGGGACTGAGGTATTAGGGGCGAGTATTTATCGATCTTTTTTAAAAACGGGCCGGGTACATGTATACTTTTTATACTCGTTAGGTGTATGGGCCGGGTATGGATATAAGACTCTTTAACATGTACCCGCTCAATAAACCCGTTTGACTTTGGCTTTTTAATTATTAATTTTTTTAGCCAAAAAATTAATTACTTATTAAATAAAAAAATAGGAAAAACATAATTTATTTGTTCAATTTAATATAATATTTTTCTCTTTATTTTAAAGATGAGATTTCTATCAATATTAATTAATTATTTCATTTCATTTTGTTTTAAAGATGAGATTTCTACAGCAATAGTATTTATTTGATAATTTATGTATTTTTTTATTTAAATACTAAAGTAAATTTAAACCTACATTTATTAATTTTGTATTTTTATTTTATATCTATTTGTTCCAATAATTTTTTAATTGATTTTTTTAAAGCATAAAGATAAAAAAATAATTAATAAATAAAAAGGAATAGGGGATGAGGACGTGTATATTTTTTTCTATACAGGGAATCCCCGACCCATACCCGCACGAGTGACGGGCAAGGACCAGAGATATTATATATCACGCGGGTATGGGTGCAGGTATTGAAATCCTTGTCTTATACCCGGCCCGTTGTCATCCCTAATACGGACCATGTCAACAGGGTAGTGGGCTAGTCATTTTCCGATGGTATGGACCCCATAACAAGCGCCCCGACCATGCCGAAATGAAACATATACAAGCGCCACGAAGGGTCAAAAATATAAAATCATCAAGCACCGTGACAAAAATAGATTTTCGAGCATCTCGGTGGAAACACGTTTTACAGTTTAAAAATATCAAAATCATTTTTGAGGACCGAGACAGAAACATATTATCAAGCACCTCGACGGAAACATATCGATAAATCTAAAAACTTGAAAACGTTAATCAAGCATCAAGGCGGAAACATTTTCTTTATCACTTATGGTCAAAATCGAAATATCTAAAAACTTTCTTCATTCCTTCATTCCTTCCTTTCATTTTTCTTTTCAAAACACTTTTATGCCAAAAATCAAATACTAAGTTTTCAAAACGTGGTTCAAAATATCAGTTCACAATTCAGACTATCAACATCATAGAATCTTTCGTACCTCAAAATACATCGAATTCATATTACTTACTTATACATATACTTATATAAAACCACATACTCTTAACTCATACATGCACATAGATTCATAATACACAAACATATATAGATAATCCAAATCACCCACATCAATCAAAATCACAGCACATCATACCATATACAATAAATCAAATCAAATAGCAAAAATAAGACCTATATAGTCTATTCACAATAGAAAACTTACTTAGACGATTGATACCATGTAGCTGCAGTCACCGAAACCTAAACCTTTGCTCTGATACCATAATAATAACACCCCGCCAGAGGCAGGATGCTACCGGTAGGAGACAGGATTGACCCATCCCCATAAGACTCTAAATTTACGAAAATCCGGCATGAAGTATCCTAAAACCGGACAACCTGGATCTCAGTCCAGCATCAATACGAACCTGAAATAAACATAATATATTATAACATACCTCAGGTCCACACCAACACATCAAAATCATCACCTAAGGGCTCCGTGCCTATATCATCTATCAACACTCAAGGGCTCTGTGCCCACAACATCATAAGCAATCAAAACATTTACTTAATACAAACAGTGTGCTCAGTACGAAAAACAAAATAATAAATCAAATATCCTAAACTTCTAATACTTCTCCCAGGACACTTGCGAAGGTGACCGCCGCTTGAGTGATCCACGTCTCGAGTCTGACTTCCAAAGCTGAAGTGACTGACCCATTTGGTAACCAACCTGCAAAACAAGTAAATTGGTTTGGTGTGAGTTTTAAAATCTCAGTAAGTAACCATGCTCATGCAACCAACGAAACATAAAGTCAAGCATACTAGAAACTTTCAACATTACCAAGTTACAAATTCAACTTTATCAACATTTAACTAATCCTTTATCTATTACATATGCAAATCCTCATATCTATTTATGTATAAATGTGCCAATCTAAAAGCCAAAACATCCTAAGCATGCAAAACAAAACTCGAATACCATAGAGTATATTGTTTAATATCAAATTCACTTCAATCACATGAAACATGAAATCATACATATATACTTTTATGACAAATATCAATCTTTGAAATATCATCAAATCGGCAAATCCAATAAACTTCCTTCTATTCGATTACAAACTTTCTTGAACTTACTTTAATCACGATAACCTTACAATAGCTTTCCATTCAGGATTCATATGCATTTACACATATCATAGCACATTTCTCTTATATTCATATAAATTTACTTTTAGAATTCTTACACATACATTCGTACCAATATAACTTATCAAACACGCTTTCAAACATCTGATATGCACATCAATTTTCAAATCATTCATTCACTTCACATAAGCATACACTATCTGTATAAGTTATTAGTTATATCATACACGTACATACACTCAGACATACATACAATCTTCATTCAACCAACCACGAAGCACACATAGCAACCAATTCATCACAAAAACACATAATCAAACAACACGCATATAAGGCTGGCTTATGCATACAATGCTCGTACATGACTCATTACCTATTTAGAATAGGTATGAGATGAATACCATCCGAACGGATTCCTAACTAGCCCGACTACTACCACACGAGATTATCAACCAATTAACATACACACGTGCGCACATATCATGTGACACAATCTCACATACACAACACATACATGTCAAACATTGTTTATCATCCGGTATACATACATATATACATCAAACATACGAACTTATTTATCACTTCAAATTCTGATACCATAGCCTTTAACAATCTTCCTGTCTTTTACTTTTCAATCAAATGTACTCTATCTCTAGAATGATTTGTTGGGAAGCGGCCGCGAGTGCGCAGCGGAAAATAAAAATTATTATGCCCTTTTCCTTTGCCCAATACCATTTGTTTTGATTATTCTACAAGCCTAGGCATATTACTATATATCTAAGCAAAAACTCATAAAACATGCGAAGAACATAAACCTAAACATGCTAACTATCATAAGAAATCTAATTAAAATAAGAAAGAAAAAAAAAGACTTACTTGAACCAAGACTCCTCCAGTCCTCCAACCAATCTACAAGCTTTTCTCGAATCAGCAAGCTCTTCCACGTTCCAAAGAGCCACCCAAGTGTGTGGCCTCCAAAGATGAACACACGAAAGCCAAAACTTAACGGCAAGACTACGCCTTGAGTGCACGAGATTTTTCCCTGGTGCTAGCCTAGGCAAATACCTCAAAACTTTTAACTTGAGGTTCCTCTAGTCAATTAGACTTAAGGATCCTCAAAATCAGTGGCTTACTCTTAACTTTAGAGTTGCTCACTTATATAAACCCAAGTTATGAAGGTTTTGGGGTAGCAAATTGTGAAGAATTCTTTGGGTTTATATAGTGCTCCAAAGACAACAAAATTAATTAAGAATCCGATGTGGGATAAAAGCTAATTTAATCTTAGCCATTGGATCTTAATTTAGTGGTTTAATGAGATTATAAAACCCCTAAAAGAGTTTGGGCCAAATTGGAATTCAAAATAAATAAATTATTTTTTCTATTCATATTACTATTCACGTGAATAGTAATTTTTTAAATTTCAATTCCCAAAGTGACCCTATCATCATTCACCAATCCCTAAGCCACTATGGAACCTCATAAATGATCTGTTCAATAATTAAACATATTGAACCATTTATGAACAATTCCTACAGCAATCATATATGTTGTTATATTTGTACAGCCATCGTCTTATTCCTACAACCATCGTCTTATTACTCCAAGTGCTTTATTACAGTGTTGATGATTCATATAAGTTATGTAAGACACGTATAATAAAGATTTTCATTTTATTAATTAATGAAAATATTACAAATACATGTACATATGGCCAATCCATAAGTTGGGTATATGGCATATCCCTAAAAATCTCCCACTTGCACTATTGGCAAGTAGTATGAATCTGGACACCATACTCTCGGGTGTGCCTATCATGATTTTTTTGAGTTATCCATTTAGTCAGAGAATCTGCAAGATTATCTTCTGTGAGTATTTTCTCTATAATAACTTCTTTTCTCTCTCAACAATCTCCCTGATGAGATGAAATCATCTGAGTACATGCTTAGATTTCTGCTGGGACTTTGGTTCATTTGATTGAGCAATGGCGCCCGTGTTGTCACGCCATTCTTTACCGTGGGAAACACTTCCAGCTCCGTGATGAACTTCTTTATCCAACTTCTTCTTTAACTGCCTTAGATGCTGCAATATACTCGGCTTCAATGATGGAGTCTGCTCTAATTGACTGCTTTGAGCTTTTCCAACTTATAGCACCGCCATTTAAAGTAAACATATATCCTTTTTGTGATCTGCTGTCATTCCTATCGGTCTGAAAGCTCGCATCACAGTAACCAATGAATTTCATCTCAGAACAATCTCCATATGTCAAAAACACATCCTTAGTTCTTCTCAGATACTTGAGGATTTTTTTGACAGCTGCCCAGTGTTGCTCACCAGGATTTTCCTGATACCTGCTCGTTATGCTAAGAGCATAAGAGACATCAGATCTTGTACATAGCATGGCGTACATGATTGATCATATTGCTGAAGTATAAGGGATCCTACTCATACGCTCTCTATCTGTAGGAGTATGTGGACATTTCTCCTTAGATAATTTGATTCCATGACAAGTAGGTAAATTACCTCTTTTGGAACCTTTTCAAAAATTTATCTATGTACGTAGATTGAGAAAGTCCTAACAACCTCTTAGATCTATTACGGTAGATCTTAATGTCGAGGATGTAGGCTGCTTCTCCCAAATCTTTCATGGAGAAATTCTGAGATAACCATTGCTTGGTGGCTTGCATAATGGGAATATCATTCTCGATGATTAATATGTCATCGACATATAATACAAGAAATACAACAGCACTCCCACTACTTTTCCTGTAAACACAAGGCTCGTCTATATTTTTGATGAAGTCAAATTCTTTGATTGTCTCATCAAATCATATATTCCAACTTCTGGAGGCTTGCTTGAGTCCATAAATGGATCGTTTAGGCTTGCATACTTTATTATGATCATCCTTAGATACAAACCCCTCAGGTTGTGTCATATTGACTTCCTCTACGAGGTTCCCATTAAGGAAAACTATTTTGACATCCATCTGCCAAATCTTATAATCAAAGTGTGCAGCTAGTGCCAGTAAAATTCGAATGGACTTTATCATTGCAACATGTGAGAAGGTTTCGTCATAGTCAATTCCTTGGATTTGTCTATAACCTTTCGCCACCAACCTAGCCTTATAGGTTGGATGTTGCCTTCTGCATCAGTTTTACGCTTGTAAATCCACTTGCAGCCTATGGGTTTTATCCCTTCAGGTGCATCTACCAAGTCCTATACTTGATTATGATACATAGTGTCTATTTCAGATTTCACGGCCTCAAGCCACTTGACTGAATCAATGTCACGCATTGCTTCGTCATAAATGGTGGGATCGTCATTATCAATGACCTGATCATGTTCCTCATCAATATGGAAACTATATCTTTCAGGCTCATGTCTTTCCCTACCAGACCTTCTGAGTTCATAACCTTGTGGTTGTTCCATCGCTGCCCTTTTGAGGGGCATGGGGTTTAGTTCTATGTTAGTTTGTTCTTCTCGTACCTCATTGAGGTTAAGTTTACTCCCACTATATTTCTTGAGAAGGAATTCATTCTTTAGAAATTAGCATTTCGTGAGACAAATGTTCTTTGTTCATTTGGGACGTAGAACACGTATGCTCTTGAGTTCAAGGCATATCCAACAAACTTACATTTAACTGCCCTATCATCCAATTTGTTAGTTTGTGTGAGCTTGACATATGTGTCACATCCCCAAATTCTTAGATAACAAAGACTATGACGTTTCCCAGACCATAACTCATATGGTGTTTGACTAACAGTCTTGGAAGGAACTTAGTTTAGTAGTAGTGTTGCAGTTTCTAAAGCAAGACCCCAAAATAAAAGAGGTAGATCCGTGCCTGGCATCATTGATCGGACCATATCTAATAATGTCCGATTTCTCCTTTCGGAGACCCCATTATGCTATGGAGTTCCCGGAGGTGTCCACTGGGAAACAATGCCATTTTCTCTCAAGTAATCTTGAAATTCGTTACTTAAGTATTCACCACCTCGGTCAAACCTTAGTGACTTAATACTTTTATTAAGCTGGTTTTCTACTTCAGCCTTGAAGTCTTTGAATTTCACAAAGGCTTCAGATTTGTACCGCATAAGGTACACATACCCATATCGCGAATGATCATCGATAAAGGTAATAAAGTAGGAGAATCCACCTCTAGCGGTGACTGACATTGGTCTACATACATCAGAGTGTATGAGTTCTAATGTCTCTGCTACACGCTGTCCTTTACCTTTGATGGGTAATTTGGTCATTTTACCAAGTAAACAAGACTCACAAGTTCCATAAGGTTTATATTTGAAGGGTTTGAAATACACATCCTTATGTAGCTTAGTTAATCTTGTTTCATTGATATGACCTAAGCGACTGTGCCATAGAAGTGATTCATTGAGATTATTCGAGTTAACGTTGTATATATTAGAGGTTGAACATTCTTTGTTAGTTTGTAAGACATAGATACCATTATTCAAAATACCATCTCCATATTTTATTTCATTGAAATAAATAGAACATTCATTACAACTTATTAGGCATGAAAAGCCTTTATTACATAACGAAGAAATTGAAATGATGTTCTTTACTAGAGAAGGTACATAAACACAATCTTCTAAGTCTATGATGGAGACTCCTACTGTTTCTCAAGCCATGCACATTGTTACACAAGTGAGTCCCACAACCGGTGTCAAGCACCCAAGTAGAAGGTTCAGAGTTTTAAGAATATAGTTCAATCATAGACAACATACCTGAAGCATTGGGCTTCGTGGCCTTTTGGGCTTCCCTAGCTTCCTTGGCTTTCAAGGATCTGCAGTCATTCTTCCAATGACTCTTCTTTCCATAAAAGAAATATTTCCCATTTCCCTTTTTCTTCTCCACCTTACCATTGGGCTTTAGGTGATCTGGAGCCTTGGCCTTGCCCTTATTTTTCTTTGGGCCTCGTGGCTTCAGGTCCGTACCCGTAAGCATGACGGAGGTTTTAAGCTCCGGTTTCAAGTCATTCTCTGCTTGCTTTATCAGATTGTGCAATTCTGCTAAAGTAGCTTCTTTATCAGACAGAAGAAATTGCATAATAAAGTTAGAGAATTCTTTTGGTAAGGACTGAAGAATCAGATCATGACCTATCTCATGATCCATGATGAACCTGAGGTTGGCCAATTTTTCAATGTGGCCAATCATCTTAAGCACATGTCCACTAATAGATCCTTCTTTATACCTTGTTTGGAATAAATCACATGACACTTGGAATCTCACGGTATGAACGGAAGTTGCATACAACTCCTTCAAGTGAAAGATGATGGTTTGAGCATCCATATCTTCGTGAGCTTTCTGAAGTTCGTCCGACATAGAGCCAAGCATTATGCAAACAGCTTGCTCATTATCATCGACGTGTTTCTTCTAAGCATCAAATGTATCTTGGTCAGTATCTTCTGCGGGTTCAGGGGGAAATGATCTTTCAAGAACATAGAAAATATTTTCTTGTCGTAAGACAATTTTAAGGTTTCTAAACCAGTCTTTGTAGTTGTCCCCTTTGAGCTTATGCTCATCAAGGATGGAACAAAGTGATACTCTGTTTGCCATTTGAATGTTTGTGAAATATTTTAACCCACATGTTAAGAGAAAATGTTAAAATTAGGAATATTTTTTTCATTAATGTTTC
Organism: Zanthoxylum bungeanum; assembly: GCA_019454045.1. NCBI lineage: Eukaryota > Viridiplantae > Streptophyta > Magnoliopsida > Sapindales > Rutaceae > Zanthoxylum > Zanthoxylum bungeanum. The sequence goes on from SKCR01027399.1 coordinate 110,984, forward strand.
ATAATAACATGGGCTTTTAATATTATGAAGTTGCTCCCACTCAATTGTTTTAAAATTTTAAGTAAATCATATCAACCCCAATATGATGGATTTCTTATGGGCAAATATCCTATTATCATCATTTCATAACTCCGACTAGGGCCGGTCATTATAAAATACGATAATTAGGTAGGTTCCCAACCAATTTATGATATAAATCACAATTCCTTGATCATTGGGTTGAGCAATCAAACATGCCATAGCTTATGATAGTCCTTGTGGACACCTAATCTTTTCCACTATGTTATAAGACCACGCCTAAGGGTCGCTGCGTCTTATGACTCTGAAAAGTCAAATCATTGTCAATAGTATGATTTATGGACAAATTGGTATTGGTCAGTCTGGTAAAGCCTAGTCCTGCCAATACGGTTTAAGCCATTTTGGTATATACTTTACAATGGAGGCAAATTTTAGACTTAAATTATAATTGAGGATTTTAGCAAGTTTAAGTGAAAAACTATCAAATGGATTCCTCCATTGAAAATTCCCCAGAGGGAGGGTGGAGCGAACTCTCTTAAATACCCTTACCTCTTAGGCTCTTATTGCCTTGGTGACAGGAATAAACAATAGATCCTCCAAATTAGTCCAACACTTTAAATATGCTTTAAGGTAAGCTTTGAGTAAATGATTATCTAGATGTCTTCACAGCTTTTCCTTTTGGCTATAAAAAGGTAGTGAGTGAAGGAAGACACCAAATCATTATCTAACTCTAGTAATACATTTGGTTAAATTAAATTTAGTTTGGAAAGTTTTATTAACCCTTTGGTCCCAACCCACTTGTATCTTTTATAATGTCTTTTTATTATAAACAAGTGATTTATAATTATTAGCCTTAAAGGTTATAAATCTCTAAGTTCATCATGGAATAATTACTTAGCTAAGGGATAAACAATACACTCTATATTTCTTAGAAAGTCTCTAGATGCTTGCACCCTAAAATAATCACGCCAATTCTAATCATACATAGAATCATCAAGCATATGAGTTTTAATATGTTGGAATTATTTTAGGCATTAAATAAATTTGATTAATATTTAATTATGATATTGCATTTTATTTTATTCAAATAAATTTACTATTCATATTTTTCTACAGACGCGTGAAATTTAAATGCAATTTCACAATTCAAATCTTAACCAAATCATGCAAAACTTGTGCATAAAATTAAGTTCAGGGTGTTAGCTTTCCAACGAGCTTTTAAACACCCAATTTCGAGTTGAAATGAGAGAGAACTAATCAAAATAAAAAAGGCGATCTGATATCACTGTTGGGAAACGGCCGCGAGTGCGCAGCGGAAAATCAAAATTATTATTCCGCTTTCCCTTTGCCCAAGACCCATTTGTTTTGATTATTCTAAAAGACTAGGCATGTTACTATATATTCTAAGAATAAAACATGTAAAGAACATAAACCTAAATATGCTAACTATCATAAGAACTCTAATTAAAATAAAGAAAGAAAAAGACTTACTTGAACCGAAGACTCCTCCAGTCCTCCCTCCAATCTACAAGCTTTTCTCGAACTCAACAAGCTCTTCCACGTTACAAAGAGCCACCCAAGTATGTGGCCTCCAAAGATGCACACACCAAAGCCAAAACTCAACGGCAAGACTACGCTTTGAGTGCACTGGTATTTTGCCCTTGGTGTTAGCCTAGGCAAATACCTCAAAACTTTTAACTCGAGGTTCCTTTAGTCAATTAGACTTAAGGATCCTCAAAATCAGTGGCTTACTCTTAAAATTTAGAGTTGCTTACTTATATAAACCCAAGATATGAAAGGTTTTGGTGTAGTAAATTTGTGAAGAATTCTTTGGGTTTATATAGTGCTCCAATGACAACAAAATTAATTAAGAATCCGATGTGGGATAAAAGCTAATTTAAACTTAGCCATTGGATCTTAATTTAGTGGTTTAATGAGATTATAAAACCCTAATAAGAGTTTGGGCCGAATTAGAATTCAAAACAAATAATTTTTTTTACTATTCATGTTACTATTCATATGAATAGTAATTTTTTTTAATTCCAATTCCTAAAGTGCCTTTATCGTCATTCACCGATCCCTAAGCCACTATGGAACCTCATAAATAATCTGTTCAATAATTAAACACATTGAACCATTTATGAACAATTCCTACATCAATCATATATGTTGTTATATTTGTACTGTGCACTGTTAACCATTGATTTCGACTTTGTTGTGTGTGACCTTTTGGGTTCCCTTCAAGTTGGACATGAAATGAATCGTGATAATTTAATCGAAAATAAATTATTCTCCGATCAGATGGTCATTCGATTTCAATGACTGAGGTTGACATCTAGCAACATGCTAAGGCCCCCAAATGAGAAGGAAGATATATATACCCATTTTGTATGCGATTTACATATGATACCGTCCATCGCCTCACTGTATCCCCACCTATTGACCTAGGGTACGGAAAGTGTCTACCCATATGGTCAAAGGTATGATGTTGATAGTGTCATGAATCGTGTTAACCCAAGAATCTCACATGATTCTTTCGCTGTGGCCACAGTCTCAAGCACTGATCACACATATCAACCCGTGAACTAGAATACTACTCTTATAAGAAAATATTATCCGAGAGTGTGGTGATTCTCTGTTGTATCTTTACAAACTTCATGTTTTTCAAAAAATGACCCAATCATACCCTTATGACCGGATCTTTTGAACCGCACTGATCACACATATCAACCCGTGAACTGGAATACTACTCTTATAAGAAAATATTATCCGAGAGTGTGGTGATTCTCTGTTGTATCTTTACAAACTTCATGTTTTTCAAAAAATGACCCAATCATACCCTTATGACCGAGGATCTTTGAACCGGGGAAGGAGAATGTCAAAGTTATTTGATCCACACATAAGATTGTAAAGACCTCAAGTCTAAGGACTAGTTATATAATCGATACATGAAAGTTCTCACATACACATGGGATAAACACTCCATATGAAAACTTTCGGCGGTCAGTTCGATGGACACGAGCAACTCATGCATCCATGTGATACACCAAGCGGATGGATCTCCGTTTTGTGAACGCCCAGATTATTCACAAAACTATGACTAGGAACATTTAAGAGTAATGATTCTCATAAGGCGTGGAAGCCATCGTTTTATTACTCCAAGGGCTTTATTACAGTATTGATGATTCATATAAGTTATGAAGACACGTATAATAAAGATTGATATTTTATTAATTAATGAAAATATTACAAATACATGTACATATAACCCATCCACAAGTTGGGTATAGGACATATTCCTAACATGCTTATCAGAAACATTCATTCATAAACACGTACTTTATCCATTTAAAGAGCTGAGCTTATACCAATTTAGAAAACATGATTTCTTCCTTTTCCGATTCCATATACCCAACCTATACATATCTTAACATCATATGCATATACATATACATGTTCTTATACTTATACATGCTTATACATATACTTTTACATTCTCATACATTTACATAACGTGTGTGTGTGTGTGTGTGTGTGTGTGTGTGTGTGTGTGTATCATTACCGATTCTTACACTTTCATACATCCATACATCCACACAACATTGAGCTCATTTCATACCTTATTTCATATCATATTCGTAACAAAGTTCAATGCATGTGGTGGTCGTTTATCCTTACCATGTGTAACCTCGATCTATTTTATCAAGAATATCTCTTATTTATTCTCGTCTTAACCTAAACACTTCAATCATATATATTTAAAACACCAATAAATTATTCAAACACTCATCGCATAAGTTACTTAACTGACTTCGCGAGCACTTCAGGTCCTAATCAAATATGCCAAAACAATTGGCGAAATATCGTCAGAATCGTAATTTTACAAGATTCATAACTTAACAACGATAAAATTCCAAATCTTTTCGGAACAACCAAATCAACTCTGATTTCAATTATCTTAGTTTCATTAATCTTAAAACATCGTTATAAACTAACCCAAGTGGTCAGTTAACTTAAATTCTTGGTTTACGTGTTTTTAGAAAATCTTCCGAAAAATTTCCGCAAATGCTACGGAAGGGTCACAAACCCTCCGAACCTACCCTGATTTATCCAAACATATTCGTAAGATCATATATAACTCATACTTATCTTTAAAATCAAAATATATCTTTATACGCAAAAAATCCACTTTTACCGAAAACTTACATATTCTATCGGATCGATCAAACTCGTTCTATTTTCACTCGGATTCTGCCGAATGCTCATATTCAATATACTAATACTTAAACAATTCAATTTATTCCAATACTATATGCTACAAAGCTACTGGATACATCCGATCATTTAACTATAAATTGAAATTTGCGAATTTTTACCGGGAGGTCTTACCGAGAGTTCGAGGGCATATACGGACTCCAAACGATCCCTCGAATGTGCTGGAATCGACAGAATTTCAATCGGAGCTACTGTTCACTGTGGGTCACTATTCATCTAAATTTTCATACCTCATTTCGCGTGCAACCAAGCATGGATTGGGAAAATCACCACTGCCATCTTGTAGTACTCTCTGAGAGCTTGGATTTGGCGGGTGGCTCGAGCCGTGAAATGAAGTGATGATCTAGGATCGAGAAACCCAAACTTGCACACATATCCATTATTTCTAGTTGCTCTCCGACGATATGGGGCCGCCGCCGGCCACTACAAGATGGAGGGGTGGCTGGCGCACCCCTCTGGACTGTCGCGCCGGCCGGCGATGGCCGGCAGGCCACCGAAGCGACAGAGGCACTCCAAAACATCATTTGGGGATGTGGGGTCAGGTGTGAGTCTTTGATAAGCTTTTCCTTTTTCGCAATTTAAGAAACTTACGGGTATTTATAAGAAAGTTTTTGAAAATTACATCCAGACCCCCGAAAATTACAATCAGGCCCCCATCATGATGCTTTCATGGAAATTCATATTTTTGAAGCCCTTATGATGCAAATTTCAAAAAGCGTTCAACATGAAAGTTGTTCGTCTCAGAAAATTAAGTTTGATGGTTCGAGAATCAGCTCAAACGGAGTTTGTTTGCTACTCGGTAAATGCACTACTCATATATTCATCGCCTCGATCTTATTGAAGGCATTTGATGAATTTACCAATTTTTTTTTCTACTTCGTTTCGAAATTCTTTGAACTTTTCAAAGGTTTCTGATGTATGTTTCATCAAATAAATATAACCATACCGTGAAAAACCATGGTAAATGTTACGAAGTAAGAAAAATCACTATGAGCAGTGTGACTTATAGGACCACATACATCATTATGTACGAGCTCCAATAAGTCAATGGCCCGATGTCCGACACCAGTAAATAGGGCTTTGGTCATTTTACCTTGAATACAAGATTCACAAGTTGGAAAATATTGTATGGTTAGATTCTCAATCAAACCATTCTTAACCAACTGGGTTAGGCGTCGTACACCTATATGACCTAACCGCATATGCCATAATTAAGTATCAGTTATTTAAGATCTTTTAGGTTTATTATCCCCAATTTCATTAACATCTCTAATGGCATGTAAAATATAATTACCAGATGAATTTGAATATTTGGTAAAGAATCTTCATTCCCAAAACGCAGCTGCATCTCGCCTGGATTCAGTAATCTACTAACCTTCAACCCCTGCAACGAATTACAGATGTGAGTAGGACTAGCAGAATCTAAAACCTATCCAGATTCAATGGCTTCACAATCCAAATAGATATCAAAGATATGGAAAATAAACATACCTGATGCAGAGGCTCTCTCCCGTCTGACAGAAGCTATATAGTCTGGACAGTTGTGCCTCAAATGTCCAATCTTTCCACAGTGGTGGTACTTTTCCTCAGCAGCTTTCTTCTTTGACTTATCGGGCTTCACAACCTTTCCTTTGGGAGGAACATAAGAGCCAGTCTTCTTTGCCTTTTTCTTCTTATTCTTCTTTCCAGATCTCGTAGATTGAGAAGAAGAATAAGAACTAGGCAAAAAGGATTTTGAAATGAGTGTCGGCACACCTTTTTGATGTCCTCCTCAACAGTCGGAAGCATCCTATGCAACTGATTGTAGGAACAACGAATACCATGCATGTTGATGTTCATAATGATTTGGGAATACGCAGGTGTGAGTGAGCCAAGAATCAAATTACAGCCCAATGTCTTATTCAGCTGAAAGTCAAACTTTCGAAGCTGCTCAATGAGATCCATCATGTGTAGGACATGTGGACTCACTGGCTTTCCATCAACCAAACGAGCGTGGAACAATTCCACGGAGATTCCGTACACTAGGGTCTGCTCCTGGTTTAGAAATAGCTCCCGAAGCTGAGTTATAATGCTATAGGAGTCAGACATATTAGCATATTGCCTCTTTAGATCAGGAGACATTGAACAAAGAATGAATGACCTGACTCTCAAATCATCATCCTTCCATTTCTCAAATACCCCTCTCTCTTCAGGTAAGGTCTTTGGTGCAATATCTAGCGGCACTGGATTATCCAACATATAACCCAGCTTCTCCGATCTCAAGACTATCTTAAGATCTAATTCCCATTCACTAAAGTTCTCAGGACCAGTCAGTTTTTTCGCGTCCAAGACACATGCAAACGGATTAGAGGAAGTAGTAGCTGCCATCACAAACTTAACAAAAGAAACAGGAATTAGCAGACAAGAGTAATTTCATCAATATTATAAACATCCAACATATCATGGAATTTTTAATATAAGGATGCCCTCCCACTATTTTACATAAATTGATAATCCCTAAATAAAATACGATAATTTAATAATTAAATTAAATTCTAAAGTAGGAAGTAGACCTCACAAATATATTTCTACACACAGTTTTGGCACATTGTGCCCAAATATATTTGAAAGTAGATAACAATTATCAATCACATCCAATGTGACTCTTTAAAATAGGGCCTGAACCGTTTCCTATCCTTATTGCTTTGGCATCTATTGGATGGGGCGTATTCAAGGTATCCAAGGTACTTATGCACTACCTCACTGCTTTGGCATCTATTGGTATGCATTTTCGCTTGAATTTATTTCTCATCAAATAAGTTTTACCGATATAAAAAAATTTCCATTAGCCATAGCGGCACTACTTTGGCAGATACAACCACGGTATCAGGAAAAATATTTACATCTGTATTGACGAGACGGACCCATTAGTGTACAATACATTCACAAAACACAAAGCCTTATTATGGGGATTTTACAAAAACTGTCAAACAATAAATATAATTGATCCAATCAATTAATTCTCAAGCATGTGTAAAATAAGTTAAATTAAATATCAAAAATTTAAGGCATGAAAAATTATTTTGGATGTGGGATCAGACGCTCTGATACCATTTTTTTTGGAGTGAACGTAACGGAAGGGCGCGGTGGAAGACGAAAATAGTTTTTAAACATTTTAAAAAAATTTCGAGCAAAGTAATAAATCTCAAATATTTTTAATTCACCCAAATAAGTAAAAATATACTATTTATTAACATTTAATAACATAATCTATTTCAAAACACGATAAATTATTTTACGAAAATATTTTTCGACAAATACTATGCGTAACGGGCAAACGGTCAAACCGGTTGACCAACCGCCGAGCTGGGCCAACCTAGTCACTTAGGCAGTGTTCAGTAAGCCCTAGGGCTGCCCAAACAGTGCCCAGTTCGGTGGGTTCACAGTCACGACTCAACGAGCTTGTTTCGACATGAATTTCACAATTTTCTCGCGTTTTCGCCCCAGAAAAATTTCTGAAATTTATCCACCACCCAATACACATCCAAAATCATCCAAATAACATATTTTTTTCATGAAAAATATTTTATTTTAGGCACTCAAATCATATCTGATCCAGAAATATTTTTGTTTCATGCCATAATTCAATTTATTCACCAAATTAATCCAATTAATTTACGCCAAATTTAATCACCACATTATAAAGCCTCAAGAACAATTATAGGCAATATTAGAGTGGTAACATCACTCTAGAAAGGCAATTTAATTTTTTAGATTAATTCACTAATTAATCTATTTACACATACTTAACAAAGAAACTTATTAAGGTTAAAAACATCCAACACCATGTTTTGTGCTTTAAATACATATCATAGATACATATTTAATTAAAACATGTAATATACATATCTAATATATATTATACATGCTTAAACAAAACATAAGAAAAATAGAAATTAGGAACTTAGTATTACCTTAATATCAAGTCCAATTTATTCAATTTTTCTTCTCTTTGGTGTTGGTTGTTTTGTTCTAACCCTAATCTATTTCTTTTCTTTTGGTTCTCAATACATGAGAAGTAATTAGAGCCTTAACCAAATGAAACAATTTCATTTTTATAATTATAACATCCCCGATCTAGGAGAAGTCACCGCCAGGGGATAGACCGTACTAACCCCATAAACCTCTGACTTTCTAACCACAAACAGATACTAATATTCTTTTCTTTAATTGTTTATATTGTGTGAGACCGCAGCTCAAACTCAAAATCATTACATACAAACTCATCATCTGAAACTGAAATTTCAATAACATACTTTTACAATGACTGTCTCAAAGTTAAAGATTAACACAAAACTTTTAATTGACTCTGACTGACTCACACTCTATCTTACTTGTACTGGTGGACTCCATACCCTAGTGACTGCATCAGTATCCATCCTCCCGAACTCGTCCTCCGAGAAAACCTGCAAAATAAGGGAACTGTGAGGGGGTTAGATCGTTGTACGATCTAAGTGGGTGGACGACAAACTGAAAAACTGATACAAAATCATTTGATTCTAAAACCAAAATTCCGAAAACTTTATATGAAAACTCTTCTCTGAAAACTTCGTCTGAAATCTATTTTATAAAGCTTATCTTTCTAAAATCTGCTTTCTGAAAACTATTTCTATAATCTGATTTCTGAAAACTGTTTTCTGAAAATCTGATATCTTAAAACTCTTATTTCTAAAATTCTGATATTTGGAAACTGGTCTGTATCTGAAAAACTTGACGTATGGGGGCGTTACGTATCGCCGTCCCCCAAAGCATGTCATTCTTTTCCCTGAAACTGGTGGTCTTGGGGCGTTACGTATCACCGTCGCCCAAGCCACTGAACTAGATCTGGTAGTGCTCATCCATGCTACTACTTGACCCTGAAACTAGGGTCTAGGGGCGTTACGTATCGCCGTCCCCCCAGTCCTCTACATGTGCACATGTTCTCTATCCGTCAATTCCAAACTATATCCAGTTACATACTGGTGTGGGTTTTTCCCCCATGCCCCAAAAAATATAAAACATGTTCTGAAAAATATTTCTTTCTCAAATATAACTTAAATCATAAGCTTTTATGTAATAACTGTAATAAAAATGATATATCGCCCTAAGACATAAAAAGTAAATCTGTTGCAAAAATAACAGCATGAAAATCAATTTAAAAGAGTAGTGTCCACTCACAGAGTTAAAGTTTTGTTAGCTTGTCATTGCTTCGCTGAAGAACTTATGGTTCCTGCGATGATCTACCATCGATAATTTCGATTAGAAAATACACTAAGAATATATAGATCGAAATCAAATTAAATATTTCCTATTCAAATAACGGCTATCATTCTTAGGCATATAGTACATATGCCATGGCGTAATTTTATACATACGGCTTGATACGAGACTTATAGGGTAGCCTCTAACGCACTCGGGTGCAATTGGGATGGATTGAAACTGATTTGGGAAAGATTTGAGCCACGCGTCTGTAGACAACAGAACATGGGCGACGCTGTTCTAGACTCGCGGCCTAGTTGGGAGTACGAAATAACATGGAGTCACCACCCGGTGTGAACCGGGACAAAGATTTAAGGCCGCACTCACCCCTCACAAGGGAAGACCTCAAACCGTTGGGTTCGGAATGGTCCCTTACTTATGTCACTTGTGATGATATAATTTGTGCAATAAACTAACCGAATCTATTCATCATTCATGCTCAAGGGTACTTAGATCTAACATGCTTTCATCCAAATAATTTCACGCAATGTAATACAACAAGCCTATTGAACCATTAAACCAACATGTATAAATCATTACCCAAACGCATCATAAACTAAGAATATGCATAAGGAACAACCTAAACATGCTTTAACAAATAAATAACCAACTAAATTAAACCATGCTTTAAATAATAAACATATAACCTAAAGACTATAACATGCTCAAATACAAATTAGGATGAGACGAGATGCATGTATCTTAAGTGGTACGTGGCATTGTATCCCGAGTGCAGACCATACTACCATCCATTCGGAGTCGGCTATGGAATTTACGTCCGGGTTTCCATCCGATATACCACAAAAGAGAACACATATCCCGCTCATCCAACAATCACATCATGCTTCAAACGACTCTCATGCAATTATATATCAAAATAAATAAAACAACAATAAAGAGGATAAGTAGAAAGGTGCCCTCAGGTCTAACCTCTTTTGTCGTCTAAGAAAGGGCGTTACACGTCCGTTGGAAGGGTGAATGATCCGCTACTCTTTTAGTTCACCAACTCAACGTCTTTCCTCGCTGTTTTGCTGTTCGGGCTGCTGTTTCAAGTCCGTTTCGCTGCTGTTTCGCTGTTACGTTTCAGGTCACTGTCTTGATGGTTTAGCAGACTGTTTTGGGTTATTTTGAAGGCTTAGGGAGGTGCGTTTGTGGGGATTTTTTAGGGAAACTTTATGGAGGTTTTTTGGGGGTTTTCTAGGTGATTTTAGGACTATTTTATGGGTTAAAGACGCAACAAAAACTGACCAGAACAGGGGACGAAACTGTGCAGTTTAAGGTGCAGTGAGAGGTGTTTCGGGACTGTTTTGGGCGCTGAATTGGAGCTGTGAATGGGGGTCTTTTGTGCGACTTTGGGGCTGTATTGAGGCTTATTTTAAGGTGTTTTAGGGCTGTGAATGGTGGCTGGAACTCGGCAATGGAGGGCTGTGAAAAGGGCTTGGGCGTGAGTGGTGTTGGTGAAGAAGAGAAGATGCGGCAATTGGAGGGTTTGTTGGCTTGGTGTTGCGGCAATGGAGGCTATTGGAAGGGTTTTAGGCGTGCAAAGGAGGCTTCACAAAGTGCTTGGACGTGCTTGAGAGAAGGATATGTGCTACCTTTTGAATGGGGGGTGAAGGCCTCTTTTTATAGGCAAAGAGAGAAGACTTTCCTAATTTGAATAGGAGAATGATTTCTCATTGATGGTGACATCTCCTAATTTGTATCTCACAAGGAATGAATCTCCTTATTTAGGATGGTGATTGCTTTTGATTTAGGAAAGGGATCTATGAGATTTATTTTAATTAGGAAGGGATTTGACTTGATTTTAGCATGTGATAAATGTGCATATCCCTAATCTAGGAAGCCATGGGCGTGAATAAGGCTATATGGACGTGGGCTTTGGTTTGACTTGGTTTGACTTGGGTTTGGGTTTGGTTTGGGTATTTTGGGTTTGTTTTGGGTTTGGTAGGTGGTCTATGGGGGGTTTTGGGCCTAAGATAAGCTTTGAAACGGAAGTCCAACAAGCAACCGAAGCTAAACAACGAGTTTAAATCCAACAAAAATTCCATTTTCCAACTTTACCCTTCCAACGTCCGTTTCCCGCGACTTTCATGACTAAAGAGGTAGTTGCCTCCATATGAGATTCATCATTGGGCTAATGTGTAAAAATACAATGCCTACAGTCGCCCCCACTTTGATGGGACTTGTGCAGTGTGTGACAATGACAATCCTATCAAAGTACGTGCAATGCATTTTTACTTACCTGGCTCGCCAGCTGTCACCTGGTCTGCCTGCTGTGCTGAATTTATAATGGTAAACCCCATACCTAGGGTGTCGCGGTTGCGTCTCCGTACCTAGAGTGCCGCAGTGGTGATGTTGGTTGTCTGGATGCTAACCCCGTACCTAGGGTATCGCAGTGACGTCTCCATACCTAGAGAGCCACAAATGTCTGAATAGTTCACATGCCGTACCTGGCGTGCTAACCCCGTACCTAGGGCGTCGCTGTGGTCTGAATGTTAACCCCGTACCTAGGGTGTCGCAGTGACGCCTCCGTACCTAGAGTGCCACAAATGTCTGAGTGCTAACCCCGTACCTAGGGTGTCGCGGTGACATCTCCGTACCTAGAGAGCCACAAATGTCTGAATAGTCCACATGCCGTACCTGGCGTGCTAACCCCGTACCTAGGGCATCGCTGTCGTCTGAATGCTAACCCCATACCTAGGGTGTCGCAGTGACGTCTCCGTACCTAGAGAGCCACAAATGTCTGAATAGTCCACATGTCGTACCTGGCGTGCTAACCCCGTACCTAGGGCGTCGCTGTGGTCTGAATGCTAACCCCGTACCTAGGGTGTCGCAGTGACGCCTCCGTACCTAGAGTACCATAAATGTCTGAATGCTAACCCCGTACCTAGAGTGTCGCAGTGACGTCTTCGTACCTAGAGAGCCACAAATATCTGAGTGCTAACCCCGTACCTAGGGTGTCGCAGTGACGCCTCCGTACCTAGAGTGCCACAAATGTCTGAATGCTAACCCCGTACCTAGGGTGTCGCGGTGACGTCTCCGTACCTAGAGAGCCACAAATGTCTGAGTGCTAACCTCGTACCTAGGGTGTCGCAGTGACGCCTCCGTACCTAGAGAGCCACAAATGTCTGAGTGCTAACCCCGTACCTAGGGTGTCACAGCTGCGATATCTCCATACCCGGAGTGCCGTACCTGGAAAAACTAATCTGATATCTCCATACCCGGAGTGCCGTACCTGGCAAAACTAATTTGAACCAATGTGGGCCTTGCCTACAGAATGCCATACCCGGCAGATCTGATGTGATGTGGGCCTCGCCCCCAGAGTGTCATACCCAGCCAAACTGATGTTGATGCCGATCTTCCATTCTCAGAGTGCCATTCTCGGCGTGCTCATTCTCGAGCTGTCCATTCCCGGACTATATCTCCATTCTCGGAGTGCCATTCCCGGCGTGCCATTCTCGGCGTGCTCATTCTTGAGCTGTCCATTCCCGGACTATATCTCCATTCTCGGAGTCCCATTCCCGGCAGAACTGATCTGATGCTATGTGGGCCTTCCCCCCAGAATGCCATACCTGGCAGAAACTGATCTGATGCTATGTGGGCCTCGCCCCCATAATGCTATATCTGGCAGGACTGATCTGATGCTATATGAGCCTTCCCCCCAGAATGCCATACCCGGTAGAAACTGATCTGATGCTATGTGGGCCTCGCCCTCAGAATGCTATATCTGGCAGGATTGATCTGATGTAATGTGGGCCTCGCCCCCAGAATGCCATACCAGGAAATGCTGATACTGATGTAATGTGGGCCTCGCCCCCAGAATGCTATACCCGGCAAGACTCATACTGATAAAGATGTGGGCTCGCCCCCAGAGTGCCATACCCGGCAAGACTGATAATGGTGCTAATACGGGCCTCGCCCCAAACTGATGCTGATGTGCGCCTCGCCCTAAAATGATGCTGATGTAGGCCTCGGCCCTGAGATTCTTCCCAAAATATGACGATGTGGGCCTCAGCCCTGGGATTCATTCCCTGGATTCATTCCAAAATATGACGATGTGGGCCTCAGCCTTGAGATTCATTCCCGATGCTGCTGACAATGTGGGCCTCGACCCTGGGATTCACTCCCGGATTCTACTGATGTGGGCCTCGACCCTGGGATTCATTCCCGGATTCATTCCAAAACTCTGCTGATGTGGGCCTCGACCCCGAGACTCATCTCCAAACTGAAACTGATATGGGCCTCAACCCTGGGATTCATCCCCAAAACCGAAACTGATATAAGCTTCAACCCTGGGACTCATCCCCAAAACTACTACTCATATGTTGCTGATTCTAGTTGGCTTGTCTTTGCTGCTTTCTATTTTTCTTCTTTGAAACCTGTGAGAACAAAACAAAACAAACACAAAAAAAGAATGCAAAATACGTTACGTGTATGCTTGCATGCATGAATGAATTTCCTATTCCATTGGGTTAGGTCTTCCGCCAGTTCTCCATGTGATTGCTCGGTCTTCTCTCTGCTCTCATGACTCAATATTTTGTTATGTCTCTGATTCGCGATGTGGTAGACTGGTCGCCCCCAGTCTTGGTTTAGCTTTCTGCTTTCCGCTGCTTTATTTGGTCAAGATGAACCACATGGTGGGGCCTTCCATATCATCATGCTATAGGCTATGAACTAGTCTCAATAGTTATACATATCATTGTCCTCAAAGAATGCTCAGTAATGAAACCAGAGAACCTTCAAAACACTCAATGCAACTCAAATATGAGTTTTTGAATAAATGATCTATGTCAGACTCAAAGTGTGTGTGTGCAAAGGTTCTTTCACAGCTTTAATCCTTAAGCAAGCCAACTCAATGATTTCGTTTCGAAAATCGGGATCGGTGGGTCAAACCAATCTAGATGTCTCAATTATATTCCGCAATTGTTGTTTCGTGCTCAATGTGATATGGTTTTATTTCTCTTTTCTTTCGTCTCTTTTTTTCTCTTTTCATTTTGAACTTTTTTTTTTCTTTTTTCTTTTTTTTTATTCTTTCTCTTTTTTCAACACAACCTACCCTTTAAGGTAGCATTTCTCCTCATGGTGGTCCTAATACTCGCCCATGGGTAGCTTCACGCTTATCGGTTATAGGCAGTTCAATTCTTTTCTTTATAGACTTTTCTTTTATTTTCAACCATACCACACATCATAACATAAGCAAATCAAGATAGACATCTAAGCAAACGGTCATTCACCGACCTACAATTTCTTCAACTAGTCACCTTGCCAACTACTCAGGTTTTCACCGCTAAGAACCTATAGTGAAGTGCTTACGAGTCTAACATAGATCAATCACTCAAAGTATCAGATAAAAGCACATCAAGGGTTATCGTTTCTAAGATTTCATCCTAAAGCAAACGATTTCATCATTGGACTTATCTCTAACTATCAAGGACTAAAAATAAACAAAATTTTTTTTTCTTTTCTTTTTTTTTCTTTTTTTTCTTTTTTTTCTTTTTTTTTTTTTCTTTTTTTTTTCTCTTTTTTTCTCCTTTTTTTTTCTAACCCAACGGATATCTATGATGGC
This sequence comes from Zanthoxylum bungeanum, assembly GCA_019454045.1. Classification (NCBI taxonomy): domain Eukaryota; kingdom Viridiplantae; phylum Streptophyta; class Magnoliopsida; order Sapindales; family Rutaceae; genus Zanthoxylum; species Zanthoxylum bungeanum. The sequence continues at coordinate 126,120 of SKCR01027399.1, forward strand.
TTTTAAGACATGAGGTTTAACATGATGCATGGGATGTATGAGACATAATATGCATGGGGTTATCAAAAGCATAAAGGGTGGCCCCAATAGGTCATACAACTATGGTTCACATGTGGGTTTACAGGAGTGTGGACAAAGGCTCTCGTTTGACGAAGGATTACCCACAACTATGACTCCCCACTCAAGGGTTCAAGCGACCAAGTGAGTGCACCTTTTTTATACCTTACGGTACGTGCCAACGAGTTACGGTGTGTGACTAACTGTCGAATGGATTTCCCATTGTAGATTCCCCAGAGGGAGGGTGGAGAGAGGCTCTCTTAAGTACCCAAGCCCCTTAGGCTCTTATCGCTTGGTGTCAAGAATAAACAATGAGTCCTCCAAACTAGTTTGTCAAAAAGAGCTACAAGTAATGATTATCTCGGTGTCTTCACAGCTTTTCCTTATAAAAAGGTAGTGAGTGAAGGAAGACATCGAACCATTACCTAGCCTTAACAATGCCTTTGATTACACCCCTTTCAACTCACTATAGAAACGATTAACTAAAGCACAAATCATAAACATCACAAGACATGATTTCGGGGCCGATTCTCTAAATCCCCAGTGGAGTCGCCAGATTGTAGACAACAGAACTTGGGCGACGCTGTTCTAGACTCGCGGCCTAGTTGGGAGTACGAAATAACATGGAGTCGCCACCCGGTGTGAACCGGGACAAAGATTTAAGGCCTCACTCACCCCTCGCAAGGGAAGACCTCAAACCGTTGGGTTCGGAATGGTCCCTTACTTATGTCACTTGTGATGATATAATTTGTGCAATAAACTAACCGAATCTATTCATCATTCATGCTCAAGGGTACTTAGATCTAACATGCTTTCATCCAAATAATTTCACGCAATGTAACACAACAAGCCTATTGAACCATTAAACAACATGTATAAATCATTACCCAACGCATCATAAACTAAGAATATGCATAATGAACAACCTAAACATGCTTTAACAAATAAATAACCAACTAAATTAAACCATGCTTTAAATAATAAACATATAACCTAAAGACTATAACATGCTCAAATACAAATTAGGATGAGACGAGAAGCGTGTATCTTAAGTGGTACGTGGCATTGTATCCCGAGTGCAGACCATACTACCGTCCATTCGGAGTCGGCTATGGAATTTACGTCCGGGTTTCCATCCGATATACCACAAAAGAGAACACATATCCCGCTCATCCAACAATCACATCATGCTTCAAACGACTCTCATGCAATTATATATCAAAATAAATAAAACAACAATAAAGAGGATAAGTAGAAAGGTGCCCTCAGGTCTAACCTCTTTTGTCGTCTAAGAAAGGGCGTTACACGTCTGTTGGAAGGGTGAATGATCCGCTACTCTTTTAGTTCACCAACTCAACGTCTTTCCTCCCTGTTTTGCTGTTCGGGCTGCTGTTTCAAGTCCGTTTCGCTGCTGTTTCGCTGCTACGTTTCAGGTCACTGTCTTGATGGTTTAGCAGACTGTTTTGGGTGATTTTGAAGGCTTAGGGAGGTGCGTTCGTGGGTATTTTTTAGGGAAACTTTATGGAGGTTTTTGGGGGGTTTTCTAGGTGATTTTAGGACTGTTTTATGGGTTAAAGACGCAACAAAAACTGACCAGAACAGGGGACGAAACTGTGCAGTTTAAGGTGCAGTGAGGGGTGTTTCGGGACTGTTTTGGGCGCTGAATTGGAGCTGTGAATGGGGGTCTTTTGTGCGACTTTGGGGCTGTATTTGAGGCTTATTTTAAGGTGTTTTAGGGCTGTGAATGGTGGCTGGAACTCGGCAATGGAGGGCTGTGAAAAGGGCTTGGGCGTGAGTGGTGTTGGTGAAGAAGAGAAGATGCGGCAATTGGAGGTTTGTTGGCTTGGTGTTGCGGCAATGGAGGCTATTGGAAGGGTTTTAGGCGTGCAAAGGAGGGTTCACAAAGTGCTTGGACGTGCTTGAGAGAAGGATATGTGCTACCTTTTGAATGGGGGGTGAAGGCCTCTTTTTATAGGCAAAGAGAGAAGACTTTCCTAATTTGAATAGGAGAATGATTTCTCATTGATGGTGACATCTCCTAATTTGTATCTCACAAGGAATGAATCTCCTTATTTAGGATGGTGATTGCTTTTGATTTAGGAAAGGGATCTATGAGATTTATTTTAATTAGGAAGGGATTTGACTTGATTTTAGCATGTGATAAATGTGCATATCCCTAATCTAGGAAGCCATGGGCGTGAATAAGGCTATATGGACGTGGGCTTTGGTTTGACTTGGGTATTTGGGTTTGGTTTGGGTATTTTGGGTTTGGTTTGGGTTTGGTAGGTGGTCTATGGGGGGTTTTGGGCCTAAGATAAGCTTTGAAACGGAAGTCCAACAAGCAACCGAAGCTAAACAACGAGGTTAAATCCAACAAAAATTCCATTTTCCAACTTTACCCTTCCAACGTCTGTTTCCCGCGACTTTCATGACTAAAGAGGTAGTTGCCTCCATATGAGACTCATCATTGGGCTAATGTGTAAAAATACAATGCCTACAGTGTCGCGACGCAACTCCTTGCGCGTCGTGACATGCAAAATCCAGAAACGTGCAGCCATTTTCCTCTTGCGGGTCGCGACGCACATCCCTTTTGCGTCACGATATGAGGCAGTTTTCCAGGATTCTACCATTTCTTCTTCAATTCCCATTCACCCAATGCAAAACCCTAACATTCTCATACTACAGCCAATACTCAAAACACCATATTACACTCAAATCCACATAAACTAAATCATCATATCAACAACCATCTTTCAATCTATTCCATATAATCCATATGATTAAACCCAAAATTTAACAATTTCCAATCCATATGATTAATCAACATCCCTATTCTATCATCATACTTCTAAAATCTAACAACTAAGTTTATGGGTCAAGTCTCTTACCTTCTTTCTCTTGACTCTTCTTCATTCCTCAAGCCCCTATGGTAGCTTGTCTTCTTCTTAGATTGATGAATGATTGATTAGCAATCTTCTTCTTCCTTTTTCCTTCTTCTTCTTTTTTTCTTCTTCATTCTTCCTTCTTCTTCCTATTCCCCATGTTTTTGCTTTCTCTTCTCATTTTTGTTCCAATTTTTTGAGTATTTAGGAATAGTGTCTCCTTTATATACTAGGGCCTTTTGGATATTTGGATAAATGGAGAAGGGTGTATAAGTGTGTGGAAAGTTTGAGATTCTTACAATTGAGCCCGAAATTACTATTCATCTGAATTTTTGACTTACGTTTTTGACCTATTTTAGGTCCGAATTTGGAAAAATGTTAAACGTGAAAGTTGTAGATCTTGATCTCAGATTTCCGAAGATATAAAATTCATAAAAATTGGAGTTCGTATGAAAATTTATGCCCTAATTACCGTAGGCTGTCTGGAATGGAATATCTTAGAATCTCGCATCGGACTTCCGAAGAATTTACTGATTGTCCCCAAAGTCGTTCCATAAGTATATCTATGTCCCAACGTAATTTATGTTATGATACCTTCATCCCACAATACCACGGTACTATAATGTAACAGTAGTATAATTATCGGTTGTTATAAATTCGCCCCCCCTTAAATCGGATTCGTCCTCGAATCCTCTTAAACTTTGGATCTTATCATAAAGCATGGGATTCGTGTGTTCCTTATAAAACATTGACTTTATTTGACTATATACCCATTGATTTAGCCTTATCCACTGTACTATACCATCTCCCGACAATTTTTCTCGTGTGCTAACATTACACCCCAAGACAATGTGCAGATCATGCTGGATCTGGAAAGTCATGACTTGGAAATCATAACTAGAACTATACACTAATAACTATACTGTGTCATCGGGATTCTATTTGACCTAATAATAAAGGTCTTTACCTGGTTTATTACTCTCTACGTGACTAGTAAGTATGTAATATTCTCTATCTTTTCTTAATATATAACCCATGCATCGCACCTCTAATCACACTTGGGTAAACTTCTTCAGAATTCGTGTCTTCAGTGATTATCCCTTAAGTTCTTTACTGAGAGGTACTACCTTGTTCTTGTTTAGGATCTTTGCTGAGTATCCTTGACTACCTCATTTCTGGGCCTCTAATTATGCTAAAAAAATTTTATTTCTAAGGAAATCCCTTCCTTTAAATCTTTAGTTATACTCACCAATTATCGACTCAATCAGGTTCTTCTTAGTTACTACTTTTGACTCTTACTAGAAATGCTGGTGTCTCAGGGGTTTCCCAAGTTCCCATTTTGGAATTTATAAGTTTACATAAGTGGTCATTGTCATTATTTGCAATGCTTGTTCTTGATACTCTTTTTTTTTACTTCACTTGCTTAACTTGATATTAATATTCTTTCTCATCACTTAGCTATATAACCATGTATATTCTTCTTGCCAAACTTCAACTGCTTAGGAGCTTCTCTTTCAATAATCCACTATTTCTGCTTATCTATGGGGCTTAGGGCTTCTTAGCTTGCTGATGTTGTCTACTAATGACGCTGGTACGTAGAACGTTGCTTCTGGGTTGTTTCCTAGTGGTCGTCCTCAACTGGATAAGGATTTAGGTTTTATTGCATGCAACTTGGTGACCAAACCGCATCCCCTGTTATTAACATCGATGTTGACAACTTGATCCCGGCTAAAGTTCATACACTTTTGTCCTTTGCTTTCAAGGGTTGTTACTCAAATACATGCAAATATTCTGTACCTTGAGAATTTTATTTGCTATGCCAACTACAACTTTGCAATAACTTATCTCTTGAGTTCGTACTATGAGGCGAATCTACCAAACCACCCATACTCGTGACTAAAACCGTTCCAAACCTATAGTGGTTTGGTTAATTTAGACTAGGGCTGGGTATATTATATGATTACCTGACCAAATTTATCTTATTGTCACTTACTTTTGTCTTTACTTTTTAAATATTGTCTCCTATCGTCGTTGCACCTAAACAGATTCGCACTTACACTTTTTCCTTAGTATTCTTTTCATCCTCTACTTTTTGCTACTGTAGAAACTGTATTTTTGCATGAAGCCCAATTATGAGCCTCGTATGGAGGCACTACCTGAAAAGTTTCGAAAGTCGCGGGAAACGAATGCCGGAAGGAAAAACTCTAAAATTAGCACCTCTTTGGATTCTGACTCACTAGCCAGCCTCGGATACGCTTTGTCAGTTTCTATTTTAAGCCTTAGCCTCAGCCCAAAACCCCTACAATCCATGCCCTACACGCCCACACCACACAAGGCCCACACAAAGCCCATGCACGCCCAAGCCTTCCCAAATAAAAGAAATCTCATGCAAAACACATGTCAAAAATCCCTCAAATCACCTTCCAATTTAACAAGATTGTGAATCCCATCCTCACCAAAATTAGGAGATTGTGTTCCCTAAATAAATTAAGAAAATATATCCCATATTTGCATGATTTATTTCCTTGCTTAGGAGACCCCTTGTTATTATAAAAAGGAAGCTTGACCAAACCCTAAGGAGGCTCGGATCTCTTTTTTTTCTACACACACACACGACACATCACAAATCAAAACCTAAGCTTTATTTCTTTTATTTTCTCACGGCATCAACCAAAAACCTAGGGCTAGAGACTCACGGAAAACAGCAACAAACACCCCTTCAATCTCCACTCAAACAACAACAAAAAGCCCTCCAAAAACTGACAAAAACAAAGCAACGAGTAATAAACAACTCTAAAGCCGTGAACAACAAATACAAATCAACAAAAAGCAACCCAAGCCGTGAACAACAAACCAACAAGAAAACACCAAACAACAAACCAACAAGAACAAGCCAGCAATAAAAAAATGCACCAACCGAACACAATAAAACACAAACCAAATACTACTCCACCGATCAAAACACAACAAGCCACAAACCAAATACCCATTTAACCGACACAACCAACAAACACAAAAATAAACTGATCACCACCGAGACAGCCAACAAACATGCAGCCCTTAAACCAATCAACAACAGCCCCTAAACCGAATCAACAGCAGCCCCCTAAACCGAATAAACACAATCTTTAAACCAAACAAACAGCAACGCCCTAAACCGAATCAACAACAGCCCCTAAACCGAATCAACAGTAGCCCCCTAAACCGAATCAACAGCAACCTCCTAAACTGAACAAACCCAGCCCGTAAACAACCAAACCAACATTCCAAAAAATAGCCCAAAAACATCAAAACAGCGAGTAGAGATGGTGAAACAGCGAGAATAAATAGCGAAACAGCGAACGAAAATAGCGAACCAACAAACCAGAAAAACTACAAGCTTTAATCCTTATAGCGACGACATAACGTACTTCCTGTTAGGGTTGGTGCTCCGAGTGCCAATCCGGATCGTATTTATGTCCGATTCATGAATACAAGCAATTGTATTTTCCATAATATTACTAATTTAACGGTTGCACACTTGTCTTTTATACACTTATTCGATCTAATTGTGATTAAATATCTGATTACGATTAGATCGAAACTGAATCTGGTTCAGTGATACGTGTATACTAGACAAAGACCCTAGGATTTGCAGTATAGTGCGCAGTTACAACGTAGTTTGCAATTGACATTGGGAAGTGCACTATTAGTTGTATATCCTTAAATAAAGTTCTTGGTCAAGATTTACTAACACGGGTCGGTTAGTAAAATCCGTTGAGACCAGTACATGTCGTATACCGAGACTTGGTCTGATGGTTTATTCCAGTGAACCATGAGTCTCGGGAGAATCATATAGACATGTAGGTGTATTTTTTTAAAAAGACACTGAACGACTCACCGAAGGTTTCCTAATATATGGTACACCAACGTCAATATGAACCTTCTCGAGTTGAGGGGGCATAGTGGTCCTTCGACTTAAGATACCACTGTGGATATATGAGCTATCCTCCACACTTTGGTGGCAGTCACGTCAACGATCTAGTCATTATCAGACCTCCGCCTGTTCGTTGGGTGTGGACTGATGCTCATGATATCTTGTGCGTATCAAGATAGGATCTGTCAGTCCTGTGTACATGGCATAGGCATCCTCATGTGTTTATGATCTAGTAAATCCATGGTCTTGGTATAACTTCGGAAACCAGTTCCGAGTGTTATTTAGAGATCGTAAATTGAAATTCGACTGTATTATACCGAACGGATTTGACGTTCTCATCTGTATCCCAGGTATAATACGGATAACCTGTGATGGAAGGATTATATGTATGTAGTGACCTCGGCTTGTATAGTTTAGCGAGATTATCTGTGGTCGTCATAATTCATGAGTGGGTGGATTATGGACACGAAATTGGATTTCGTGACGGATAAACCTAAACTTAGAGAGTCCCACAATATGAAGTGTACTCGTTGAGCACTTGGGCAACGCGATGTGAATAATACGGATTATTCATAACACTTCACCAGATTAAGTGAGTTAATTCGGATCGTTTAATCGTTAAACGATAACACATGCAATTATGAGATTTTATCCGCTAATAATTATTGTGTATTTGTATTTGATACATAATACGATTAGATACACATTAATTATTCGTCAAATAAGATTTTGACACATGCCAGTAATATATGTATTTGTAATTTATTGTAAATGAAATACATATTTGTAATAATAATAATTGTGTTAATTAATTATTTTAAATATTTAAATGTTAAATATTTAAATAGTTCATTGATAAATCTTTTTCATAATTGTTGTGAAAAGTATATAGTTATTATTGTTACAAGTGACTTGTTATCATTAAGCTAAATGTGTAAATTTGATTTGATGGAACATTAAGCTTATCCATTTGTCTTTTTTATTTTAAAGAAATTAAAAGGGACAAATTGACCAAAATGCCCACATTTCCTAACCCATTTTTTCGGCCACTTTAAAAGGAAACAAAAAGTTGTTTTTTTTTCTTTTTCCTTAACAAACTGCCATGGCCGACTACTTCAAGAAAAAAGACCCAAATTTTTGTTTGATGAAACAACAAAGAAAAATCAAGAACCAAGCTTTAGGAAATTGGAAGATTAATAAAATATTCAATATCCCTAAGCTTGAATGTTTGTTTATTGTTCTTGATTGAGTTATATGAGATCTATGGTTTCTTATTTTTCTTTGAATTTGGGGCTTTTGTGTTTGGTTGTTGGAAATGGAAGATTAGTGCATGTGTGAAGTGGAATTTGATGGAATTAAAGTAATTTCATTCTAATTTTATTCAAATTATTGTTGAATAATATTTTTTCCATTCTAGAGTTATTGATCCATTCTAAATAGCCTAGAATTATTCTTGGATTGTTCATTTGTGGTGGGACTCATTTGGTGATGGATTAATTAGATTAATCTTGTTGAAAATTGGATTTAAGTATAAAAATTTGACCAATTTCGTTTTCTGGTTTGACCTGGAACTAAATCTGATTTTGTGATGAAATTTTAGTCTTTAGAATGTAATGGATGTGTTTTGGGAGTTGGCACAATTTCCGGAAAGTGTTTCCGACTTGAAATAAGCGAAAACGACCAAAAATGGTGTTTCCGGGTGGATTTTGAGCCAACCGGGTGACGGCTGTCCAAACAGTGAAACCGTCACTGTTTGGGCACCCCATGAACTGCCCGACACTATTGGAGCTGACCTGGGTAGTTTCCATAAGTGTTGGGTAGTCGGTTCGGTCAAAAATGTGTTTTAGGCAATTTTACGAAAAAACAGTTTTCGTAAAAGTTTCACGAGTTTTCAACTTGTTTATGTTAATATTTGATATTAAATAAATAAGTTTAGGTGAAATATAAATAAATTATTCATATTAGATATTGAATAATTTATTCGGTATTTTGAAAAAGTTTTAAAATACGATTTCGCCCGAACCGCGCATTCCGCTGCGCCCCATCACCCAAAACCCCAACAAAAATGGTATCAGAGCGGGTCGGATGCATCATACATTACATTATTCATGCTTGATATATGATATATAATCCAATTTTAATGTTCGCACATGCTTGGAATCTAGATATGTTTCTTTACTTTTCGGTTTTACGTTAACGGATATGTAACTGAAATTTAATTATTAAACTGAGTTATATGTTCTAAGGTAGAATTGAATTGTTTAGAAAATAATTTAAATTAAATTCTGCATTTGATGTAGATTGTAGCTTCCATAGGAAAATCCCCGTTTTTAAATATGGCTGTAAAGTAACGTGTATTGGATACATATTTCTTGGTTCGCCTTGTTAATACAGATGCAAATGATTTCCTGATGATGTAGCTGTATCGTGCCAAAGCTGTGCAGTTATGACTGATGATAGTTCATTTGCGCCGGTAGAACTTATATGATAAGAGACAAATTCAAGTGAAAGTGGAAATCTTGAACGTGCCAAAGCTGTCAAGACTACACCGGTAGCTTGAGTTTGCCATTGACAATTGTAGCCTTGATACGCCTCCCTGTGAATGTGCCAAAGCTGTCACAGGGAGAAATGGTCAGGACCAAAACCATGAGTCACTGATGAGTGATTGACAATGAGTTGTCTACCTAATGAATATACGTAGGCGAGAACGTGCCAAAGCTGTGAGTCGAAATATATTCATGGGATCCTACTCTCACTATAGAATTCGATTTAATTATTGAATTCTCGTTGTTCGTTGGGGATTACGATATTACGTAAAGTAGTGGGAGACACTGCTGAGTTTAAAATCCATAACTCAGGCACTGCGTAATATTTTGGAATTTACTGCTTTTGTTTTCCTTTTATTCTATATTGTTTATAGATTTATGCTTCTAATCCACTGCATGTCTATTATTTGAATATGTTTTCTGACTTTACCTATAGTTGCGTAGTTCTAGAATAGGTTATAGAAAGACAATAGACTTAGATACTTTTAAATTAGTTTAAACCATCGGAAAATGTTGTTCTGATTTTATTGAAAATCGAGATGGTTTGTGACTTAGTTACTAAGTCACGATTAGGTAATCTAAATAGGATATCTTCTTTAGGATATAATAGTCTAGTTAGAACTGTTTCTTATGCAGTAAGATTTGACACGAATCAGTTCATGTCTCGAGATTCTTGACTGGCATTAAGAAAACCCATTAAGTGTTTGTTTATCTTTTAATGACATTTCTTAGCTTTAGTGAATTTTAGAAGTCAAGTGTCTGACACAATTTGCTAATCAATCATTTGCAACTGTTGTGAATAATTGAACGCAAATTATAAAGCTTAAGAAATGAGATACGTATAGTTGTGTATAGAGAATATAGATTCTCACAATACGACAACTGTAGGTATTGGATACGGATCTCCCGTCTAGTTAATTAAAATAATGTTTAAAAACTGTTTTGATATTTGATATCATAACTTGTGACTATTGGATAGGTACTTGTTCTGTATAAACAGTTGCTACATATTTTAATATGACTAGTAGTGTCATTGATGAAAATATAAACATTAAGGAAAATATTTGGTAAAATAAATAACTTAGAACAGATCTTTATGAGTTTTTATCACATAAGCATTTGATCCTTATTCCTTATGGTAAATGATGGTCTGATATGAGATCACACCACATATCCTTATCCGTTTAATGAATATTGTATTCAGGAAGTGATTAAATCTCATTTAACCGATGATTATCATTGGACCACATATTTATTAAACTAATGTTTTGGAAGTATGTAGCTTAATGAATTAGATATTGCCTTGTATAGTTTTCTTTGCTTCGTAACTTAGTTAATGAATTGTCATGACTTAGTTACGTGTTTCTACTAGAGAACATGTTGAACGTCTTGAATTCTTCAAGAACTGTCAATATGTTACTAATGAAACTCGGATACAATATTTTGAATAGTTCAAAGATATTTTATCTGTAGTGTTGAAAACTTTATCTTTAAAATTCATTGCGCGTCTTTGAATTGTCTGAAGATGTTTGATTTGATCAAACGCATGAATTTAAGGCAATTAGCTCTAAGGTTATTTATTGAATATGATTCTTACTCAGTATTAAACTTTCGCGAATCCATTTTGATGGAATTGGTCAGTGAGAGTAATCGAATCTTATATGATTTGATTCGTCGATATTGAGTGTTATCGAATTGGTTTTCAATACTCTTTGGGGTTATGCTCCATTAACGCTATTTCGTCTCTTTAATTTAGGTTCCATTTGTTTCTACAGATACATATATGATATGTATAGTAGAAAATTCGAATCTTAAAAAGTTTAAGATTTGAGACTTTCTTTTGTATAATTATTATATAATTGAAAGTACTTGTGCCTCGGAGGTACGAGTGATAGGTTTATCATTTATTCTATTTAATAGAATATTGTATTCTATTTGATAGAATATCTTTTCTACGATCCTGAGTAATAAAATTATTTTGTTACTCGGTGGTTGACATTGGATGTTGACGATTGTAGAAAAGATTTGACTTTGTGAAGTCAAATGTGAAAATGATAAACTGTAATGGAACTACATAATTAATAAGATAAAAAGACCCTTAGACAACTTCCGTATAAGTCCAATAGGATGTCAGAATCATTTACAAAGTATTTGATACTTAATGATTCTGTTGTTTTCTTATCAAAGAAAATTATCCTATAACTTATAGTGGGAGCAATATTTGATATCGATTTCGAAAATTACCATTGAACCATAGATCTAAGATTGTTCATGGCTTACGACGATCAATTTTTGAACTTGATTAGGCTTTAATTATGAATAGTTCATAAAATGTGCAAATTATTTGCACAGCAAAAGCATAGTGAGCTTGATAAAGGTTTGACCTTTATAGTATGACAATGAGAAAGTTATACTCAGTAGTCTATTGTAGATTCTGAGGAAACTTTTCTCTAGTCGCACTAATTGAACAATTAGATATTTTTTGGTTAATGTTGATATTAAATTATGAATTTTGGCTAAAGAATGCAAATGGCATTCTTGAGTGATTTCTTCGAATGAGAGATCTGTTGTGATTTCTTTGTTTGAAGAGCTCATTCTACAATGGTGTAGGACACAGAACTTGACGACGCTGTTCTAGACTCGCGCCTAGTTGAGAGTATGGAATATTCCGCGGAGGAACTAAACCAGAGAAATAACATGGAGTCGCCACCCAGTGTGAACCGGGAAAATGTGATTTAAGGCGGCACTCACCCCTCGCAAGGGAAGACCTCAAACCGTTGGGTTCGGAATGGTCCCTTACTTATGTCACTTGTAATGATATGATTTGTGCAATAATTAACCGAATCTACTCAACATGTACTCAAAGATAGTCTACGCTTAAGTTCGCATGCATGAGAATAACAATAAAACCTACATCTAAGTTCGCATGCTTCAAAGTAAGTTGTTATAACGGAAAACACGCAATGACATACAATCATCACACAAGCATGCTCAATTATCTAATGCGAAAAATAAATAAGAATCTAAGCATAAATATAAATTAAATTCCTAATATGATATAAAACAACATAATCATGCATAAAGAAAGAAAATTCTACCTATTAAATCATGCTTAAGATAAATAACATGCTAACAACCTAATCATGCTCGAATACAATGTTGGATGAATGAAACATGTGTATCTCTCAAGCGGTACATGGAGTTGTATCCCGAGTAAAAACCGTACTACCGTCCATCCGGATTCGGCTACGGAATTTACGTCCGAGTTTCCATCCGATATACCACGAGAAAGAACACATATCCATTCATCCAATGGCCACAACACAAATCAAATAACGACTCTCATGCGAATTAAATTTAATAAACAATTAAAAGAAACGAAAGGTAATAGAATAAAAGGGTGCCCTCAGGTCTAACCTCTTTTGTCGTCTCTCCAAAGCGCGTTACACGGCCGTCGGAAGGGTTGATACTCCGTAACTTTTTTGGTTCACTAATCCAACATTTTTCCTCGCTGTTTCACTATTTGGGTTGCTGTTTTCACTCCGTTTCGCTGCTGTGTCCAAGGTATTTTATGGTCACTATTTTTGGGTTAATTTGGGGACTGTTTTGGGCAGTTTTAGGTGCAGTTTTGGGGCTGTTTTGGGGGAGTTTTTCTAGACAGTTTGCAACAGTTTTTAGGGTGCAGTTCAGTTAATTCGGGGACTGTTTTGGGGTATTTTATACGGCTGAACTGGGTTGGTTTTTGGGTGTTTATACAGCTGAACTAGGTGTACTATGTTAGGGAGCTATGTTGAAGGCAGTAAGGGCTGTGTGTGAGAGGCTGCGTGCGAGAGGCTGTGTTGAGTGAATTGAGGCGTGAAGCTACGTTGAGTGAATTGAGGCGTGAAGCTGTGTTGAGTGTGTTGAGGCGTGAGCGTGAAGCTTTGGTGTGTGGCGTGGTGGCTGATTTGAATCACTGGAGGCTATGTTGATTTGTTACGGCAACGTGTGGCTAGCTAGGGGCATGCGGCGTGAATTGGTGAAGGTGATGAAGGCTTATGCGTGAATTGGTGAAGGTATATACGGCAAAATGGTAAGGTGGTAGGCTAGCGAAGTGGGGCTTTGATGATTTGTGGCAACGTGTGGCTAGCTAGGGCGCGAGATCTGGTTATTGGTGCGGCTATGGGGTTTATTTCTTTTTGTTTTTCGTGAGAGTGAACCGGGGTTTGAAAGGTTGGGTTAAAGGTTATTTTTATACGCCAAGGGAGGGGGTTTACCTTGTTGGAGAATGAATAGAATTTGTGTATTAATTGAGAGATATTTTTAATTATTATATGATAGGGAAAATCTTTAATTAGGGGAATTGATTTCATTTGTTCTTTTTAATTAAGGATATGATTTATTTAAAATGGTAGGTGATTTAATTAAATTAGGAATGTGATTTTTTTTAATTAGGAATGTTATTTATGGATTTTAATTTGAATCTTTTAATTTGGGAAATGAATTTAATTTATGATATGTGTTTTAATTTAATTTAATTGGATTGATTTAGTTTAGGAATGTGATTTAATTTAATTTAATAGGTTTTAATTTAATTTGTGACATGCATTTTAAATGTTTTAATTATTTTGGATTGGGCTTAGTGTGTTTAAAAACAGAAGTCCAACAAGCGAACCCGAAGCGAAACAAGTGAGTTAAATCTGACAAAATGCTAATTTCCAACTTTACCCTTCCAACGTCTGTTTCCCGCGGCTTTCACAACTAAAGAGGTATTGTCTCCATACGAGACTCATCATCAGGCTTATATGCAAAAATGCAGTACCTACAGTCGCCCCCACTTTGATGGGACTTGTGCAGTGTGTGACAATGACAATCCCATCAAAGTACGTGCAATGCATTTTTACTTACCTGGCTCGCCAGCTGTCACCTGGTTTGGATGTTGCTCTGAACTGAATTTAATGATGTGGTGAGGTGCCGCGACCTGAGGTTCATCCATGCAAGATGCTTCGATTTCTAGGAATCACTACCGAACTGAACTGATTATGATGGCGGGGCACTTCGACCCCTGGGCTTTGTTCCCGAACCATCTGTGGGCTTTGTTCCCGAACTGTGTAGAGAGTGGACTTTGTTCCTGTTGTGTTGAATGTGATGGCGAGGTGCCTCGACCTCTGGGCTTTGTTCCTGAACCATCTGTGGGCTTTGTTCCATGGGCTTTGTTCCCAAGCTGAATGTGATGACGAGGTGCCTCGACCTCTGGGCTTTGTTCCCGAACCATATGTGGGCTTTGTTCCCGTTGTGTTGAATGTGATGGCGAGGTGCCTCGACCTCTGGGCTTTGTTCCCGAACCATCTGTGGGCTTTGTTCCATGAGCTTTATTTCCGAGCTGAATGTGATAGCGAGGTGCCTCGACCTATGGGCTTTGTTCCCAAACCATCTATGGGCTTTGTTCCCGAACTGAATGTGATGGAGAGGTGCCTCGACCTCTGGGCTTTATTCCCGAACCACCTGTGGGCTTTGTTCCCTGGGCCTTGTTCCCGAGCTGAATGTGATGGCGAGGTGCCTCGACCTCTAGGCTTTATTCCCGAACCACTTGTGATGTGGTCCATTCCCGAACCGTTGATGTGATGTGGTCCATTCCCGAACCGTATCTCCATTTTCGGAGTGCCATTCCCGGCGTGCCATTCTCGACGTGCTCATCTCGAGCTGTCCATTCCCGGACTATATCTCCATTCTCAGAGTGCCATTCTCGGCGTGCCATTCTCGGCGTGCTCATTCTCGAGCTGTCCATTCCCGGACTATATCTCCATTCTCGGAGTGCCATTCCCGGCGTGCCATTCTCGACGTGCTCATTCTCGAGCTGCCCATTCCCGGACTATATCTCCATTCTCGGAGTGCCATTCCCGGCGTGCCATTCTCGGCGTGTCCATTCCCGGACTTGTCCATTCCCGGACTAAACTGGTCTGATGTAATGTGGGCCTCGCCCCCAGAATGCCATACCCGGCAAACTGATACTGAACCAATGTAGGCCTCGCCCCCAGAATGCCATACCCGGCAATGCTGATACTAATGCTAATGTGGGCCTCGCCCCCAGAATGCCATACCCGGCAGAAACTGATACTGATGCTAATGTGGGCCTCGCCCCTAGATTGCCATACCCGGCTTTACTGATACTGATAATGATGTGGGCCTCGCCCCCAGATTTCCATACCTGGCAAGACTACTACTGATGCAAATGTGGGCCTCGCCTCCAGATTTCCATACTCAGCAAGACTAATTCTGATGATGATGTAGTGGGCCCTCGACCCTGGGACGCATCCCGGAATTGCAACAGATGTGTGGGCCCTCGACCCTGAGTCACATCCTAAAAGTGATGATATAATGGGCCCTCGACCCTGAACTGATACTGATGTGGGCCTCGCCCCCAGACTGATACTAACATGGGCCTTGCCCCCATGCTGATACTGATGTGGGCCTCGCCCCAAACTGATACTGATATGGGCCTCGCCCTAGGACTCATCCCCAAAACTGATGCTGATGTGGGCCTCGACCCTAGGACTCATTCCCGGATTAATTCCAAAACTCTGGCAATGTGGGCCTCAACCCTGGGACTCATTCCCGGATTCATTTCAAAACTCTGACGACATGGGCCTCGACCATGGGATGCATTCCTGAATTCATTCCAAATTTCTGCTGATGTGGGCCTCGACCCTGGGATTCATTCTTGGATTCATTCCAAAATCTGACGACGTGGGCCTCGGCCCTGGGATTCATTCCCGGATTCATTTCAAATTCTGACGATGTGGGCCTCGGCCCTGGGATCCATTCCCTGGATTCATTCCAAATT
Source organism: Zanthoxylum bungeanum (assembly GCA_019454045.1). NCBI lineage: Eukaryota > Viridiplantae > Streptophyta > Magnoliopsida > Sapindales > Rutaceae > Zanthoxylum > Zanthoxylum bungeanum. Next base: position 142,344 of record SKCR01027399.1, read on the forward strand.
CTGATGATGTGGGCCTCGGCCCTGTGATTCATTCCTAATTCTGACGACGTGGGCCTCGGCCCTGGGATTCATTCCCTGGATTCATTCCAAATTCTAACGATGTGGGCCTCGACCCTGGGATTCATTCCCGGATTCATTCCAAAACTCTGCTAATATGGGACTCGCCCCCGGGACTCATCCCCAAAACTGAAATTGATATGGGCCTCAACCTTGGGACTCATCCCCAAAACTAGAACTGATATGGGCCTCAACCCTGGGACTCATCCCCAAAACTACTACTCATATGTTACTGATTCTGGTTGGCTTGTCTTTGCCGCTTTCTCTTTTTCTTCTTTGAAACCTGTGAATACAAAACAAAACAAACACAAAAAAGAATGCAAAATACATTACGTGTATGCATGCATGCATGAATGAATTTCCTATTCCGTTGGGTTAGGTCTCCCTTGTGCTCCTCGATGCTTCTTACCTACAAAAGTCTTTGATTACCCCCTGGGTCTTCTTATAATTTTTTTCTGTCAGTTCTCTTCTGGTAACTGGTTGGATTTATTTTGTCTCATGGCTCAAGATCTCGTTGTATCCCTTATTTGCGGGGTAGCAGACTGGTCACCCTCAGTCTTGGTTTAACTTTCTGCTCTCCGCTGTTTGCACTTGGTCAGGATGAACCGCATGGTGAGGCCTTCCATATCATCATACTATGCTACGAAATAGTCCCAATAATTATACATATCATCGTCCTCAAAGAATGCTCAGTAATGAAACCAGAGAACCTTCAAAACACTCAATGCAACTCAAATCCAAGTCTTTGAATAAATGATCTAAGCCAGACTCAAAGTGTGTGTGTGCAAAGGTTCCTTCGCAGATTCATCCCCAAGTAAGCCAACTTAATGATTTCGTCAAAACTTGGGATCGATTGGTCAAACCAACCTAGATGTCTCAATTATGCATGCAATTGCTTTTCTGTGCTCAATATGGTATGGTTTTCTTTCTCTTTTGTCTTTTTTTTTTTCATTTCATTTTGAACTTCTTTTTTCCTTTTCTTTTCTTTTTCTTCTTTTTTTTTCTTTGTTTTTTCTTTTCAACACACCTACCCTTTAAGGTAGCATTTCTGCTAATGGTGGTCCTAATACTCGCCCATGGGTAGCTTCACGCTTATCGATTATAGGCGGTTTAATTCATTTCCTTAGAGACATTTCTTTTATCTTCAACCATACCACACATCTTAACACAAGCAAATCAAGATAGACATTTAGGCGAATGGTCATTCACCGACCTACAATTTCTTCAACGAGTCACTTTGCTAACTACTTAGGTTTTCACTGCTAAGAACCATATAAGTGCTTACGAGTCTAACATAGATCAATTACTCAAAGTATCAGATAAAAACATATCAAGAGTTTATCGTTTCTAAGGTTTCACCCTAAAGCAAACAATTTCATCATCAGACTTATGTCTAACTATCAAGGACTAAAAACAAACAACGAAATTTTTTTTTCTTTTTTTTCTTTTTTTTTTCTTTTTTCTTTTGGGCCCACCATGGTCTTTCTATCCTTGCAGTAAATTTCTTTGTTCTTCGGTTTCTTTTTCCCCGACATCCAGGTTTGCTAAACTCTTCTTGACAAATCTTTCTTTCTTCTCTAACTCAACATATATCTATGATGGCTTTTAAGACACAATGGTTAACATGATGCATGTATGCATGAGATGCATGAGATACGTACGATGCATGGAATATATAAGTCGGCCCATTAGCATTTCAGAAGCTTTTGGCCCAATTGCCATAAAGCACAGACTCGTCCCAGTTTAAATGGCCCAACAAGCCCATACCTCATGACAACAAGTCCAACTGAATCCAAATGACAATGGTCCTAAACGCAAACATAAAGGAATAGTCTCTATTAGTTTTACAACTACAGCTCACACGCGGGTTTACAGGGATGTAGACAAAGGCTCCCGCTGACAAAGGATTGCCCACAACTAGGACTCCCCACTCAAGGGTTCAAGCGACCAAGTGAGCGCAATTTTTTTATACCTTACGGTACGTGCCAACGAGTTATGGTGCGTGACTAGCTGTCAAATGGATTTCCTGTTGTAGATTCCCCAGAGGGAGGGTGGAGCGAGACTCTCTTAAGTACCCAAGCCTCTTAGGCTCTTATCGCTTGGTGACAAGAATAAACAACAAGTCCTCCAAATTAGTATCACTTGCATCAGGTATTAGTACATGATTATCTACGTTCCTTCACAGCTTTTCCTTATAGAAAGGTAGTAAATGAAGGAAGACACCAAACCATTACCAAGCCTTAAAAGTGCCTTTGATTAAACCCCTTTCAACCCACGGTAAACACGGTTAACTAAAGCACAAATCACAATCATTACAAGACAATATTTCGGGGCCAATTCTCCACCCACAGTGGAGTCGCCAGACTTTAGGACACAGAACTTGACGACACTGTTCTAGACTCGCGGCCTAGTTGGGAGTACGAAATATTTCGCGGAGGAACTAAACCGGAGAAATAATATGGAGTCGCCACCCAGTGTGAACCGGGAAAATGTGATTTAAGGCCGCACTCACCCCTCGTAATGGAAGACCTCAAACCGTTGGGTTCGGAATGGTCCCTTACTTATGTCACTTATAATGATATGATTTGTGCAATAAATTAACCGAATCTACTCAACATGTACTCAAAGATAGTCTACGCTTAAGTTCGCATGCATGAGAATAACAATAAAACCTACATCTAAGTTCGCATGCTCTTCAAAGTAAGTTGTTATAACGGAAAACACGCAATGACATACATCATCACACAAGCATGCTCAATTATCTAATGCGGAAAATAAATGAGAATCTAAGCATAAATATAAATTAAATTCCTATATGATATAAAACAACCTAATCATGCATAATAAAGAAAAAAAATTCTACCGACTAAATCATGCTTAAGATATATAACATGCTAACAACCTAATCATGCTCGAATACAATGTTGGATGAATGAAACATGTGTATCTCTAGAGCGGTACATGGAGTTGTATCCCGAGTAAAAACCGCACTTCCATCCATCCGGATTCGGCTACTGAATTTACGTCCGAGTTTCCATTCGATATACCACGAGAAAGAACACATATCCATTCATCCAACGGCCACAACACAAATCAAATAACGACTCTCATGCGAATTTAATTTAATAAACAATTAAAAGAAATGAAAGGTAATAGAATAAAAGGGTGCCCTCAGGTCTAACCTCTTTTGTCATCTCTCCAAAGCGCGTTACACGGCCGTCGGAAGGGTCGATACTCCGTAACTTTTTTGGTTCACTAATCCGACGTTTTTCCTCGCTGTTTCACTATTTAGGCTGCTGTTTTCACTCCATTTCGCTGCTGTGTTCAAGGTATTTTCTGGTCACTGTTTTGGGTTAATTTGGGGACTGTTTTGGCCAGTTTTAGGTGCAGTTTTGGGACTGTTTTGGGGGAGTTTTTCTAGACAGTTTGCAATAGTTTTCAGGGTGCAGTTCGGTTAATTCGGGGACTGTTTTGGGGTATTTTATACGGCTGAACTGGGCTGGGTTTTGGGTGTTTATACAGCTGAACTAGGTGCAATATGTTAGGGAGCTATGTTGAAGGCAGTAAGGGCTGTGTGTGTGAGGCTGCGTGCGAGAGGCTGTGTTGAGTGAATTGAGGCGTGAAGCTGCGTTGAGTGAATTGAGGCGTGAAGCTGTGTTGAGTGTGTTGAGGTATGAAGCTGTGTTGGTGTGTGGCGTGGGCTGATTTGAATCACGTGGAGGCTATGTTGATTTGTTACGGCAACGTGTGGCTAGCTAGGGGCAGGCGGCGTGAATTGGTGAAGGTGATGAAGGCTTATCCGTGAATTGGTGAAGGTATATGCGATAAAAGGGCAAGGTGGCAGGCTAGCGAAGTGGGGCTTTTGATGATTTGTGGCAATGTGTGGCTAGCTAGGGGAAGAGATCTGGTTATTGGTGCGGCTATGGGGTTTATTTCTTTTTTTTTCGTGAGAGTGAACCAGGGTTTGAAAGGTTGGGTTAAAGGTTCTTTTTATAGGCCAAGAGAGGGCTTTACCTTTTTGGAGAATGAATAGAATTTGTGTATTAATTGAGAGATATTTTTAATTATTATGTGATAGGGAAAATCTTTAATTAGGGGAATTGATTTGATTTGTTCTTTTTAATTAAGGATACGATTTATTTAAATTGGTAGGTGATTTAATTAAATTAGGATTGTGATTTATTTTAATTAGGAATGTTATTTATGGATTTTAATTTGAATCTTTTAATTTGGGAAAGGAATTTAATTTGTGACATGTGTTTTAATTTAATTTAATTGGATTTATTTAGTTTAGAATGTGATTTAATTTAATTTAATTTAAGTTTAATTTAATTGGTTTTAATTTAATTTGTGACATGCATTTTAAATGTTTTAATTATTTTGGATTGGGCTTGGTGTGTTTAAAAACAGAGGTCCAACAAGCGAACCCGAAGCGAAACAAGCGAGTTAAATCTGACAAAATGCTAATTTCCAACTTTACCCTTCCAACGTCCGTTTCCCGCGGCTTTCACAACTAAAGAGGTAGTGTCTCCATACGAGACTCATCATCGGGCTTATATGCAAAACAGTGCCTACAAATGGCCATAGAGTTTATATTCTGCTAAGATCACAGTTTGATACACTCGCTTATAGAGCCTATTGTAGACTCAGATAAGCTTTCCGAAAATCCATGTTCTCTATTTTTGATATCAGTCAGATTGTCTACTTTTATCGAAGTATAGAGAATATGTATTTGTCAGTAGGGTCAGTGGGAGCGTACAAATTTCTTTCTAGTATTATATATCCTAAGTCTTCTTTTCTCCATGAAAGCAGTGGGAGTAGTTTATGATATATTTGATATATAGTTTTATATAAGATATAAAACTGAGAGACTTGTGAGATACTCCTATTAGTCGCATATTAGATATGATCTAATAAAGGACACATCAAGACTATTTGTATGACAGTTAGTGTAACTGTTTGACAGTTAATGTGTCTTTTACATATATAGTGTTCATCTTTCGTAAATGATGATTCCTTTTGTCGAAAGATATATTGATTGGAATGTCTAGTCAATCTTATGCATCATAGGATGATGGCGTAATGAATAATATATTATGTACGATTAAAGATATCAATTTAATCGTAATTGTTACGAGTTATTTTGATATGCAGCAGACCATATGATGAGTCTAAAAACATGTTCTTTGTGATCTTTGAGATATTAAGAACGAGTTTATAATTCATGGAGAATTTAGTCAGCAACTATAAAGTCATATTAGTTTTGATCCTAATTATGAGATTAGATGGTTTATGTTATATAAAGTCAGAAAAGAGGTAGTGGGAGTGTCACTGTTGATTCTACTGAACCAGTGGAATCCGTCGCAACTTGTGAAGTATTGACTTAGGAAGTTGCAAAGTGACCTCATAGATTAGAAGTTTTCATATTAGTGTGGTGCTTGCGGTTGTCTCAAAGTATTTGGATTTGATTTCTAAATACATAGACAACTCAGTAGCTATAGCACAATACTGATATAGCATCTGAGTCATATTGATGTGGAATTTGGATTCTACAAAATATGAATGATGCTGGCTTAGGAAAATGGTTGGGTTTGTTTGACAGACTCGATTTGTTAAAGCAGGCTTACTTGTTCTTGCCTACCTCTTGAGTGCTGGTGAGCTCTTGAGGGCCATGAGTATACGATACATATTGATATGTGTATAGGATACCATGGAATGGCACTAGAGCAAGTGGGAGATATTGTTAGGGTTGGTGCTCCGAGTGCCAATCCGGATCGTATTTATGTCCGATTCATGAATACGAGCAATTGTATTTTCCATAATATTACTAATTTAACAGTAGCACCCTTGTCTTTTATACACTTATTCGATCTAATTGCGATTAAATATCTGATTAAGATTAGATCGAAACTGAATATGGTTCAGTGATACGTGTATACTAGACAAAGACCCTAGGATTTACAGTATAGTGCGCAGTTACAACGTAGTTTGTAATTGACATTGGGAAATGCACTATTAGTTGTATATCCTTAAATACAGTTCCTGGTCAAGATTTTCTAACACAGGTCGGTTAGTAAAATCCGCTGAGACCAGTACATGTCGTATATTGAGACTTGGTCCGATGGTTTATCCCAGTGAACCATGAGTCTCGGGAGACTTGTATAGACATGTAGGTGTTTATTTGATAAGACACTGAACGACTCACCGAAGGTTTCCTAATAGAGGGTACACCAACGTCAATAGGAACCTTCTCGAGTTGAGCGAGCATAGTGGTCCTTCGACTTGAGATACCACTGTGGATATATGAGCTATCCTCCACACTTTGATGACAGTCATGTCAACGATCTAGTCATGATCAGACCTCCGCCTGTTCGTTGGGTGTGGACTGATACTCATGATATCTTGTACGTATCAAGATAGGATCCGTCAGTCCTGTGTACAGGGCATAGGCATCCTCACGTGTTCACGATCTAGTAAATCCATGGCCGTGGTGTAACTTCGGAAACCAGTTTCGAGTGTTATTTAGAGATCGTAAATTGAAAGTCGATTGTATTATACCGAACGAATTTGACGTTCTCATCTATAACCCAGGTATAATACGGATAGCCTGTGACGGAGGGATTATACGCATGCAGTGACCTCGGCTTGTATAGTTTAGCGAGATTATCAGTGGTCGTCATAATTCATGAGTGGGTGGATTATGGACATGAAATTGGATTTCGTGACGGATAAACCTAAACTTAGAGAGTCCCACAATATGAAGTGTACTCGTTGAGCACTTGGGCAACGCGATATGAATAATACGGATTATTCATAATACTTCACCGGATTAAGTGAGTTAATTCGGATCGTTTAATCGTTAAATGATAACACATGCAATTAGGAGATTTTGTCCGCTAATAATTATTGTGTATTTGTCTTTGATACATAATACGATTAGATACACATTAATTATTCTTCAAATAAGATTTTGACACATGCCAGTAATATATGTCTTTGTCATTTATTGTAAATGAAATACATATTTATAATAATAATAATTGTGTTAATTAATTATTTTAAATATTTAAATGTTAAATATTTAAATAGTTAATTGATAAATCGTTTTCATAATTGTTGTGAAAAGTATATGGTTATTATTGTTACAAGTTGCATGTTATCATTAAGCTAAATGTGTAAATTTGATTTGATGGAACATTAAGCTTATCCATTTTTTCTTTTTTATTTTAAAGAAATTAAAAGGGACAAATTGACCAAAATGCCCACATTTCCTAACCCATTTTTTCGGCCACTTTAAAAGGATACAAAAAGTTGTTTTTTTCTTTTTCCTTAACAAGTTGCCATGGCCGATTACTTTAAGAAAAAAGACTCAAATTTTTGTTTGATGAAACAACAAAGAAAAATCAAGAACCAAGCTTTAGGAAATTGGAAGATTAAGGTAATATTTAATATACCTAAGCTTGAAAGTTTGTTCATTGTTCTTGATTGAGTTAGATGAGATCTAGGGTTTCTTATTTTTCTTAGAATTTGGGGCTTTTGTGTTTGGTGGTTGGAAATGGAAGATTAGTGCATGGTGAAGTGGAATTTGATGGAATTAAAGTAATTTCATTTTAATTTTATTCAAATTATTGTTGAATAATATTTTTTCCATTCTAGAGTTATTGATCCACTCTAAATAGCCTAGAATTGTTCTTGGGTTGTTCATTTGTGGTGGGACTCATTTGGTGATGGATTAATTAGAAAAATCTTGTTGAAAATTGGATTTAAGTATGAAAATTTGACCAATTTCGATTTCTGGTTTGACCTGGAACTAAATCTGATTTTGTGGTGAAATTGTAGTCTTTAGAATGCAATTGAAGTGTTTTGGGAGTTTGCACAATTTCCGGAAAGTGTTTCCGACTTGAAATATGCGAAAACGGCAAAAAACGGCGTTACCGGGTGGATTTTGAGCCAACCGGGTGAACAGTGAAACCGTCACTATTTGGGAAGCCCATGAACTGCCCCGACACTATTGGAGCTGACCTAGGCAGTTTCCATAAGTGTCGGGTAGTCGGTTCGGTCAAAACGCGTTTTAGGCAATTTTACGAAAAACAGTTTTCGTAAAAGTTTCATGAGTTTTCAACTTTTTTATGTTAATATTTGATATTAAATAAATAGTTTTAGGTGAAATATAAATAAATTATTCATATTAGATATTGAATAATTTATTCGGTCTTTTGAAAAAGTTTTAAGAAATGATTTCGCCAGAACCGTGCATTCCGTTGCGCCCCATCGCCCAAAACCCCAACACTTCCGAGAAGTAACTTAAAAGGTAAGACCTGAGGGCACCCTTTACTATATTTATTTTGTTGTTCTGGACGCGACATGCCTGGTTGGATGTGAAATACGTCCAACCGGGTATGTGAGGTCCTACATCAAAGACGACCAAATCTTTTGGTCACAATTTCTTTCTCTAGCATTTTGTTATTTGTTTTTTCTTTTTATCTATTTAGTGTTATTTGTCTTTTCTATTAATTTACTCGCTTTATCGTTTCGCTTTTACTTTTATTTATGTTTTGCTATATTATTTCGCATCTATTGTCATGTCTGTTTACATTATATTAATAATTGTGTGTGTTATCCCTTGTGGTATATCGGATGGAAACCCAAACATAAATTCCGTAGCCAAATCTGAATGGACGGTAGTGCGGTCTGTACTTGGGATACAACTCCACATACCTCTCGGGAATTATTCATATATGTGTGTTTTTGTCATTATTGGTGCTATTTTCGTAAGAACGTTCGAACGCGTTTTCAAATGCAACTCGAACGCATGCATTCTGCCTCACTCCGTTCGAATGCATTTTCATACGCAACTCGAACACATGCATTCTGCCTCGCTCCGTTCAAACGCGTTCTAGAACGCTACACGAACGTGATCTCTCTGGAACACTTCGTTCGAACTCGTTTACGAATGCTACATGAACGCACACACACTGAATAACCTCTTTCTTTATATTTCATGCATTTTTACTTCTTTAGTTATTTATTTTACCTTATGCGTTTGGTATCAATTATTTTCATTTATTTATTGAATCTTTTTCCTATTTTTTATTATTATGATTCTTATCGTACCTTGTGTTTCTTAATTTAATTTACTTTTATTTATATTCATGTTCATGGGTGTGTAAATTTGTGTGTTTATTCGAATTATCTTGCATGTGCTGCATAAGACTTGGTTATACCATTGTGTGAACCTGTCCATTATACTGGCATAAGTAAGGGACCATTCTGAACCCAACGGTTTAAGGTCTTCCCTTGCGAGGGGTGAGTACGGCCTTAAATCATTTCCCAGTTCACGCTGGGTGGCGACTCCTTTATTCTCTGGTTTAGTCCCCCGCGGGCTAATCCGTACTCTCTACGGGCTGCGAGCCCAACAGTGTCGTGGTCGCCGAGTATCATAGGCATAGCGGTAAACCCCACTTCGCTCCTATAGATGGCGAATCCACTGGGGATAGAGAATCGACCCTAAAATAATGCCTTGTAGTGTCTGTGGCTTTGGCTTTGGTTACCCAACTCTCATATATTTTGCATACCCTTCTTACCCCGATGGTGTCGAATCCGAATGGACGGTAGTGCGATTTGTACTTGAGATACAACTCCACATTCCGCTCGGGAATTATTCATATATGTGTGTTTATGTCATTATTGGTGCTATTTTCGTAAGAACGTTCGAACGCGTTTTCAAACGAAACTCGAACACATGCATTCTGCCTCACTCTGTTCGAACACATTTTTAAACACAACTCGAACGCATGCATTCCGCCTCACTCCGTTCGAACGTGTTCTAGAATGCTACACGAACGTGAACTCTCTGGAACACTTCGTTCGAATGCGTTTACGAACACTACACGAACGTCCACACACTGAATAACCTCTTTCTTTATATTTCATGCATTTTTACTTCTTTAGTTATTTATTTTACCTTATGCGTTTGGTATTAATTTTTGCATTTATTTATTGATGTTTTTTTTCCTGTTTTTTGATTATTATGATTCTTATCGTACCTTGCGTTTCTTAATTTAATTTGCTTTTATTAAATTCATGTTCATGGGTGTGCAAATTTGTGTGTGTTTATTCGAATTATCTTGCATGTGCTGCATAAGACTTGGTTATACCATTGTGTGAACCTGTCCATTATACTGGCATAAGTAAGGGACCATTCCGAACCCAACGGTTTGAGGTCTTCCATTGCGAGGGGTGAGTGCGGCCTTAAATCATTTCCCAGTTCATACTGGGTGGTGACTCCTTTATTCTCCGGTTTAGTCCCCTGCGGGCTACTCCGTACTCTCTACGGGCTGCAAGCTCAACAGTATCGTGGTCGCCGAGCATCTTTGGCATAGTGGTAAACCCCGCTTCGCTCCTACAACTACCGTATATTGAGAACTTCATTGGTCTATGTCTCCATCTTATTATCTTAGGAATGTCTTCTTTCCTTATACATCCTCTATATCGTCAAACCTTGGTTAATTGAAATCTTAGTCCTTGCTTGACTACTACTTTATTTTTGTACTGCTCTATCTGAACAATTTCTTGTTGGAAAAAATGACCCATAGCGTCACTATTTGCACAGATCATTGTGTTGTTGTAGCAAATTAACTATGTGACAAGGAAATTGCACTCTCATCATTTGTGATTAGATCACCATAGATATATAAATGAAGAGAGGTCCCTATGATTAGTTCCTGGATTGAGAATGATATGAGACAGTATCAATCCCCGAAGGATTAATCATTAAATATCCCTAGCCGGAGTATTATCGAGACTGGACATCGATAATGCAAAATATGCTAGTATTGCACTTGTGTGCGTTGTGAGGGCACAACGACATAGTTCTCATATATATAAGTATTGGATACTTATGCAAGTGCGATAGGAGTTCGTGTTTCACCGATGGTACGGGAAACAGCTTCGCTCTGGATAGACCCCTCGGAATCCCATTGGTATTATGACTATGTGTCTATGGGAGGCCGAAATCAAGGTAGGTGTGTATAGTCTTAACCTGAGACTTACATCGCTAATACTTACGATAATCGATAGACTTTGGTCTTGGTGGTACAGGGCTTTAACCGGTTCTGCGTACACCACTTCTGGGTTTATCAGAGAGTCGTAGTGTATTGGGTGTGATGTCAAGACGGAAGTATCACTTCAGTCATAGTGGAGATGATGTCACGCAGGATACGATATTAGTGCTCTTAAGTGTTGCGCAACCATCGGGATGTTATGACTAGGTCATGCATATCCGATTATAGAGACTAGTTACCAGACATCCGACATGTGCTTCGGACGGGGAAGACACTTATCCAGCCCCAGCCCTAGCACGTGACTATCCGATACTGGGCCGATATACACAATACTACGGTATACTACGCTTGATACAGATCTATATATTCCTGTAAGAATATTTCTGGAGAATTGGGTAGGCATGGCGCTTTGCTAGAAGCCAACCTTGTCTTGTAAATCGGTATAAACGTAGTACGAGGTACTTACGTGTTCGGATAGTCCGACAACCGTATTTACTGCCAACATATCCGGAGATCTCATGGGTCGCTTCCCGAAGATTCACCGATGATGTATAACTCGCACTTTAATTAATCCGGGATTAATTAGATGAGAGAGAAAATTAATCTGGGATTAATTACTGAGATATTTTATCTCGGATAAAATATCGTTAAAGAGAGAGAACGATTAATTTGGAATTAATCGATAAATTAATATATTCGATATATTATAACGAAATTAGATTTCGACGCGGAATTGAAATTAGATTTTAATTCGGGCGAACGAATTAATTTAGAATTAATTCGTTAGCGACGTGAATAGTGAATTCGCTAGGCGTAATCATTTAATTACGACGCAACGGAAAATTCGTTAATTTGGAATTGGCGAACCCGAGCCCGGGATTGTTTGCGAGCGCATTCGCATTTCGAATTCGAGTGCGGCACGTAAGTCAAATCAAGCGTCAAAATCGCAAGTCACATCAAGCGTCAAATCACATGTCACTTTGAGTGATGTGACATTTGAGTGATTGATGTGAATTGATTTGAGATGATAGACAAGCATTTAATGCTTTGCTTTTTTGAAATTGGAAAAAGGTAAATGGTTTATTATTTTTTGGGAAAATATAAAGCCAATTACAATTTTTCTTTTTCATTAATTCACTCTCTCTCTCCTTCACGGTTTCACATTTTTGGAGCCAAAAAGCCTCTCCTTCTTCTCTCTCGGTCTTGGACCGTTCTTCATCTCTTTTTCTGGTTTTCTGCCGATTTCTTCTCCAAAAATTCTGGTTTGACCGAAATTTTGAGAAGCAAATGAAAAAGAGTAGTGCTAGCACACACATGGGTTATATTATGGTGATAGGGAAACGAATTTGTGAGCTTGGAAAGCTTGAAGCTTGGAGCTTCAATGGAGTCTTTCATGGCCGATTTTTGGAGCATCAAAACAGCCCCCACCGTGCAGTCCACTGCAGTTCAAGAAGGCCCAAAACCGAGCTTGATGGAGGCAGAAACATGAAGTGCGAATTTGGTCCATCTTTGTTGCATCTCTACCGATCCATGTGCGTTTTTCCTCACCTCATTTGGTTGTATTCTACTCGTTTTTATGCATGATTTATGATCTTGGGACTTGATTGAAACTCAACAATGGTATCTTGAGCCATTTGTGCATGAAACGTTTTTAGGGTTCTTGAGCAAAATTTGGGGCTTTTTGATTTAAACTTGATTTTGAGCATGTTTAATGAAATTGATGATTTAGAATGCTTAAATGTTGTTTAATTGATGATTGATTAGATCAATTTGATGAAAAGTGTTTGGAACAATTTTTCCCCAATTTGTTTGTGATGGCCGAAAATATGAACCCTAATATTGTCTTGGATTTTTGATTTTTTGTTCATTGGATGACTTGGAATCATTTAGGGATGTTGAATTTATGTTTGATTGGGTTCAATTGGATTGAATTTGATTTGGGCATATTTTTCCCCTTTGGCCGAGACACTTGAAGCATGAAATTGGGTTTGATTTTGATCAATTATGTTGGACATGATTTATTGATGTTAAGCATGATTAATTGGACAAATTTGATGTTTTGGAAACTTTGATTTGGGTAATTAATAATGCTATACACTTTAGGTAATTTAATTGGAAATTTGGAATTTTTGAAATTAATTATTGGGCCTTAAAATTGGATTTGGGCTTTTAAAGTTGTTATTGGGTTTATTGGACTTTGTTGTACAAAGTTGGTTTAGGCCAAAATTGGTTGGATCCAATTAGGCCCAAACCGCTTCCAAAAGGCCCAAATGCGACTAATGGACCTTTAACGTTTAATTGGGCCTAATGGGCCTAAATTAATTTATGGGCTTATGGGGTAACTCCCGGATTGGACTTTGGTTGCGGGTTTGACCCGAGTTGACCAAAAGTCCACGCCTCAAGAAATTAATTAAAAGCCCATTGGACTTTAATTAAATTAATATTGAATATTAATCGGGCTTTGAGACCCGTAACAATTAAATTTGGAATTTAAGTCGTAAAGGTTTATTTTATAAAGTGTAATATTTAATTTGGAATTAAATAATGAATTAGAATTAATACGTATTAAAATTGGATTTAATCATGTAATTTAATTTTATTTGAGAAATCGTACTTTGAGTACGTGTTCGCATACGAGTTTGACTCGAACAAAATCAAATCTTTGTTTGAACATTGGATGATCACTAATTATCAAGATTAATTAATTGGATTAGATTGATTGATAACATGCTTGTATGAATACATGGTTGTGATGTTTGAATAATGTATATCGGATGGATATTAGCCGGGTGGGGCGATTTTGGAAATTGTAATAAATTTGATTTATTAATTGGACCTGCGTGTCCAGCCTTATCTCCATTTCTTTGTATTCTCTTCTCACCTATTCCCCTCAATGTAAATGAGGTTTCTTTAGAAGTGTAGTGTAACGGGCAGAAGAAATATTTGTGCTAGCGGAAGAGAGAAAGTGAGAGATTTGATCTAGGATCAATGTGTAAAATATCCATCCGCATATCATTATTATTTTACATATGCGCTTTATTATGTGTTTAGAATGCATGTTTAAGGGTGTATGATGATGAGACCTTAACAAAATATTAAAATTGGTAGCTAATTTGCACGCGAAAAACCCTCGTTAAATATCAAGCGTTTATTTTCCTTCCAATGAGTGATTCTTACTCAAGATCCGAGATTGGCAGGGGTTGTTGGCCAAAGTCAAGCCCTTGTCCGTCGAAGATGTGTTTTAATCACGAGGCTTTGTTCCATATCGGTGTCGTGTCCAAGTTGTGGTTTGTTGGCCAAAGTCAAGACCACTTCTTGTCCATTGACATTGATTACGAAGCTTCCATGTCAATGGGTCCGCGCTTGACTGGGATCACTAGGTTTGTTGTGCCAAAGCCAAGGCCTAGTTGATTCAGAGGAAAAAGGTTAGGGTATACATTCGATGTATAGGCATATATAAGATATATGTTTGGGACTTGGATGTCCACCTACTGGATCTAGGAGTTGGATGAGATCCAATTGATCTTAGAGATCTACCTAGTTAATTATCATACAATTTGTTGGCCAAAGTCAAGATTGTGTGATATTTAACGGGATCCTATCCCACTAGGAAACACGGTTTCCCGAGTACTCGACAGAGGGTTAGAGGCTCGACGAAAAATAGTGGGAGGCAAGAATTGAATTTGCAATACTCGTTCAATTACTCGCCATATGCGCTCATTTAAATTATTTCGTCGTTAGATTAAATGTTAGTTGGACTAATATTTAAATTGTGTTTTAATAAAATTGGACGTATTATACTTGATTATATATAATTGGATTATATTAATCAATATATTTGAATTAATTAATTTCAGTTTACAGTTGATTTTATAATTGGATTATAGTAATCAATGTAATTGAGGTTAATTAATTTGGATTATATTTGATTATAGTTGGACTATTATAATCATTATAATATATATAGTACCACTAATCGTTGATTACATAGTTGGACTATTGTAATCAAGAAAATTGAAAAGTTGGACATTTAAAATATAATCTGGGATTAAAATATTTTAAATAATTTAATTTTCAAATTGGGAATAAATAATAGGTTACTTTATTTGATAAAATAACTTATTATACCTTAAGCCCAAAATTAAGCAAAATAAGTAGAGCATAAAATCTTTGGAAGATTTATGTGATGATGACTTTAATGCTTAATTTAATATACTTGTCATAAATCTAATTTTAGATTTAAGAAGTATTAAAATTGCAATTTATAATTCTTGGAGAATTAATTGACTATTCTAGAGGAGATAAAGTCAAAGTTTGCAATTGGGCATGCAGCACGAGGTGCACATCGTTTCGATATTCCGAAACCCAAGGCTTGGCCAAAGGTTTGTGAAATATTGAAAAGATAATTGACATATCCCAAAGTGACTACCATTTGGATATGGCAGACACGAAGGAATTAAAGAAAGGGCAACGCTCTGACTTTAAAAATGTTTGTCAAAGTTATGTTCACATCTAGTATTGAAATTAGATTTTAAATACTTAGTGTGGTACATAAAATTACATATTGATGTTCAGAATCCGCTATGAGCTGGATACTGACTTCAAGCCGAGATTCTCTGTGAATCGGAAACGGGACGAAAGTCGCTGTTTCGACCGTAGATACCTAAGTTTAGGAACTACCCTTTGGGTATATACTTAAATTAGGAACTGTTATAATGTAACTAGTTTGACTAGAGACATTATCTCTATATCAGTGTTTAATCCGTTGCGGATAAACCTTATATTATAGAACACTAAGTGTTTATTATATAAAGATGATACTGAGATAAATACTTTAGATGTAAATAACAGAATTTATATTTTGAATATAAATAAAATCTCAAACATATAAAATGACAAATAAATAGCTCAAATTGATTTGATCAATAGAGACTTATTTGTGGCATTGTTGTCTAGGACACAATTTAACGAGACTCGTATATCCACACTTTTGAAGAGTGGGTACTAGGACTGATTTGACTATTCAAATAAGGTCTGTGAATCTAGTTTATTAGGTAAAGTACCTAAAACACTGTTTACTTGGTAATAGTGTAAGTGCCACCGATCTGTTAGCCCTATTCATGGTGAAGTAAGTGGGCCCATATCTAGCTAGGCTAGATGTGAACATGAATATTTCGTGACCTTAACGGATGTGGCATCACGTTATGGTTATGTGTTTCTTTTGAAGAACACAGATCGTAACTTTTGAAGTTTCGACACGAAATAGACAAATAGATCTACTATAGTATTATACCGTTACGGTAAGACCGTAATGGAAAATACCTATGCAATAAGTTTCTTATATATTTGAAAGAGTATAGTATTCTTTCAAATGAGGACTCCTCCCGGAACACGTCAAAGTGATGGTGTGTCCGAACGGATTAACCGAATCATGTTAGACATGATAAGGCTAATCATGAGTCGCTCTGAGCTACCATTTCCTTCAACGGATAAGTTTTAACAGTGCAATAACTTATTTAGAATAAGGTTCCATAATAATCTGTTTGACAGATTACATATTAGATATGAACGGGAAAGAAACCGGGTTTCTCATTCCTGACAATTTGGGTATGCCAGGCATAACGTTTGGATGATACCAAACTGAAAGACCCAAATTGGATAAGTGCCAATATAGGTTATCCTAAGGGAAACCATAAGTATAGTACTTATAAATCTCACATGAGAACAATGTGATTGTTGCTCACCATGCGGTTTTTCCTGAGAGGAATACCGATATGCAGTGGTCAGTGGGAGGATAGTGATACTCGATGAAAATCGGAGTAATACTGTTCAACGCACGAAGTCCTTAATGGAACACAAATAGTTCATCAATGATGAATCTGTACCCTTAATCTTCGAATACACAAGAACTGAGTAGATCGGATAGAGTCAGAAAACGACCTGGGGTATGGGTTTCTGATCTAACCTCATAAAGATGTCAATCTTATGAAGGTATACCAACCGACTACGTTTTAAGGAAGTGATACAAGGTATCAACTCCCTAATTATGGCAAAGTGCCATATAATCCGAATGGATTCCATGTATGTCAACCAGTTTGGATACTAGTTGTTGTACCACAAGGCATTGGTGCCTAATGGTTCTTAAAAGTCTTCAATGAAGACATACATGGAAGGCACATACCAACGTACAAAGCTGGGCTTTTGACGAAAAGGTATCGTTATCAACATTGTGTTAATAACGGTTCAACATTTTACCTGTTGCCATGGTAAATCCATTTTGAAGATGCTTGTTGATAACTGCGTATTTCATTTATGAAATGTGTCAGTTATAGATCAAAATCGCTTTCCTGAAAAGGAAACCTTTTGGAGGATGCTTACAACATCCTGACGATTTTGTATAACCGACAAACAAGGTTTTGCGGTTTATCGATCCATGTTTGGATTAATGCAAGCATAAGGTTCTTGGAACTGTCGTTTTGAAATAATCATAATAGTTTATGATTTGACTCAAAACGAAATAATTCTTGTGTATATAAGGAGGTTAGTGGGAGGGCACTGACAATGAAATTCTCATAAAGCAATTGGTGAAAGCTTGGCTTTCATAGATATTCTTTAATAGAAATTCTCCGTAGAATTCTGGGGAGTAACAACCTTTATTCGAGGAATAAAGATCTACTGGGATAGATTTGGAGTTGTTAACACTCTCTGGAAATTGTACATTTAAAATGTACTTGTATTGGTGTCTCATACGCTTCGAGCATATGAAGTCACAATCGGGTCAATCCAAGTGATAGTCACTGGATTGAAGATTAAGAACATCTGTTAGTATCTGAGAGAACTAAAGATGTTGTCTTAAATTATGGAGTAGAGAACTTGAAGTGACTAGGATCACTGTTGCAAGTTTCCAAACCGGTAAATACTGCGGTACTATAAAGTTTGAACACTGGGACAGTGAGCTGGAAATCTTCCGAGCAAGATAACTGTTGCCGAATAAACAACAAATGCGGATTATTGCTGCAGCAGCTGAGGCAGCAATAGAAGCCATTTGGATCGAAATAAATCTAATTAGATTAGATATAGTTCTTTTAGCAGCTGAGCTAGGCGTCAGCACATGCTAAAGAATTAAAGGTCTCATCGACGATCCAGATATATACTACTTCTATATCATCTGATTCGTTCGGATCATACATCGTGGCGATGTGATGATCGTGTAAATCGCGTCAGACGATAATTAAACAAATCCGCTGAAGAAACCTTTCCTCAGAAATTTGAGCGAACCGTTCATAGTTCGGGTGTGGGACACTTGAGTGACTGGCTATGTGCCAGTGGGAGATTGTTGGACAAAATGACCCATAGCGTCACTATTTGCACAGATCATTGTGTTGTTGTAGCAAATTAACTATGTGACAAGGAATTGCACTCTCATCATTTGTGATTAGATCACCATAGATATATAATGAAGAGAGGTCCCTATGATTAGTTCCTGGATTGAGAATGATATGAGACAGTATCAATCCCCGAAGGATTAATCATTAAATATCCCTAGCCGGAGTATTATCGAGACTGGACATCGATAATGCAAAATATGCTAGTATTGCACTTGTGTGCGTTGTGAGGGCACAACGGCATAGTTCTCATATATATAAGTATTGGATACTTATGCAAGTGCGATAGGAGTTCGTGTTTCACACACCGATGGTACGGGAAACAGCTTCGCTCTGGATAGACCCCTCGGAATCCCATTGGTATTATGACTATGTGTCTATGGGAGGCCGAAATCAAGGTAGGTGTGTATAGTCTTAACCTGAGACTTACATCGCTAATACTTACGATAATCGATAGACTTTGGTCTTGGTGGTACAGGGCTTTAACCGGTTCTGCGTACACCACTTCTGGGTTTATCAGAGAGTCGTAGTGTATTGGGTGTGATGTCAAGACGGAAGTATCACTTCAGTCATAGTGGAGATGATGTCACGCAGGATACGGTATTAGTGCTCTTAAGTGTTACGCAACCATCGGGATGTTATGACTAGGTCATGCATATCCGATTATAGAGACTAGTTACCAGACATCCGACATGTGCTTCGGACGGGGCAAAACCTTATCCAGCCCCAGCCCTAGCACGTGACTACCGATACTGGGCCGATATACACATATAACGGTATACTAACACGCTTGATACAGATCTATATATTCCTGTAAGAATATTTCTGGAGAATTGGGTAGGCATGGCGCTTTGCTAGAAGCCAACCTTGTCTTGTAAATCGGTATAAACGTAGTACGAGGTACTTACGTGTTCGGATAGTCCGACAACCGTATTTACTACTGCCAAATATCCGGAGATCTCATGGGTCGCTTCCCGAAGATTCACCGATGATGTATAACTCGCACTTTAATTAATCTGGGATTAATTAGATGAGAGAGAAAATTAATCTGGGATTAATTACGAGATATTTTATCTCGGATAAAATATCGTTAAAGAGAGAGAACGATTAATTTGGAATTAATCGATAAATTAATATATTCGATATATTATAACGAAATTAGATTTCGACGCGGAATTGAAATTAGATTTTAATTCGGGCGAACGAATTAATTTAGAATTAATTCGTTAGCGACGTGAATAGTGAATTCGCTAGGCGTAATCATTTAATTACGACGCAACGGAAAATTCGTTAATTTGGAATTAGCGAACCCGAGCCCGGGATTGTTTGCGAGCGCATTCGCATTTCGAATTCGAGTGCGGCACGCAAGTCAAATCAAGCGTCAAAATCACAAGTCACATCAAGCGTCAAAATCACAGTCACTTTGAGTGATGTGACATTTGAGTGATTGATGTGAATTGATTTGAGGTGATGACAAGCATTTAATGCTTTGCTTTTTTGAAATTGGAAAAAGTAAATGGTTTATTATTTTTTGGGAAAATATAAAGCCAATTACAATTTTTCTTTTTCATTAATTCACTTTCTCTCTCCTTCACGGTTTCACATTTTTTGAGCCAAAAAGCCTCTCCTTCTTCTCTCTCGTCTTGGACCGTTCTTCTCTTTTTTTCTGTTTTCTCTGCCGATTTCTTCTCCAAAAATTCTGGTTTGACCGAAATTTTGAGAAGCAAATGAAAAAGAGTAGTGCTAGCACACACATGGGTTATTATTGTGTGATAGGGAAACGAATTTGTGAGCTTGGAAAGCTTGAAGCTTGGAGCTTCAATGGAGTCTTTCATGGCCGATTTTTGGAGCATCAAAACAGACCCCACCGTGCAGTCCACTGCAGTTCAAGAAGGCCCAAAACCGAGTTTGATGGAGGCAGAGACATGAAGTGCGAATTTGGTCCATCTTTGTTGCATCTCTACGATCCATGTGAGTTTTTCCGCACCTCATTTGGTTGTATTCTACTCGTTTTTATGCATGATTTATGATCTTAGGACTTGATTGAAACTCAACATTTCTATCCTGACTCCTTTACTCAGAACTGTCACTTACTTTTATTTAGTTCTTAAACTATATCTGAAGGTCTTATGTTCTGGTTTTCCTTCACTATACTTTCACTTATTCCTGAGAACATCTTGAGGCAACCTTAAAGGTCCGTCTCTACGATGGGAGGGTGGGAGCTTATACTGAGGCCTTTCTGATTATGGTATTCTAGTTGCATATATTGCTTGTTTTAGGGGCCTAGGACTTTCGTGAATATATATATCTGATGTCTATTAGGGCACTACAATTAAAACTCTCTGGTTCGCTTTCTCTTAACTTATTTCTAACCATGTTCAACCATCGAACACTACCTCTTTTACGAAACTCCTCTAGAGTCATGTCCTCTAAAAACTTTCTTGTGCTACCTCTGCACTCCTTCTTATTTAAACTTTGTTGTTAAACCTTCTGAATCTGTTACTTCCTCTCTCGGAGTGCCCCTGTACTCTATTGTTATTCCTCCATAAGAAGCTTACTATGCTGCATAGATTTCTTTATTACCTCAGTCCCTTGAATACCTTGCATCCTTACTTTTCTGAAAACTCTATTAACTTTGATTCTCAAGACACACTCTACTAAAATCTTTTGGTTATGTGTCGCTCTCTCACTATAATAAGAATCTTATGTAGATCTAATAGATTGGTTGTTTGATTCGATGATGACTTTAAACTTAAAACAAGTAAATTAAACAGCACGAAAGTAAATTAAAGGAAAATTCAATATTATTAAACTATCCAGGGTTTTGAATCCTTCCAATATCTTTTAAAGATGAAGTAGTTATCTCATATTTGTGTAATATATTGGTTTACTAACCTTGAACACGAAATTATGCAAAAGCTTCTGTCGATGGTCAGATGCAAATACCCAGTGTAACCCAATTAATCATATATCTATGTCAACCAAGTTACATGAATTCATTAAGATTAAGTTCCAATTGTGGCTACCCCCACCCGACAGGTATATGTCTATCCTGTAAGGAAATCTATTAAAGGGTTATCTATCTTTAATGAAGATCGTGGGCTATTAAGTCTAAGGCTGAAACCTAAAATTCATTTGTCAAGTTTATTTTAAGTTTACCACATCAATCTTATTAATGGCCAGTTAACAAGAAGCATTAAGACTAAGGCTCAATAAATAAACCTTTATCTTACCCAAACCATAAAATAACCCCTTATAAACTGGTGATATTGGAATTCATCACAACCCCAGATAATGGGTTTAGTTACCACACATATCTAAGGCTAATAAAAGATTAAATAAAATAAAAGACATAAAGTAAATGCTGAAATAAAATAAAGTAAATGCTGGAAATCAAAAATGTAAAAGTACAATAAAAGAAAATGATGGGGTTTGAGGATCCACTTTTATTACTTCTATTTTAGATATTTCCATTATTATAATATATTAACTTTGCGTGATATTACCATCCAACCATAAATGCGGTATCCTGATTAAGTCAAATGAATAATAAATTCCAACCGACCATAAAGGCGATATCCAGTTTAGTAGGGTTAAAATCAATTTATAATTAACTCCAACCTACCATAAATGCAGTATCCCATTAAGTCAGGTTTTAAATAGTTTATATATTATAATTAAGGGAGATTAATCTAAATATTAGTAATAAAAGCTTAACCTTTCACCCCAGGAGAGAGGAGTTACCTTCTCATTGCTGAATGAAGAAAATAAAGACTTAAAAGTAAAGGACGGAAAGTAAAATTACAAAAAGTAAATAAAATTAAATACTGAAAGGTATAAATAAACAAACAAGATATAATCTTCTTAGTAATCTCTAGGAAATCCCCAGAAGAAGGTATGAATTACAAATGAAATTTCGGCCCCTATTTATAGAAAAATTTTGGCTTCACGCGTCGTGACGCGCGCAACCTTGCGCGTTGCGACATGCCGTTGATCTTGGACACGTGGCGTCAGCTGAATGATTAACTCAATTATTTTCTTGGCGTCGCGACGAGTAAGAGTGTGTGTGTCGCGACGCTGACGTCATCAATGACGTGTCTCAATGATGAGTGTCGGTAGCATGTGATGGTGACACGTGGCACGACATACGTTAGCAGATTCGGTGCACGTTAGCAGACGGCGCATTTTAGCAAAACAACGCATTTTAGCAGGAAATTTACATTTTTGCCTTTTTTCCTTTTTCCGCTGTTTTGGCCCCGAATTGCCTCCAGAGAGTCCTGTTATTTTATTTATCTACAAAATAACACAAAACACATCAAAATATTCACAAAACTCAAGAAAATAAGCGAAATATTAAGTCAGATGAGTGGGAAATAGAGATCTATTTACCACTCACCACACTCCCAAACCTAACATTTTACTAGTCCTCGAGCAAAACAACAAAATAAAATAACATAAACATCTTTAAAATAAGCATTAAACTAAGCCACTTTCGTAGGGATCACGGTTTCATTTAGCATATGCAACAAGCCTTTAAACCTCTATGTGTCACTAGTGGATGAGTTGTAGTCTCGTGAGGGCTTATAGTAACGATACCCACAAACGTCAATATAAAACTAATGCACTCAAAAGCAAAAGACAAGAGAAAAGAGAATAAAGAAGTTAGTGACCAAACATGTGAAACTCCTTATCCAAGTTAATAGTTGTTTTCTTTCTTTCTAAATTATTGAATAAGTAAATTCTCCGATTATTTTTTACAATTCTCTATATACACAACTAACAAGGTATTAATCAAGTCATTGTGCCCACAATATTCATAAGTGTAGTTGAAAAGAGGGTAATATTTTTTTCCTAAAGTTATATCAGAATTCACACCCTTTTTTTAGTAATGGAATATTTTTTTGATTTTTTTGATTTTTGATTTATTTATTTATATACAATATCTTTCATCCATGTACCGAGCTTTGGCCAGTGACTCGCAAACCAGTTGGTTTTAGGGCACTGGGTGTTAAGACACCCCTACGGACATAATTACTCAGATTTCAGATATATATATATATATATATATATATATATTTATAACATCTTCAATCCATTGATGAGTGGTATTTATATCACTATTTCCCACTCATTTAACCTAATATTTTGTATAGTTTCTTGAGTTTTGTGAACGTTTTGATGTATTTTGTGTTATTTTGTAGATAAATAAAGTTTCAGGACATTCTGGAGGTGATTTGGGCCAAAACAGTGAAAATTGGACAAAAAAGACATTTCAGTAAATTATCAACGTCGCGACGCCTAAAATGCGCCGAACAGTGCTAACGTGCGCCGGGTCCACAAATCAAAATCTGAGAAAAGTTTGACTTTGCTAAAATGCGCCGTGCCATGTGTCACCATCACAGCCGATCTGCTAACATGCGCCGTGCCACGTGTCAGCATCCTACGGTGCCGACAGTCATCATCGCCACGTGTGCCACGTGGCATCCTACGTGTCTCCATGTCATCAGCCACGTCAGCAAGTCAACATTGCCACGTGTCGTGCCACATCATCATCAGCCAATCAGAAAGTGCCACGTGTCGCAATCATGCGGTGTCGACAGTCTCTTTCCCACGTGTCGCCACGTCATCGCCACCTCACCGCCACGTCAGCGCCACGTCAGCATCAATCATTGAGTATCTAATCCTTATCTGACACGTGGCGGATAAGAATCTCAGCGACCAATCAGAAGCCGCCACATGTCACAATAATTGAAGCCCAACCACTCTGCCACGTGTCACCTTATCAGCTTATCCAGAATCTTCAAACCGGCGAACCAGAGCGTGCCACGTCGACAAAATCTGGCGTAGCGACGCTGAGGGCCCTGGCGTCGCGACGCTGGAAGCCTACTGAGGCCGATAAATTGAGCTCGAGATTTCAGAATTCAGTGTACCACTCTCTCTCTTCTATTCTCTATAAAGAGAGAGTTTCTCTCTATAGATTATTTAGTTTTTAGTTTTTTTTATTTTGTTTTTAGTTTTTGTAAATAATTTTAATTACGTTTTGTTATAATAGTAATTTAATTTTTACTTTTTACTTTTTACAGTTTTTACTATTTACCATGAGGAGGTAACTTCCCCAGCTAGGGTGAAAGGTAATTATTTTACTATTACTATTTAGATTAATCTCCCTTAAAAATAATATATTCACTATTTAAAATATTGACTTAAAAAGGATACCGCCAGATTGGTCGGTTGGTAATATTATCACAAGTTTATATATTATTTTATGGGAGATATCTAAAATAGTAAATAGTAAAAGTAATTCTTTTTCCTTAGCATTTTATTTTATTTTACTTTTCAGCTTTTACTTTATGTCTTTTACTTTTCAGCATTTTTACTTTATGTCTTTTACTTTTAAGTTTTTACTAGCCCTAGTTATGTGTTAGTTATCTGGGGTTGTGATGAATTCTAATATCACCGGTTATAAGGGGTTATTTTATAGTTTGGGTAATTTAAAGGTTTAATTATTAAGTCTTAAGTTTAATGCTTATTGTGTCTGATCACCAATAAGATTGATGTGGTAAATCTAAAATGAACTAGACATAGGGATTTTAGGTTTCAGCCTTAGACTTAATAACCCACGATCTTCCTTGAGGATAGCTAACCTTTTAATAGATTTCCTTACAAGATAGGAATATACATGTCGGGCGGGGTAGCCATAATTGGAACTTAAACTTAATGAATCCAGATAATTTGGTTGACATAGACATATGATTCAATTGGGTTAAACTGGGTATTTGCGTCTGACCATCGACAGAGGCTTTTGCATAATTTAGTGTTCCAGGTTAGTAAACTGATTTATTACACAAACATAAAATAATCACTTCATCTTTTAAAAGATATTAGAATGATTCACAACCTTAGATCTTGTGTCTTTTGTTATTTTCTTTAGTATTTTTTTGTCTTTTTATTTATTTATTTATTTTGTAAAACCACTTTCAACCAATCAAACAATCATTCTCTTCACCCTCAATTAGATATCTGTAAATAAATAGATTCAAATAACAACAGTAGGAATTAAGTCCTCGTGGGATCGATATTTTTATACTACTTGAACGATACGTGCGCTTGCGTTATACGTGTGTGTTTACGCCGGTCAAGTTTTTGGCGCCGTTGCCGGGGACTTATTTTTCTTGAGTTATTAATTTGAAGTTATCCAATTTACTTGTATCTAATTTTCTTTATTTTTATCTGTAATTTTTATTTCTTCTTTTCAGGTGATTGAAAAATGGAACATTATTGGGAGATTGAAAGATTACGTGCTTTACAAGAAGATACACCCCACATCTGGGAGCAACAGTCCGGTTTTCTGAGGCCTGTTGTACAACCAATGACTATCACTGGATGCCAGAACCAAGCAATACCACATTTGCTCAACAGAACGCAATGAGGAGATGTGACATATGTAATGGTAACCACCCTAGAGATTATTGTGAATACAACTACCATCCAAGGTGGCAGAGCTATCAAAATCCTTCATGGTACGAAAAACCATCACATTTTTCATCTTATCCACCACCCACCTACAATGATCTTCATCAACAATCAGAACAATCAGAAAAAGATCAGATGATTGACATGCTCAAAGATGTGTTCAAGAAATGAGAAGAAAAGATGGATACAATGCTTGAAACATTCCAGAATCAACTCGAGAAGTATTCAGAGACAATCAGAATCCATTCAAAGGATAACAGATCAAATGAGACAATTCACAGAAAACCAGAACTACATACCTCAATAACCAGTTTCAGATGACACTAATGAAGCCTTCGAGTACCAATCATTCCACAATGACACTTCAACAGAGGAGGAGGCTGAGTAGTATCAACAACCAGAGGTATCAGTTCAGGAGCCCGAACCGGTAAAGTCTCAATTTGACTTTTATTATTCAGATTCTGACGAGGATGAAGCTGATCTATTTGTACCAACTGTACCAACAACGGAGGATCAAACTTTCAATCCTCAAAATGAAGATCTTGGAGCATGCTTTACCATGATGTTTGAAGAAGATCTATCTGAACCATCCATTCCAGTCGTATCAGAGGATGAAAACCTAATGTCAGAAACATCTTTGCATCCTCAGGCTGACAATTTTGAAGCATGTATTTCACAGATGACAGATGAAGAGCTGAATACAAAAATTTTACAATACATCTGTGAAGAAAAGGTGGAACAAGAAGTAGAGCAAATGGAGGAGCAAATGTCTGACCTTAATAAAGATCCAGAACATTCAGGAGAAACATCGCTGTTTTGGGGAGTACAAATCAAAGATATTGCCCAGAAGCTTGACAGAATGGAACTCCCATTCCAAGTCAAGCACCATATAAGACCTTCTGATCTTCTTTCTTTCTTTGCAGGAATCACTGGAATAACAAGGAGCAAAAAGGTGGCACGAGCACTGAATGAGACAAAACTCTTTTTGCCACCTTACCGTTGGAAGAGACCCTTCAAAAGCAACGCTCATGGGATTGTTTTTGATCGGACATCTAAAACGACATTGAAACCTCCTTAACAGATGAATTTCAGTCACGTCTGGCTGAAGACGAAAAATTTAGCGCTAGCAGGGAGGCAACCCATGCAATTTGTTGTAATTTCTGTTTTATATTTTGTGTATACATGTTGTAGAATTTTTTTTTAATTTTGTGTGTTATTTTTGTAGGGAAAAACACAAACGGAGCATTTTTAGACAGAAGGAATGGTGTTTGGCAAAAATGGAAGCTAATTCATTAGAGATGGCTGAATAAGGAATGGATTCTTGAGACGCATCCTAATGGATTTATATACCAAACGAGTGGCGTATTGCGTACACAATTCTGTTGCCTTAATTATTGCTTTGATTTGCTTTTCTGTTGTAATTATCTTTATTTTCGTAGACAGGATCCAGACTTTTTGACCTTTCACGATTCATTTTGTTGTTTAGCTAATAAGCTTCCTCTGGAAGATACTAGTGCTATTATTACTCACCCGTTTCAGGTATTATAAATTCAGCTCGTCATTGCACTTTGGAAGGCATCCAGATTTGAGAAAGAAATACAAAAAAAAAATGGAAGCCACTTCAAGAAGACGAGTTGAAAACATCTGTGTGTTTTGCGGTACTAGTATTGGTACTAAGCCACAATACGTAGAGGCAGCACATGCATTGGGTCGAGTCTTAGCAGCAAGGAATATGCACTTAATATATGGCGGAGGCAATCTCGGACTTATGTGGATCGTTTCAAAGGCTGTACAGGAGGGAGGCAGTCATGTTTTGGGAATCATCCCAAAACCCTTGGCAGAGGCAAATCTTATTGGATCATCAAACGGAGAGGAACTGATCGTGCCAGGTATGTCTGAACGACTGGTAGAAATGATTAACCGTGCTGATGCTTTTATCGCTTTGCCAGGTGGCTTGGGTACACTGGAGGAAATTTTTATAGTTCTATCTTGGGCGAACCTGAACATACACCAGAAACCGCTTGGACTGTTTAATGTTGATGGATTTTATGATTTTCTTTGTGTGTTTCTTGATAATGCTCGGAGAAATGGGTTCGTGTCAAAACCTGTGAAAGAACTCCTCTTTACTGCCAGAACTGCTCCGGATCTAATAGACCAACTCATAGCCTATGAACCACAAGTTGACCCTATCCTTTCAAAGATAAATTGGTCCGAGGACGATCGTGGTAAGAGGCGTCGGATTAATCTGGATCTTAACATTTAATTTCCTGTAGATTTTCAGCTAACCAGGTACGACCTTCTTAACTCTCCTTTTACTGTTTAAGACATTGGGGACAATGTCTCATTTAGGTTTGGGGGAGGAAATTAGTTGATTAGTACCTTGTTTTTAGTTTGTATGTTGTTTTTATTTTTAGTCCAAATTTTTTCGAAAAATACAAAAAAATTGAAAATTTTTCAAAAATTACAAAAATATTTTGTGTTTTTTTTTTTTTAATTTGACTAAAAAGGTGAAATTGGTAAGAGATAGCTGAGTAATGAGTTTTCACTCCTGAGACGTATCTCAAACCTATTTCGAAACAAGTTAATTTTTGTTTATTTCATTTTGAATTATTTAATTTGTGAATTCTCCTTAAAACGGACTAAAATGGATCTTCATATGCTCAGTTGACAGCTATTATCAACATATATAGTAACATACGGACATGAGCTAAAATTGAAAAGTTTGTAATATTCAGTGCTCTAGTTTAATTGGAGGAAACATCTCAAAAAGCAATGGAGTAAAAAAAAAAAATGTCTGAGATCCGAGTTATTAAGTCTGTAAGGGTGTTTTAACACCTAGTGCCCTAAAACCAACTGGTTTGGGAATCACTGGCCCAAAGCTCGTTACATGGATCGAAGATGCTGTAAAAAAATATATCTGAAATCTGAGTAATTAAGTCCGTAGGGGTGTCTTAACACCTGGTGCCCTAAAGCCAACTGGTTTGGGAGCCACCGACCCAACACTCGTTACATAGATGGAAGATATTGTATATAAATAAAAAATAGAAAAAAAAAATCAAAGAAAAAATCAGAAAAATCAGAAAAATTATTCCATTGCTACCAAAAGGTGTGAAATCTGATAGAACTTTAGGACAACAATATTACTCTCTTATCAACTGCACTTATGACTGTTGTGGGAAAAAAATGAGTTGATTAATATCTTGTTGGATGTGTATATGAAGAATGGTAAAAATAATCGGAGAATTTACTTATTCAGTAATTTAGAAAGAAACAAAACAACTAGTAACTTGGAGTAGAAGTTTCACCTGATTAGTCACTAACATCTTTATTCTCTTTTCGCTTGGTTTCACTACCTTTTTGCTTTTATAAAATGTTTATGGGTAGCATTGCTGTAAACCCTCACGAGACTACAACTCGTCCACTAGGGACACCTATGGGTTTAAAGGCTTGTTTCATATGCTAAATGCAACCGTGATCCCTACGAAAGTGGCTTAGTTAATTTATTTATGTTATTTTACTCTATGTTTTGCTCGAGGACTAGCAAAATGTTAGGTTTGGGGGTGTGATGAGTGGTATTTATATCACTATTTCCCACTCATTTAACCTAATATTTTGTATAGTTTCTTGAGTTTTGTGAACGTTTTGATGTGTTTTGTGTTATTTTGTAGATAAATAAAGTTTCAGGACATTCTGGAGGTGATTTGGGCCAAAACAGTGAAAATTGGACAAAAATGACATTTCAGTAAATTATCAGCATCGCGACGCCAAGACCTTCCGCGTCGCGACGCCTAAAATGCACCGAAAAGTGCTAACGTGCGCCGGGTCCACAAATCAAAATCTGAGAAAAGTTTGACTTTGCTAAAATACGCCGTGACACGTGTCACCATCACAACCGATCTGCTAACATGCGCCGTGCCACGTGTCAGCATCCTACGGTGCCGACAGTCATCATCGCCACGTGTGCCACGTGGCATCCTACGTGTCTCCATGTCATCAGCCACGTCAGCAAGTCAACATTGCCACGTGTCGTGCCACATCATCATCAGCCAATCAGGAAGTGCCACGTGTCGCAATCATGCGGTGTCGACAGTCTCTTTCCTACGTGTCGCCACGTCATCGCCACCTCACCGCCATGTCAGCGCCACGTCAGCATCAATCATTGAGTATCTAATCCTTATCTGACATGTGGCGGATAAGAATCTCAGCGACCAATCAGAAGCCGCCACATGTCACAATAATTGAAGCCCAACCACTGTGACACGTGTCACCTTATCAGCTTATCCAGAATCTTCAAACCGGCGAACCAGAGCGTGCCACGTCGACAAAATCTGGCGTAGCGACGCTGAGGGCCCTGGCGTCGCGACGCTGGAAGCCTACTGAGGCCGATAAATTGAGCTCGAGATTTCAGAATTCAGTGTACCACTCTCTCTCTTCTATTCTCTGTAAATAGAGAGTTTCTCTCTATAGATTCTTTAGTTTTTAGTTTTTTTTATTTTGTTTTTAGTTTTTGTAAATAATTTTAATTACGTTTTGTTATAATAGTAATTTAATTTTTACTTTTTACTTTTTACAGTTTTTACTATTTACCATGAGGAGGTAACTTCCCCAGCTAGGGTGAAAGGTAATTATTTTACTATTACTATTTAGATTAATCTCCCTTAAAAACAATATATCACTATTTAAAATATTGACTTAAAAAGGATACCGCCAGATTGGTCGGTTGGTAATATTATCACAAGTTTATATATTATTTTATGGGAGATATCTAAAATAGTAAATTGTAAAAGTAATTCCTTTTTCCTTAGCATTTTATTTTATTTTACTTTTCAGATTTTACTTTATGTCTTTTACTTTTCAGCATTTTTACTTTATGTCTTTTACTTTTAAGTTTTTACTAGCCCTAGTTATGTGTTAGTTATCTGGGGTTGTGATGAATTCTAATATCACCGGTTTATAAGGGGTTATTTTATAGTTTGGGTAATTTAAAGGTTTACTTATTAAGTCTTAAGCTTAATGCTTCTTGTTGTCTGATCACCAATAAGATTGATGTGGTAAATCTAAAATGAACTAGACATAGGGATTTTAGGTTTCAGCCTTAGACTTAATAGCCCACGATCTTCCTTGAGGATAGATAACCCTTTAATAGATTTCCTTACAGGATAAGAATATACATGTCGGGCGGGGGTAGCCATAATTGGAACTTAAACTTAATGAATCCAGATAATTTGGTTGACATAGACATATGATTCAATTGGGTTAAACTGGGTATTTGCGTCTGACCATCGACAGAGGCTTTTGCATAATTTAGTGTTCCAGGTTAGTAAACTGATTTATTACACAAACATAAAATAATCACTTCATCTTTTAAAAGATATTAGAATGATTCACAACCTTAGATCTTTGTGTCTTTTGTTATTTTCTTTAGTATTTTCTTTTGTCTTTTTATTTATTTATTTATTTTGTAAAACCACTTTCAACAAATCAAACAATCATTCTCTTCACCCTCAATTAGATATCTGTAAATAAATAGATTCAAATAACAACAGTTGGAATTAAGTCCTCGTGGGATCGATATTTTTATACTACTTGAACGATGTGTGCGCTTGTGTTATACGTGTGTGTTTACGCCGGTCATCCATGTAGGGAGCTTTGGGCCAGTGACTCCCAAACTAGTTGGTTTTAGGGCACTAGGTGTTAAAACACCCATTCGGACTTAATTAATCGGATCTCATACATTTTTTTCATCCCATCGCTTTTTAGATGCTTCCTCCAATTAAACTAGAGCACTGAATATTACAAACTTTTCAATTACAACTCATGTCCATGTATATTGATAATACCTGTCAACTGAGCATATGAAGATCCAATTTAGTCAGTATTATGGAGAATTCACAAATTAAATAATTCAAAAAGAAATAAAAAAAATAAACTTGTTACGAAATAGGTTGAGATACGTCTCAAGAGTGAAAATTCCTTAAACAGCTATCTCTTACCAATTTCACCTGATTAATCAAGTTAAAAACACAAAAACACAAATTTTTTTTTTTTAATTTTTTTCAATTTTTTTGTTTTTGAATTTTTTGAAAATATTTGACTAAAAATAAAACAATAAAAACAAGATACTTGTCAACTATTTCCCTCCTCCAAACCTAAATGAGACATTGTCCCCAATGTCTGAAAAAGTAGAAGAAGAGTTTAGAAGATAGTACCTGGTTAACTGAAATTCTACATCTAACAAAAAATTTAAAGCTTAAGATCCAGATTTATCCGACGCTTCTTACCACGATCATTATCAGACCAGTTTATCTTAGAAATGATAGGGTCTATTTGTGGTTCAAAGGCAAGATTTGGTCAATTAAATCTTGGACAGTTCTGGCAGTAAAGATGAGTTCTTTTACAGGTTTTGACACGAACCCATTTCTCCAGGCATCATCAAGAAACACACAAAGAAAATCATAAAATCCAACAGCGTTAAACAGTCCAATCGGTTTCTGGTGTATGTTCAAGTTCGCCCAAGATAACACTGTAAAAATTTCCTCCATTATACCCAAGCCACCTGGCAAAGCAATAAAAGCATCAGCACAGTTAATCATTTCCACCAGTCGCTCGGACATACCTGGCACGATAAGTTCTTCTCCGTTTGATGGTCCAATAAGATTCACCTCTGCCAAAGGTTTTGGGATGATTCCCAAAACTTGACTGCCTCCTTCCTGAACAGCCCTTGAAACGATCCCCATTAGTCCAAGATTGCCACCGCCACATATTAGGTGCATATTCCTTTCGGCAATGACTCTACCCAATTCCTGTGCTGCTGCAACGAATTCTGGCTTAGAACCAACACTAGTACCACAAAACACACAGATATTTACAACTCGTCTTCTTGAAGTAGCTTCCATTTTTTTATGTATTTCTTTGTCAGCTCTAGATGCCTTCAAGAGTGCAATGATGAGTTGAATTTATAAGACCTAAAAAAGAGTGAGTAATAATAGCACTAGTACCTGGGAAATGACAATTATTAGCTAAACAGTAAAATAGATCGTGAAAGTCAAAAAGTCTGGTTCCTGTCGGAGAAAATAAAAAAAAATAACAAAAATGATCACAATTATTAGATATATACAAAGAGAAAATAGTATTTACAGGAAGTAACAGCTTGAATGACGTCTATGCGTCAGGGATAAGCTTCCCATCCAATTTTCTTATAAATTGGCAAACATGGTCTTTAGAGTCCGATTCCCGAGACTTAACTGTTGTCTTTCTTTTCGAAATTGTGTATATAACATGTGAATTGCATGATGAACATATCCACTGGAATGCGTCTCAAGATTTTTAGATATGTCATCCAAAGACTCCTTACTCAAGCCGTCCCTAATAAATTTAATTTTATCTTCACGGTTATCAGACACCATTCCTAAAAAACGACAATGAGTATTACATGTCATACGTGCACATTTATAGCAAACACTCATTCTTTTAGCTCTTCTCTTTTAAGCATAAGTGCTTCTTCCTAAACCAGGCAGATATGAAATAAAAGAGTCAGAGGAATCACCTGCCAATCAGACCCGTGCTTCAATTAACCAACGAATATCAGTAGGAATAACTTTGATCATCAGTAGTCTCATTTGTTCCATGCGAGCTTTGTAGACGTTCATCAGAGAGTTTTGAGGGAGAGAAGGAAATTTCTTGTGAAGATTTGCGAAAACTTCTTCCATCCTGAAATTTGATTTTACCTACACAAATTAAACACACCAAAATAAAACACACCAAATCAGAATATATACATAAATTGCATAGGTTGCCTCCCAGCTAGCGCTAATTTTAACGTCGTCAGCTAGACATGACTACCCGAACGTTAGGTTGGATCTGAAAGTGTGACACTTTCTTTTTGTCGCTCAAATGATTCTCCCCAGTAGTGCTTGATACGCTTGCTTTTAACCTTAAATGTTTTGTTGGAGTTGGGATCATGTAACTTAACGACTTTATCTGGTAAAACTTTGGTGATTAAAAATGGACCTGACCACAGTGATTTTGGATTCCATGGGAAGAGTTTCAACCTTGATTTGTTTAATAGTACCCGCTGCCCTGGTTCCAGTTGTATGCGTACTAACTTCTCATCATGTCTCTTCTTGGCCTTTTTCTTTGTACAGTTTTGCATTCTCAAAAGGATGTATGTGGAATTCCTCCAATTCGTTGAGTTAGTGGAGTCTTTTCTCCTCAGTTGTGAGACATTCAAGATTTAACTTGTTCAGTGTGCAGTACGCTTTATCTTCAAGCTCCAAAGGCAGATTGCATGCTTTAAGTTTGGCAGTTGAACTTTTCTTTTCATCAGAGTTATGGACGGTATTATTTCTCACATCAAGTCTGAAACATTCCTCATTCTCATCATCCGGGAAATTCATGGCTTTGAAAACATTGAATGTTACTTCTTGGTCTTGAACCCTCATGGTTAGTTCACCTTTTTGGACATTAATAATGGTTCGTTATGTAGCCAGGAATGGTCTCCCGATGATGATGGGCACGTTTTCGTCTTCCTCCATGTCAAGGACAATAAAATCTGCTAGGAAAATGAATTTGTCAACTTTGACCAGCACATCTTCAACTACACCTTTCGGAAATACGAGCGTTCTATCAGTAAGTTGCAGAGAGACTGAGGTGGGCATTGTTTCTCCAATCTGCAGTTTCTTGTAAATAAAAAAGGCATCAAGTTAACACTTGC
Organism: Zanthoxylum bungeanum; assembly: GCA_019454045.1. Taxonomy (NCBI): domain Eukaryota; kingdom Viridiplantae; phylum Streptophyta; class Magnoliopsida; order Sapindales; family Rutaceae; genus Zanthoxylum; species Zanthoxylum bungeanum. The sequence goes on from SKCR01027399.1 coordinate 177,035, forward strand.
ACCTAAATCACACAAAGCCTTAACGAAGTCATGTTCTCATATGGTACAAAGGACAATGAAACTGCCAGGATATTTCCACTTTGAGGGAAGCTTCCTCTGAATGATGGCACTGTATTCTTCTGTCAATGCTACTGTCTCGTAATCTCCCAATCTTCTCTTTCGTGATAGAATGTCTTTCATGAATTTGAAATAGCTGGGCATTTGTTCCAACGTTTCTGCAAATGAAATGTTGATATGTAGCTTTTTGAAGATCTCCAGGAATCGAGAGAACTGCTTGTCCAGTTTATTTTTCTGGAGACGCTGTGGAAAAGGTGGAGGTGGAGTGAATCTTTCGTGATTTTTTTCCTTTGCTTCTTTTTCCTCCATCTGTGGATCTGCTTTGCTACTTTCTTTTGGAACTTCCTCAGCAGTTGCCTTGACTCCAACATCTTTGTTGATCTCAGTACCGCTTTTTAAAATGATGGCATGACATTGCTCTTTCCCCATGTTCATTGGATTTGGTTCTGTGTTGCTAGGAAATGTACCTTACGATCTGTAACTCTGAGCATTGGCCAGTTGTCCAATTTGATTTTCCAGTGCCTTTATAGAAGCAGTTAAGCTTTGATTCAATGCTGATTGGGCTTGGAACATAGCTTCATTTGATGCTGCTTGATTTTGAATTAATGTTGCTTGATTTTGAAACATAGCATCATATTTTTTTAACTGGGCCAATACTTCCGCTATTCCTGGTTCTTTTCATGCTTCGGGCCTTGATTCTGCTGTTGGAATCCTGGTGGTGGATTGTTCTTTTGCCCTGAATTGTTGCTCCATGCGAAATTGGGATGATTCCTCCACCCTGGGTTGTAGGTGTTGGAATATGGATTGTTCCCCTGTCTGTTGAAATTATTGACATAATTCACCGTCTCTTCATGTTGGTTTGACTCTGGTGTTCCTCCATATGGTGAACTTATGGCTCCGGCATTAACCTTCATGTTAAGAGTTTCCATGAATTTGTATATCTGATCCAGTTTAGTATTCACTGATGTGTTGGCTCCAACTTCATAAATTCCAGCAATTCTTTGGATCATGCTCCTTTTGGTTGGCCATAATGAATTTTTGTTGGCCATTTATTCAATTAGGTCCCAAGCCTGATCCTCTCATTTTGCCATTAAAGCTCCACCATCAGTAGCATTAATTGTGGTTCTCATTAATCCATTAAGTCCATTATAGAAGGTTTGGACTTGTAGCCACTTTTCAATCTCATGGTGAGGACATTTCTAGAGCAATTCCTTGTACCTTTCCCAAGCTTCGCAGAGGGATTCTGAGTCATGTTGCACAAAGGATGTGATGTCATTCCTCAACTTTGCAGTTCTGGCTGGTGGAAAGTACTTTGCAAGGAATTTGGTGGCTAGAGTGTTCCAAGTTGTGATGGAACCTGCTGGTAGTGAATGTAGCCAAGCCTTAGCTCTGTCTTTCAAGGAATATGGAAAACCACGCAGTTTCATTGCTTCATCAGCTACTCAGTTGTAGTTGAAAGTGCCGCAAACTTCCAGGAAGTTGCTGATGTGGGCATTATGATCTTCAGTTGCATTCCCCCCAAACTGAACTGACTGTTGTATCATCTGGATGAATGTTTTGATGTCACACGCATTTGCTGGTAAGGGAGGAAGAACAATATAGGAAATGAAGCTGTCAACCACCGGAATAGTTCGGTCTCGAATGGGAATTGGTGGTGCAACCTCCAAAGGTTCAGGTTCCATGTTGATTAGTGCTTCTTGGCCTTCTCGTCTTTCCCTTCTCAACTTTCTGATGGTTCTTTCAATTTCTGGGTCAAGCGGTCGGATTTCAAAGCTTCTGGTTCGTCTCATGTAGTGTTTAAGAACCTGAAACACAAGAAAACAGAAATAATAAGTAAAAGAAAATTAGACACAAGTAAAGGTATCTAACTTCAAAATTAATAGTGAAAGATAAATAAGTCCCCGGCAACGGCGCCAACAACTTGACCGGTGCGTAATCACACGCGTATAACGCAAGCGTACGTATCGTTCAAGTAGTATAAATGTATCGATCCCACGAGGACTTAATACCTAAGCTATTAATTTGTGAAGCCAAATAATTACGAGTATCTAATAGATTGGTTGTTTGATTGGATGGTGACTTTAAACTTAAAATAAGTAAATTAAACAGTACGAAAGTAAATTAAAGGAAAATTCAATATTATTAAACTATCAAGGGTTGTGAATCCTTCCAATAACTTTTAAAGATGAAATAGTTATCTCATGTTTGTGTAATATATTGGTTTACTAACCTGGAACATGAAATTATGCAAAAGCTTTTGTCGATGGTCAGATGTAAATACCCAGTGTAACCCAATTAATCATATGTCTATGTCAACCAAGTTACATGAATTCATTAAGATTAAGTTCCAATTATGGCTACCCCCGCCCGACAGGTATATGTCTATCCTGTAAGGAAATCTATTAAAGGGTTATCTATCCTCAAGGAAGATCGTGGGCTATTAAGTCTAAGGCTGAAACCTAAAATTCCTTTGTCAAGTTTATTTTAAGTTTACCAAATCAATCTTATTAATGGCCAGTTAACAAGAAGCATTAAGACTAAGGCTCAATAAATAAACCTTTATATTACCCAAACCATAAAATAACCCATTATAAACCAGTGATATTGGAATTCATCACAACCCCAGATAACGGGTTTAGTTACCACACATATCTAAGGCTAATAAAAACTTAAATAAAATAAAAGACATAAAGTAAATGCTGAAATAAAATAAAGTAAATGCTGGAAAGTAAATGCTGGAAATCAAAAATGTAAAAGTACAATAAAAGAAAATGCTGGGGTTAGAGGATCCACTTTTATTACTTCTATTTTAGATATCTCCCTTATTATAATATATTAACTTTGTGTGATATTACCAACCGACCATATAGGCGGTATCCTGATTAAGTCAAATTAATAATTAATTCCAACCGACCATACAAGCTGTATCCAGTTTAGTCAGGTTAAAATCAAATTATAATTAAGTCCAACCGACCATAAATACGGTATCACATTAAGTCAGGTTTTAAATAGTTTATATATTATAATTAAGGGAGATTAATCTAAATATTATTAATAAAAGCTTAACCTTTCACCCCAGCAGATGGGAGTTACCTCATCATTGTTGAATGAAGAAAATAAAGACTTAAAAGTAAAGAACATAAAGTAAAATTACGAAAAGTAAATAAAATTAAATACTGAAAGCTGTAAATAAATAAACAAGATACAATCTTCTTAGTATTCTCTAGGAAATCCCCAGAAGAATGTATGAATTACAAATGAAATTTCGGCCTCTATTTATAGAAAAAATTTGGCTTCACGCGTTGCGACGTGCCATTGATCTTGGACGCGTGGCAATCGGCTTCTGGGATGGTGACACGTGGCGTCGGCTGAATGATTAACTCAATTATTTGATTGGCGTCGCGATGCGTAAGAGTGTGCGCGTCGCGACGCTAACGTCAGCATGATGTCATCAATGACGTGTCTTAATGATGAGTGTCGGCAGCATGTGATGGTGACACGTGGCACAGCTGTAGGCATTGCATTTTCGCATGTGAAACCCGATAATGAGTCTCATTTGGAGGCACTACCTTTTTAGCTAAGGATATTGCGGGAAACGGAGGTCGGAAGGGGAAATTCAGAATAAGTATGTCATCAGATTCATTTCGCAAGTTCACTGTCTTCGTTAGTGCTGCGTTCGTTACTTCGTTCGAACGTTAGGCAGATTACGGACGTTCGTATAGCGTTCGAATGGGCGTTCGAACGGCGTCGGTATTTCTGGTTTTGCTGCTAGCCTCGCACCACAGCCCAATTAGCCCCATAAAGCCCATAAAACACATCCCAATTAATAAAACACATTTAAAACACATGGGAAATTAAATTAAATATTAAGGTAAATATTAATAATGTATTTGAATTAAATAAAATATTTAAACCATTTACCAATTAAATAAGACATAATATAATCATACCTAATTAAAACAAATCAAATATATTAACTTCCTAACTAAACAAATCACATACTAAATTTAAAAGATGCCATGCCTAATTAAAATCAATTATAACAAATTAAAGATATTGTATTCCTAATCTAAACCAAATTTGTCCCCCCTCAATCTTTGACTTTCCTTGCTCAACACAAAATCAAATCCCTTCCTTGTGAGACAAAGTGAAGCCCTAGCCATTCTCTAGATAAACAACCCATAACCAAGACATGCACTCCCCGAGCTCATACACAAGACTTACACGAAAATCATAACACCAAGAACCCTAGCCACTCACGGCAATAGCAAGAAGCACAAACAAAACTCTTATTTTCATCTCTCCTTCTTTGGCCGAGAATACCACTATCCTCCATCCCCTCCATTGCCGAATTTTAACAGCCATTACAACCACCAATACAGCCCCTAACCACCACTGAAAACCACCTCCATAAACTCCCCACACATCACCGAAAATACACCCCCAAAACAGCAGCCAAATCCTCTTAAAACATTCCCTAAAATCCTCAAAACAGTAACATAAAAACTGCATTCATAATCCTTAAAATAATCACACAAGACTACACTAAAAATCCACAAAAACACTCGGAACAGTCCGTTGAAACGTCAAAACAAGTGACCTGAACAGTGAGCAGCAAAACAGAGGCCTAACAGCAGCAGAACGGAGATCGAACAGCAAGCCCAACAGCAAAACGGTGAGCTAGGACACTAAACCAGTGAACCGGAGAAGTTGAGGAGCCTTACCCTTCCGACATCCGTGAAACGCAAGCCTGAAAGTTGGCAAAAAGGTTAGACCTGAGGGTATTTTCCACACTTATTTTCTGTTTTATTTGTATTATTTATTGAGTATTGCTTGCATGACTGTTATGTTGAAATGCATGTTGTGGCCCTTGAGTAGATAAATATGCATGAATCATGAGATGTTGTATGTTGTGGCTTTGGAATAAAATGAGAGATGTGTCAACTCTCGCGGTATATCGGATGGAAACCCGGACATAAATTTCATAGCCGATTCTGAATGAAAGGTAGTATGATCTGTACTCGGGATACAACTCCACGTACCGCTTGAGTAAACGGCACCCTCTTTTGTGTTGTGTTGCTTTGATTTATTTATTTTTCATCACTTGAATTCTGCATGTTGCTTATTTATGCATGATTCAATCGAGCGCATGGGCTTAGTAAGTGCGATGAAAGGTCCCCTATTTGAAGGGGTTAAAATCCTTTACCACGATGTTTTGCCGCGCCGGTTGATATGTGTTCAGTTGAATGCAAGATACGGTCAATCGGGCATACTAAGTTTGGTATTATTGTTTCTTTATTCTTTGTATGCATGATTCAATCGAGCGCATGGGCTTAGTAAGTGCGATGAAATGTCCCCTATTTGGAGGGGTTAAAACCATTTAACATGATGTTATGCCGCGCCGGTTGATGTGTGTTCGGTTGAATGCAAGATACGTTCAATCGGGCATACTAAGTTTGGTATTATTGTTTCTTTATTCTTTGTATGCATGATTCAATCGAGTGCATGGGCTTAGTAAGTGCAATGAAAGATCCCCTATGAGGAGGGGTTAAAGCCCTTTACCACGATCCTTTGTCGTGCTGGTTGATGTGTGTTCGGTTGAATGCAAGATATGTTCAATCGGGCATACTAAGTTTGATATTATTGTTTTTCAATTCTTTGTATGCATGATCCAATCGAGCGCATGGGCTTAGTAAATACAATGAAAGATCCCCTATATGGAGGGGTTAAAGCCCTTTACCACGATGCTTTGCTGCACCGGTTGATGTGTGTTCGGTTGAATGCAAGATACGTTCAATCGGACATACTGAGCTTGACATTATTGTCTTTATTCTTTGTAATGCATGCATCAGGCCTTGTTCCGTTCGAACGCGTTCTCGAACGCTACACGAACACGAACCTTCTGTTTACCGTTCGAACGCGTTCTCGAACGCTACGCGAACGCGCACGCACTTTCTTAGTCTTATCACGCATCAGGTCTGGTTCCGTTCGAACGCGTTCTCGAACGCTATACTAATGCGAACCTTCTATTTACCGTTCGAACGCGTTCTCGAACGCTACGCGAACGCGTACGCACTTTCTTAGTCTTATCATGCATCAGGTCTGGTTCCGTTCGAACGCGTTCTCGAACGCTATACGAACGCGAACCTTCTGTTTACTATTCGAACGCGTTTTCAAACTCTACGCGAACGCGCACCCACTGAACTGGGTTATTTTTATCAGATTTCGTACCTAATTGTCCCTAGTAGCTATTCCTTCGTATGATAAACCTGATTGTTTCTATGCATTATGCAAGATTGTGTAGGTGTCGTTCATCTGTATTCCCCACATGTATGAGTATAATGTGTTTATTAACTTGTATGCTTGTCGTGTGTTAATCTTTATGTATGCAAATTGAGACATATATTACATACTAATAGGCTGTATGCAAACTCGGATATGTGTTACATGTAAATTTAGATGAATTTGTTGATGTATGCATGTGAATTTAGAAGCATGATACTCTTGGAAATAAGTGTTACTTAAACTTGATTAAATTATTACATAAATCCTTTCATTACAAGTGACATAAGTAAGGGACCATTCCGAACCCAATGGTTTGAGGTCTTCCGTTGCGAGGGGTGAGTGCGGCCTTAAATCTCATTTTCCTGGTTCACACCAGGTGGCGACTCCATTATTCTCCGGTTTAGTCCCCGTGGCTACTCCGTACTCCCGACCGGGCAGCGACCCTGGGACAGCATGCGTCGCCTAGTTCCTGTGTTCCCACATCAGCGTACGTTAGCATATTCGGTGCACGTTAGGAGACGGTGCATTTTAGCACGGCGCATTTTCGCAAAATGGTGCATTTTAGCAAAACGAAGCATTTTAGCAGGAAATTTATATTTTTATCCTTTTTGTCTGTTTTTCACTGTTTTGGCCCCGAATTACCTCCAGAGAGTCCTGGTATTTTATTTATCTACAAAATAACACAAAACACATCAAAATATTCATAAAACTCAAGAAACTAAGCGAAATATTAAGTCAGAGGAGTGGGATATAGTGATGTATTTACCACTCATCAAGCTTGGGAAGCTCGTATAGACATGTGGGTATTTGTTGGAGTGAATACTGAATGACTCACAAGTGATTCCTGATAGTTGGAAGTACACAACACCGTCAATAGGAATCTCCTCAAGTTGAGTAGCATATGTGATTATTTAACGATAAGATATCAGTGATTTTGTGTGTGATCCTCCACACTTTGATACCATATATATCAGAGACCTTTCATGGTCTAACCGCTATATGTTCATTGGGTGTGGATTGATGCACTCGTTAATCAAGTGCATATCAAGATAGGATCCATCAGCCCGTATGTGCACCAAAAGTGGCTTAGGTATCCATGTGAATAAGTCACATTTCTTAAGACTTTGGCCAAAGCAGATCACCTATGGTAGATCGCATATATTAGAAATGGTGTTCTGCTTAGTTGTAAATAATTATGGACATGTCGATATGAGATGTGTACCTCGGAAACTTGATGGTGTTATTTATGTTTCCTAAGCATAACTCGGATAGCCTACGACATAGTGATTGTTAAACATATGTAATGACCTCGAATTGTATAGTTCAGAAAATTCGTTTGTATTCTTCGCAAATTCGTAGGTGGCCGAATTGCGTATATATAAGCTAGACTTATATGACGAACGTGTCTGGATTTAGAGAATCCCACAATATGAAGTGTAATGGTTGAGCCATTGGGTAACCGATAATGTTTGATAATAAATAATATTAGATATAATAATTTTCAATCAAATTAATTAAATATTATTGGATAATATTAATTATTTATTTTGACCCAATTGGATTAATTGGATTAATACAAAATCACACAAGGGTTTTGTTGTAATTTCATAAATATCTCTACCATTGGAGGATATTTTGGTAATTATAAATATGTAATAATATGTGTATTTGGCTTGATTTAATTGAATTAAATCAAAGTGGTAGACATTGAACTAATCCATTAATTAAAATTTGTCTTGATTTAATTGAATTAAATCAAAGTGGTAGACAAAGATGATTAGTCATACCTAATTATACATATTTGGACAAATTGGATTAAGCCCACATAAAAGTTGATTATAAATTTTATTAATTAAAAATTGCATAAGTTTTGCTATAAAATGCAAGTTTGAGTAAACTTGTAAACAAGGTAAAAATAAGCTAAAACAAGCATTAAGCAAAAGAAAGAAATATTAACATAAGTAAAGTTTTTGTGGGAGAAGCTTTGGAAGTTCCCTACAACAATAAGGATAAGAATGTTGGATATTTGAATCAGGATTGTTAGTTTTGGAAGTTCTGATGAGTGGTATTTCTATCACTATTTCCCACTCATTTAACCTAATATTTTGTATAGTTTCTTGAGTTTTGTGAACGTTTTAATGTGTTTTATGTTACTTTGCAGATAAATAAAGTTTCAGGACATTCTGGAGCTGTTTTGGGGCAAAATGGACAAAACTGGACAAAAAGGGCAAAATCGTCATTTACGCGTCGCGCCGCTGAAGCCTTGCGCGTCGCGACGCCCAGCGTGCGCCGAATCTGCTAACATGCGCCTGGTCAGCAAAATCAGAATCTGAGAAAAGTTTGACTTTGCTAATCTGCGCCGTGACACGTGTCACCATCACAACGGAGATGCTAAAATGCGTCTGCCACGTGTCGAAATCCTATTGCTTGGACGGCCACCGCCCCACGTGTCATCCTACGTGTCGCCATGTCACCTTCCACATCAGCCGCCACGTCAGCAAGTCAACCGAGTCAACATGCCACATCACCATCAGCCAATCACAGCGCGACACGTGGCGAAATCTTATTGGACTGACGGCCGCCGCCCCACGTGTCGCCACGTCGCCTTCCACATCATCAAAGTGACGTAAGCAATGACGTCATGAACAGTTGACACGTCAGCATGACGTAAGCAATGACGTCATGAACAGTGCCACGTCATCGGATAAGATTCTGAGCCGACCAACCAGCGCGTGACACGTGTCGTACTATAGCCAGCGTCGCGACGCTAGTGCAATTTGGGCGGCGCGACGCTGGAGCCTTATCCGAGCCTATAAATAGAACTCGAAATTTCAGTTTTCAGTACACCATTCTCTCTCTTTAATTCCTTCTAAAGAGAGAGCTTATCTCTCTTCTTTCTTTTAGTTTTATAATTTTTACTTTTTGTAAATAATTTTAATTACTTTTAATAATAGTAATTTACTTTTTACTTTTTACTATTTACTTTTTTACTTTTTTACTTTTTACTTTTTACTATTTACTATGTGTAGGTAACTTTTCACCGCTAAGGTAAAAAGGTAATTCTTTTACTGTTACTATTTAGATTAATCTCCCTTAAAAATAATATATTTACTATTTAAACCGGACTTAATAAAGGATACCGCCAGATTGGTCGGTTGGTTATTAAATTCTTATTCCGCCTTTATGGCTGGTTATTTTGGTTCCGCCTTTATGGCTGGTTATTTTGGTTCCGCCTTTATGGCTGGTTAATTATAATCTCAAAGTTTATATATTATTTTTAATGGGAGATATCTAAAATAAGTAATAGTAGAAGTAATTCCTTTTACCTTAGCATTTTATTTTATTTTATTTTATTTTTCAACTTTTATTTTATGTCTTTTTATTTTATGTCTTTTCATTTTAAGTCTTTACTAGTCCTAATTATGTGTTAGTTATCTAGGGGTTGTTATGATTTCTAATATCACCGTATTAAAAAAGGTTAGATTATAGTTGGGGTAATTAAAAAAGTTATTTGTTGAGTCATAATCTTAATGCTTTTTATTAACCGATCACTAATAAAATTGATTAGGTAAACTTAAAATGAACTAGACATAGGGATTTTAAGTTTAAGACCTTAGTCTCAACAACCCACGATCTTCCTTAAGGATAGATAACCCTTTCAATAGATTTCCTTACAGGATAGGAATATACCTGTCGGGCGGGGGTAGTCATAATTGGAACTCAATCTTAATGAATCTAGGTAATTTAATTGACATAGACATATGGTTCAATTGGATTATACTAGGTATTTGTAAATGATCATTCGGAAGAGGCTTTTACATAATTTAGTGTTCCAGATTAATAATTCAATAATTTACCCAACTATGGTTTAACTACTTCATCTTTTAAATGATATTAGAATGATTCACAACTCTAGATCTTTGAGACTTTTATTTTCCTTAGTATTTTCTTTTGTCTCTTTATTTATTTATTTATTTAGCAACGCCACAATCAACCAATCAATCAAACAATCTCTCTCATCTCCATTTAATTAGATATTTGTAATTAAATAGATTCAACAGTTAATAACAACAGTAGGAATTAAGTCCTCGTGGGATCGATATTTTTATACTACTTGAACGATACGTGCGCTTGCGTTATACGTGTGTGTTTACGCCGGTCAAGTTTTTGGCGCCGTTGCCGGGGACTTATATTTCTTGAGTTGTTAATTTTGAAACTATCTAATTTACTTATATCTAATTTTCTTTCTTTTATTTTGTAATTTTTATTTCTTTGTTTTCACGTGATTAAAAAATGGAACACTACTGGGAGATTGAAAGATTACAAGCTTTACAAGAAGATACACCCCACATCTGGGAGCAACAGTCCAGTTTTCTGAGGCCTGTTGTCAAGCCCAACGATTATCACTGGATGCCAGAACCAAGCAATACCACATTTGTTCAACAGAATGAAATGGGGAGATGTGTAATTTGTGATGGTAACCACCCGAACGATCAATGTATTTACCTTTCAGAGTGGCAGAATTTTTGGAATCAACCAAGGTACGAAGAATCATCACATTTTTCATCTTATCCACCATCTTCCTTTGATTCTTATCAAGAACCAGAACCATCCGAGGAAGATCAATTGATTCACATGTTCAAAGAACAAAAAGCTCGATTCGATGCACAAATTCAGAGTAACTCAGAATCCATACAGAAAATGACAGATCAGATCAGATAATTAACAGAAAACCAGAACATCATACCTCAAGAACCAGTTTCAGATGACATTGATGAAGCCTTCGAGAACCCAGAAATGCAAAATGACACCTTAACAGAGGAGGAGGCTGAGGAAAATCAACAACCAGAGGTATCAGTTCAGGAACCCGAACCGGCAAAGTCTCGATTTGATTTCTATTATTCCGATTCTGACGAGGATGAAGCTGAGTGTTTGTACCAACTGCATCAAAAATTGGGGATGGAATTCTGTATCCTCAAAATGAAGATCTTGGAGATTCCATTGCACAAATGTTTGATGAAGATCTTCCTGAGCCAATCATTTCAACCAGATCAGAGGATGAAGACCTAAAATCTGACATTTCTTTTCATCCTCAGGTTGACAATTTTGAAACATGTATTTCACAGATGACAGATGAAGAGCTAAATGCAGAAATTTTCAAATACATATGTGAAGAAAGGGTGGAGCAAGAAGCAGAGCAAATGAAGGAGCAAATGTTTGACTTTATTAAAGATCCAGAGCATTCAGGAAAAACATCGCTGTTTTGGGGAGTACTGATCAAAGAAATCACCCAGAAGCTTGAAAGAATGGAATTTCCATTCCAAGTCAAGCACCATACGAGACCTCCTAATTTTATTTCTTTCTTTTCAGGAACCACTGGAGCAACAAAGATCAAAAAGGTGGCACGAGCACTAAATGAGACAAAACTCTTTTTGCCATTTTACCGTTGGAAGATACCCTTCAAAAGCAACGCTCATGGGATTGTCTTTGATAGGACATCCAAAACGACACTGAAACCTCCATAACAGATGAATTTCAGTCACGTCTGGCTGAAGACGAAAAATTTAGCGCTAGCAGGGAGGCAACCCATGCAATTTGTTGTAATTTCTGTTTTCATCTTTTGTGTATACATGTTGTAGTGAACTTTTTAATTTTGTGTGTTATTTTTGTAGGAAAAGCACGAACGGAGAATTTTAAGACAGAAGGAATAGTGTTTGGCAATTAAAGAGGAGAAACAATTCATTAACGATGGCTGAATAAGGAATGAAATCTTAAGATGCATCCTAATGGATTTATATACCGAACAAGTAGCGTATTGCATACACAATTCCGTTGCCTTAATTATTGCTTTGATTCGCTTTTCTGTTGTAATTATCTTTATTTTCGTAGACAGGATCCAGACTTTTTGACCTTTCACGATTTCTTTTGTTGTTTAGCTAACAATCTTCCTCTGGAAGATACTTGTGCTATTATTGTATTCACCCTTTTCAGGTACTATAAATTCAGCCCGTCATTGCACTTTTGAAGGCATCCATAGTTAAGAAAGAAATACATTAAAAATGGAAGCCACTTCAAGAAGACGAGTTGAGAATATTTGTGTGTTTTGCGGTAGTACTGTTGGTACTAAACCACAATACATAGAAGCAGCACAGGAATTGGGTCGAGCCTTAGCAGCAAGGAATATGCACCTAATATATGGAGGAGGAAATCTCGGACTTATGGGGATTATTTCAAAGGCCGTACAGGAAGGAGGCAGTCACGTTTTGGGAATCGTCCCAAAACCCTTGGCAGAGGCGAATCTTATTGGATCATCAAACGGAGAGGAACTAATTGTGCCAGGTATGTCTGAACGACTGGTAGAAATGATTAACCGTTCTGATGCTTTTATTGCTTCGCCAGGTGGCTTGGGAACATTGGAGGAAATTTTTATAGTACTATCTTGGGCGAACCTGAACATACACCAGAAAAACCAATTGGGCTGTACAACGTTGATGGGTTTTACGATTTTCTTTGTGTGTTTCTTGATGATGCTCGAAGAAATGGGTTCGTGTCAAAACCTATGAAAGAACTCCTATTCACTGCCAGAACTGCACCGGATCTAATAGACCAACTCGTAGCCTGTGAACCACAAGTTGATCCTATCATTTCAAAGATAAAATGGTCCGAGGACGATCGTGGTAAGAGGCGTAGGATTAATCTGGATCTTAACCTTTAATTTCCTGTAGAATTCAACTAATCAGGTACTATCTTCTAAACTCTTCTTCTACTGTTTAAGACATTGAGGACAATGTCTCATTTAGGTTTGGGGGTGAGGTATAGTTAATAGTACTTGTTTGTATTGTGTTTTTATTTCTAGTCCAAAATTTTTCGAAAAATACAAAAAAATTGAAAAATTTTCAAAAATTACAAAAATATTTTGCATTTTTGTGTTTTTATTTTGACTAAAAAGGTGAATTGGTAAAAGATAGCCGAGTAAGGAGTTTCCACTCCTGAGACGTATTTCAAACCATTTATTTCGAAATAAGTTAATTTTTGTTTATTTCCTTTTAAATTATTTAATTTGTAAATTCTCCATAATGCTGACTAAAATGAATCTTCATATTCTCAGTTGACAGATATTATCAACATGCATAGTAACATACGGACATGAGCTGTAATTGAAAAGTTTGTAATATTCCGTGCTCTAGTTTAATTGGAAGAAACATCTATAAATAGTAATGGAATAAAAAAAAAAAATCTAAGATCCGGGTTATTAAGTCTGTAAGGGTGTTTTAACACCTAGTGCCCTAAAACCAACTGGTTTGGGAGTCATTGGCCCAAAGCTCGCTACATGGATCGAAGATGCTGCAAAAATACATATATCTGAAGTCTGAGTAATTAAGTTCGTAGGGGTGTCTTAACACCTGGTGCCCTAAAGCCAACTGGTTTGGGAGCCACCGACCCAAAGCTCGCTACATAGACGGAAGGTATTGTATATAAATAAAAAATAGAGAAAAAAAAATCAGAAAATTCAGAAAATTATTCCATTGCTACAAAAAGGTGTGAAATATAATAGAACTTTAGGACAAAAATATTACTCTCTTATCAACTGCACTTATAACTGTTGTGGACAAAAATGAGTTGTTTAATATTATGTTGACTGTGTATATGAAGAATGGTAAAAATAATCGGAGAATTTACTTATTCGGTAATTTAGAATGAAACAAAACAAACTAGTAACTTGTAGTAGAAATTTCACCAGATTAGTCACTATTTTCTTTATTCTCTTTTCGCTTGTCTTTTTGCTTTTGTGTGCATTAGTTTTACTGCCTTTTTACTTTTTGTAAAATGTTTGTGGGTATCATTGCTGTAAACCCTCACGAGACTAAAACTCGTCCACTAGGGACACCTAGGGGTTTAAAGGCTTGTTGCATACGCTAAATGCAACCGTGATCCCTACGAAAATGGCTTAGTTAAATGTTATTTTCATGTTATTTTATTTTATATTTGCTCGAGGACTAGCAAAATGTTAGGTTTGGGGGTGTGATGAGTGGTATTTCTATCACTATTTCCCACTCATTTAACCTAATATTTTGTATAGTTTCTTGAGTTTTGTGAACGTTTTAATGTGTTTTATGTTACTTTGCAGATAAATAAAGTTTCAGGACATTCTGGAGCTGTTTTGGGGCAAAATGGACAAAACTGGACAAAAAGGGCAAAATCGTCATTTACGCGTCGCGCCGCTGAAGCCTTGCGCGTCGCGACGCCCAGCGTGCGTCGAATCTGCTAACATGCGCCTGGTCAGCAAAATCAGAATCTGAGAAAAGTTTGACTTTGCTAATGTGCGCCGTGACACGTGTCACCATCACAACGGAGATGCTAAAATACGTCTGCCACGTGTCGAAATCCTATTGCTTGGACGGCCACCGCCCCACGTGTCATCCTACGTGTCGCCATGTCACCTTCCACATCAGCCGCCACGTCAGCAAGTCAACCGAGTCAACATGCCACATCACCATCAGCCAATCACAGCGCGACACGTGGCGAAATCTTATTGGACTGACGGCCGCCGCCCCACGTGTCGCCACGTCGCCTTCCACATCATCAAAGTGACGTAAGCAATGACGTCATGAACAGTTGACACGTCAGCATGACGTAAGCAATGACGTCATGAACAGTGCCACGTCATCGGATAAGATTCTGAGCCGACCAACCAGCGCGTGACACGTGTCGTACTATAGCCAGCGTCGCGACGCTAGTGCAATTTGGGCGGCGCGACGCTGGAGCCTTATCCGAGCCTATAAATAGAACTCGAAATTTCAGTTTTCAGTACACCATTCTCTCTCTTTAATTCCTTCTAAAGAGAGAGCTTATCTCTCTTCTTTCTTTTAGTTTTAGAAGTTTTTACTTTTTGTAAATAATTTTAATTACTTTTATAATAGTAATTTACTTTTTACTTTTTACTATTTACTTTTTACTTTTTACTTTTTACTTTTTACTATTTACTATGTGTAGGTAACTTTTCACACCGCTAAGGTAAAAAGGTAATTCTTTTACTGTTACTATTTAGATTAATCTCCCTTAAATATATATTTACTATTTAAACCGGACTTAATAAAGGATACCGCCAGATTGGTCGGTTGGTTATTAAATTCTTATTCCGCCTTTATGGCTGGTTATTTTGGTTCCGCCTTTATGGCTGGTTATTTTGGTTCCGCCTTTATGGCTGGTTAATTATAATCTCAAAGTTTATATATTATTTTTAATGGGAGATATCTAAAATAAGTAATAGTAGAAGTAATTCCTTTTACCTTAGCATTTTATTTTATTGTTATTTTATTTTTCAACTTTTATTTTATGTCTTTTTATTTTATGTCTTTTCATTTTAAGTCTTTACTAGTCCTAATTATGTGTTAGTTATCTAGGGGTTGTTATGATTTCTAATATCACCGTATTAAAAAAGGGTTAGATTATAGTTGGGGTAATTAAAAAAGTTATTTGTTGAGTCATAATCTTAATGCTTTTTATTAACCGATCACTAATAAAATTGATTAGGTAAACTTAAAATGAACTAGACATAGGGATTTTAAGTTTAAGACCTTAGTCTCAACAACCCACGATCTTCCTTAAGGATAGATAACCCTTTCAATAGATTTCCTTACAGGATAGGAATATACCTGTCGGGCGGGGGTAGTCATAATTGGAACTCAATCTTAATGAATCTAGGTAATTTAATTGACATAGACATATGGTTCAATGGATTATACTAGGTATTTGTAAATGATCATTCGGAAGAGGCTTTTACATAATTAGTGTTCCAGATTAATAATTCAATAATTTACCCAACTATGGTTAACTACTTCATCTTTTAAATGATATTAGAATGATTCACAACTCTAGATCTTTGAGTCTTTTATTTTCCTTAGTATTTTCTTTTGTCTTTTTATTTATTTATTTATTTAGCAACGCCACAATCAACCAATCAATCAAACAATCTCTCTCATCTCCATTTAATTAGATATTTGTAATTAAATAGATTCAACAGTTAATAACAACAGTAGGAATTAAGTCCTCGTGGGATCGATATTTTTATACTACTTGAACGATACGTGCGCTTGCATTATACGTGTGTGTTTACGCCGGTCAGTTCTCTGCATCAACAAGGAGAAGAAGATTGGATTTTCGAATCAAGCTTGACGTCTTTAGAAGTTCTCTACAACATTTCAACAAGGATAAGAAGATTAGATCTTTAGTTCAAGCTTACTAGGTAAGTTTGATCTTCTCTAATAAGTTATGTTTTGTATTTAATACATAATAATATAGTTTGAAGTTAAAATTAGGCTAATAAATTAATGTATGAATGCTTTGGAAGCATAAACACAATATGCTTGTAATTGGGTCAAATATATTCATGTTGGACATGAAACATAAAATTAGAGTTTGGATTTCTAGATGAAAGCTTAGAGATGTGGATAACATTATAGAGTCACTTGACCACCTTTGAGTGACCTAGAATTGTTCATGAGTTACTTCATTGTGGGATTTTAATTTAATTTATGTTTTGGATTCAAATTTTACGCATGTGCATATTTAGAATAAATTTATGTTTTGTAAAAATATTTGATATTTCTAAAAACATGATCTTATTCTATAACATGTTTTGATATTGATTTTAATGTTAAAATTAAATTTTTGGGTGTTTAAAATTTTTTAGGGATGGTTGGAAAGGAATTAGGGTAAAAACCCTAATTCCATCAGCTCTCTATTTCCAGAGAGCTGAAGGAAACAAATGGTTTTTGTTTAATTAAAAAAATGAGAGTGTGTGTTGGGCGTTATAGTGCTCTTGCGCACTGTAGGGTATGTGTGAGCACACTGTGCGCGCGTGCAGTACATGTTGTGCTTGTCGCTCTCAATTTTTGTTTTCTCTCCGTTTTTTAGTTTCCGGACTCTGATTCAGCCCCAATGTTTTTCCTATACACTCGTAATGGAATATAATATTCCTTTAAATTATTTAAAAATACACCCATGTTTGATATCCAAGGGTTAGATCCGCTTACGCTCGCGAGGTGACACGCTCAAAAAGTAATTTTTTACTCTCAAGTATAAGAGTGTCGAAGTAATAAAATAATATGGTAAGTCCGGGGTCGATCCACAGAAAATAGATTTAGTAAAATAAAATAATAATTTGAGTAAAAATAAAAATGTTTGATTTGTTTAAAGTGATTGGAAAATTATAATTGGATTGCAACAATAAAATAAAATACTAGGGGTTAGGGGATCTACTTTTAATATTTCAAATTTAAAAATCTCACTTTTTATAATATATAAATTATCATTATTACCCAATTAATTTATTTCAGGAATTTATTATGCCAAAACATATAAAACCAGCCATAAAGGCGGAGATAACTTTTATCTATAACAAGTTCAGTTGGGTACTCAATTATGCCAAATAAATAAAACCAGCCATATAGGCGGTAACAAAGTTTTTCAATAATTAATACATATTTCAATTAAATATTAATAATTAGATTATAATTTATATATTATAATATAAGTGAGATTAATCTATATTTTCATATTAAAAGTTTCACCCTTTATACCAGCAAAAAGAAATTAACTACTCATAAATTGAATAAAAACACACATAATTTTATTACTGAAATAAAAAGAAAATAAAAGAAAGTTTTTAAAAAATAAAATACACAAGAGCTAGAAATCCATAAATTTTCAGAGAAAATTATGGAATCCAAACTGAGAAAATTGATGTACAGAGTATCTCTTGCTCTTGAGACAATTGCAATCAATTGTAATTGTATTTGATTCCACCAAACGTGCAAGCATGTTTGGTGGAACGGTGGATAGTCAACATCATTTCACTTTCTTTCTTTCTTTTTTTTTTAAACTTTAATAATTATATATAACACATTTTGGAACGTTTTATCAATTTCGGCCTTGAAAACTTCAGAACTATAAAATCTTGTCAACAACAAAGTTGTAGATATTTAAGTCTTCTTTTATTTGGAACTAGAATCGCCTCAATCCGATATCGGAGTAAAACGTTATGGCCAAAATACGAAAATTATGCAAGGTTGGAATTTCCGAATTTGTACAATGTTAGAATGCCTTTTTAAATTTCTGGCCTCCAAAGTCCAAATGTCACGTCCTTTTTTATAGTTATGCATCCAAAGTATTACTCCAACTACATAAGAAATAAATATCATAATAAAAATATATAAAACATAATATTAATTATTATTTTATAAATATGTTAAATTAAGGGGATTAATGAAACTAAAGTGTAAAATGATTAATTTTTCTTTTTATAAATGTGCACTTTTTAGTGTTCATCACACTCCTCAACCAGCTTATTACTAGTCTCCAATAATTTAAGAGAAAACTTAAAAGAAAAAAATCTTATCCAAGTTAATAATTATTTTCTTTTTTCTAAATGATCAAATAAGTAAGTTCTCATGTACTTTTTACACTGCTTTCATACACACATAAAACAAGGTATCAATCAATTCATTGTGCCCACAATATTCATAGGTCTTGTTGAAAAGGGAGTAATATTTTGTCCGAAAATTATATTAGAGTTCACACCTTTTGGCAATGAGAGTTTATTTATAAATACAAATATATATATATATATATATATATATATATATATATAATAATAATAATAATAATACATCTTCAATCCTTGTATTGAGATTTGGGTCAGTGACTCCCAAACCAGTTGGCTTTAGGGCACTAGGTGTTAAGACACCCATACAGACTTAATTGCTCGGATCTCAGATGTTAAAAAGAAGAAGTTCACAATTTCCTTAAGCTTTCTATTTAACCTATGTAATGAGCTTTGGGCCAGTGACTCACAGACCAGTTGGCCTTAGGACACTAAGTGTTAAAACATCCCTACAGACTTAATTGCTCGAGTTATAGAGGCTACGAAATTGAACTTATTCACAGACTTTTTATTTAATAAACTCAAGCTCTATCGTTTATGGGGACAATCACTACTTACTGAGGCAAGATGTCTGGTTACTAAGTAAAAGCTTTATCATTTTTTATTAAACTAACTCAAGCTCTACCGTTTTACGTGAAAAATCACTGCTTGTTGTGGCAAAATGTCCGATTACTAAGTAAAAACATGATTAGTTGTTGTTATTTTTTTAAAATAAAAACACAAATTTCACTGCCTTTAAGTGCTACCTCCAACAAACTAGAGAACTTAATATTATAAAATTTTCACTTACAACGCATGATCATATGTTACTGTGTATGTTGATAATACCTGTCAAATGAGCATATGAATATCAAATTTAATCAATATTATGGAGAGTTCATAATTTTAAATGATTCAAAAAGAAATGAACAAAAAATAACTTGGTACGAATTACATTGAGATGCGTCTCAGGAGCAAGAACTCCTTACACTACCATCTCTGAACAATAATTGCATTTGGTTAGTCTAAAATTTTTTGTTAATTTGTGTGTAGTTTTTTTTTTGAAAAAACACAAAACAAATTCAAAATAAAAAAATATATTTTTTTTTACACACAAAATAACAACAAAGCAAAATAAAAACAACATAAAATCCTTTTTATTTTTTACATAAAATAACAACACAAAAATAAAATAATTATTTTTAAGAAAAACACAACAATGAAATATGAAACAAAAACTATATAGTCAATTATCCACTCCCCCAACCAAATTGAGACATTGTCCCCAATGTCTGAATAAGAAGAAGTGAAGTTTAGAAGACATCACCTGATTAGTATGGAAGTGACAATTGAATCTACAACTATTTAAAAGAAAAATTATAGATTAAGATCCAAGTCCACTCTACGCTTCTTGCCATAGTCGTTATCAGACCAGTTCAACTTAAAACTAATGGGGTCGATTTTTGGTTCATAAGCTATTGATCAATTAATTCATTAGCTTTTCTTGCAGTTATGACGATATCTTTTACAGATTTCGAAATAAACCCAAGTCTTTTGGCATCCTAAATAAATACTAAAAGAAAATCGAAAAATGGTTAACATTAAGTAGTCCAATGGGTTTTTGGTGAATGTTCAAGTTCGTCAATGATGCCACTGTGAATATTTCTTCTAGGGTGCCCAACCCACATGGTAAAGCAATAAAAGCGGCATCATGATTAATCATTTCAGTAAATCTTTCAGACATACTGGAGACAATGCATTCTTATCCATTTGATTTTCCGATGAGGTTTCTATCTGCCAAAGGTTTTGGAATGATCCCCAAAACTCGACTACCACCTTCTTGTACAACCTTTGAAACACATCCCATCAATCCAGATTGCCACCGTCATATACTAAGTGCATGTTTGTTTTCGCCATAACTCTACCCAACTCTTTTGCAGCCGCAACAAATTGTGGTTTAGTTCCAGATCTAGTTCCATAAAACACACAAATATTAGTGAAATCGTCTTCTTAAAGTTGTCTCCAGTTTTTTTCTCTCTCTTATCTAGATGTGTTGAAGAGAGAAAAGATGAGCTGTATTTATGGATCCTGAAAAAGGATGAGTAATAAAAGTACTAGTACCTGCAAAATGATAATTATCAGATGAACAGTAAAATAGATCGTAAAAGTCAAAAAGTTTAGATATTATAGGCAAAATAAATAAAGGAAATCAAAACAATAAATTAAAGTAAATCAAAATAGTAATTTAAAGTAAAGGAAATCAAAGCAATAAATTGAAACAATATATACTGGTAGTTGTGATTGTGGCTCACATCTTCCTCTGGTTTTACGCCCAATAACGGCTTGAACGCTCTCTATGGTTCAGGGATATGCTTCTCATCCAATTTTCTTATAAATTGGCAAGCACGGCTTTTTAAAGTCAGATTCCCGAGACTGTATTTTTGTCTTTCTTTTTGAAATTGTGTATGCAAATTGTGAATTACTTGATGAATATGTCAACTAGGATGCGTCTCAAGAGTCATTGATATATCATCTAAAGACTCATTACTCAAGTAATCTCTAATGAATTGAATTTTATTTTCGCGATTTTTAGACACCATTCTTAAAGAACGACAATGAGTGTTGCATGTCCAGCGTGCACATTTATAACAAACACCTAATTGTTTAGCTCTTCGTTTCTTAGCATATGTACTTTTCCTTAAACAAGGCATGTAAGAAATGAAAGAGTCAGATGACTCATCTGCCAAGAAAACCCTTACTTCAATTACCCAACGAATATCACTAAGAATACCATTGATCATAAGAAGCCTCATTTTTCGGTGCGTTCTTTGTAAATTTTCATCAGAGTATTTTGGGGGAGAGAATTAAAATGATTGTGGAGTTTTGCGAGAGTTTCTTCCATGCCTTGATGGCTTCAATCTGGAGGTATTTTTCCATTTTGATCACTTGTGAGAGAGGAAGAAATTTCCACAGGGTAATTTTGTTCATCTTTAAAAAATGCATACTTCAATAATTCTAGCAAAGTATTCAATTCCAAATTGGGTGCTTCCTCATGTTTTTCTTCTTCCCTTGTTTCTAGTTCCTCAAACTTTTGCTTCTCTCCATCATCTTCCAGTACATATGTAGAATCAAGTAAAAAATCATTAGGAATATTTGAATCTAATTGAGTAATTGATTGAAGAAAATTAGCTGTACAAATTTCAGTAAAATAAACTCCTCTGAATATATTCGTCCATAATTGGTTCAATTAGTTCCATGTTCTCGTCTTCACTGTCATCATCTTATAGTTGTTTACACATGTTAAAAACATTAAGCTCCAGCGTCATATTGCCAAATGACAAATTCATGATTCCATTCCTGCAAGTGATTAAAGCATTAGCTGTTGCTAAAAATGGGCGACCAAGTATTACAAGAATTGGCTTATAACTGTCTGTTACATGTTGTGTTTCCAAGACAATAAAATCCATATGATATATGAATTTATCGACTTGTAATAACACGTCTTCCACAATTCCTTTCGGTACCTTGACTGATCTATCGACAAGTAAAAGAGTAGGTGAAGTTGGTTTTAACTCGCCAATATTAAGTTATTGGTAAACCGAAAATGGAAGTAAATTTACACTAGCTCCAAGATCAAGCAAAGCATGATCAATTTTTTGATTTTTAATAATACATGAAATAGTTGGACAACCAAGGTCTTTGTATTTTAATGCATTATTAGTTTAGAGAATGGAACTCACATAATCAGCTAGAAAAGCTTTCTTTCTTACCTGATGTTTTCTTTTAACGGTGCACAAGTCTTTCAGAAATTTGGCATAAGAAGGTATATGTTGGATGACATCTAACAAAGGAATATTGACATTTATCTGTTTGAATATTTCATAAATCTGTGGGGAATGGTTCAATTTATTTATTTTTAATGCTTTAGGAAATGGAGGTGCGTGAGAAAAATTATTATCATCAATGATAGGTAATGGTTCATCAACCTCTTCCTTACCCTCTGAATATGATTTATTTTCAACTTCGCGAGGTTCAAGAATAGGTATGTGGATGACCTTACCATTGCGAAGAGTAATAACATATTTGACTTGGTCTATGTGTTGACTACCGGAACTACCTTCGTGAGGTTTTTGATGACTCTTGGGGTTTGGCTGTGGTTGTGCATGAAACTTTCATTTCTCATTAATGGTCAAAGTGGATGCGATTTTGGAGAAAATATCTTTCAAATCAATCAATGTTTGCACATTTTGGTTATTGATGGCTTCATGTTTCTCAATGAATGCATGCAATGTATCCTCAAGGGTTTTCCTAGGTGGTGGGATATATGGTGCATAATTTTGGGAATTTTGGAAATTCTGGTGTACCTGGGGAGGTTCTTGCGATGGTTGTGCTTGGTTATCATTCCTCCAATTGAAGTTGGATGATTTCTCCAACCATAATTGTAGGTTTAGGAGTATGGGTTTGGATTTGGTCCCTTAACGGTGTTTATGGAACTGACTTGGTCATGGAGACATTCTTGCAGGGCTGGTAAGGTTGGGCAAACTTATGTGACATATAAATTTGAATTACAGATTTGACAGGTGACTTCTTGAATTGACTTGACATGATCATTTTTCCTCATTTCTAATGCCTCAACTTTTATAGCTAGAGATGCATATTTAGCAGAAAAGCCATGGTCTTCCCTAAGGTTAACCATACCTCTACCAGATGACTATGGTTTTTCAGATGACTCATAAGTGTCAAATGTGTCCCATTGTTGTGCATTCTCTACTATGTTTTCTAGGTAATCTAGTACATCTTTGAGATTTTTGTCCCTAAATTCACCATTACATATCATTTCCACTACTTGTCTACCTTGGGGTGTTAAACCCTCATAGAAGTAGGCAACCAGCCTCCATGTTTCAAATCCGTGATGTGGACAAACATTCAACATCTATTTAAACCTCTCCCAATATTGGTAAAGTGTTTCCCCGAATCTTGTGTGAAAGTTGTGATTCTCCTCATAAAGAAGTTTGTCCTATGATAGGAAAAGAATTTTTTAAGAAATTGTTCTTGCAAATCATCCCATGTTCGGATGGATCCTGACCTAAGATTCTGCTGCCAAATTTTAGCTTTGTTCTTTAAAGAAAAATGAAAAAACTTTAATCGAATTATATTCATGTTGTAATTTTGGTTTGTGCATGTGTTACATACCTCTTCAAATTCCCTTAAGTAGTGATAAGAATTTTCTTATTCTAGACCGTGGAATGTGGGTAAAAGTTGGATGACACTTGGCTTAAAATTGAAACGTGCTGCATTTGGGGGGAAAAATAATGCAAGATGGTGATCTTGTCCTAGCGGGATTCATGAATTTTCTGAATGTCCTAGGATGATTGAGATCGCATTGCCGAGACTCATTCTCTTCCTGATCAACATGATTTTCAACTCGGGCAGGTGGATTTTCATTTTGGTTCACGGTTATTTTGACTAACAATGAATGGGATGAAAACTCTCTATTTAATCTACCGCTAGATGATCGAGACCAATGTCTCATACAACCTAAATGCAGACTATATGCTAAAATTTAAATATGCAAATGCAAAACTTACAAAAAGAAAAATAATAAACAAGGGAAAAAAAGTTAAAATAAATGACAAAAATATACTATCTACTAAATTATATTCCCCGACAACGGCGCCAAAAACTAAAAGTGATTCTTTACTCCCAAGTATAAGAGTGTCGAAGTAATAAAATAACCCAGTAAGTCCAGGGTCGATCCACATGGAATAGATTTAGTAAAATAAAATAACAATTTGAGGAAAAATAAAAATACTTGATTTGTTTGAAGTGATTGGAAAATTTTAAATTGGATTGCAATAATAAAATAAGATATTGGGGGTTAGGGGATCCACTTTTAATAATTAAAATTTAGAAATCTCACTTCTTATAATATAAAAATTATCATTATTACCCAATTAATTTATTTCACAAATTAATTATGCTAAAAATATAAATCCAGCCATAAAGGCAGTGATAACTTTTGTCTATAATAAGTCCAGTTAAGTACTCAAGTATGCCAAATAAATAAAACCAGCCATATAGGCGGTAACAAAGTTTGACAATAATTAATCCAGATTTAAATTAAATATTAATCATTAGATTACAATTTATATATTATAATATAAGTGAGATTAATTTATATTTTCATATTAAAAGTTTCACCCTTTACCCCAGCAAAAAGAAATTAGCTACTCATAATTTGAAAAAACACACACATAATTTTATGACCGAAAGAAAAAGAAATTACAAGAAAACTTTTAAAAATAAAACACACAAGAACTAGAAATTCATAAATTTTCAAAGAAAACTATGAAATTTAAACTAGGGAAAATGAGGTTCAGAGCACCATTATTTATAGAGGTGCTCACACCTCTTGCTCTTGATACAATTGCAATCAATTGCAATTGTATTTGATTCCACCAAACATGCAAGCATGTTTGGTGGAACGGTGGATTGTTGTAGGCATTACATTTTTGCATACCAAACCGATGACGAGTCTCGTAAGGAGGCACTACCTTTAATTCGTGGAAGTCGCGGAAAACGGTCGTCGGAAAATGAGAAGTCAAGAATTGACATATCATTGGTTTTAATTCGTTGAATTCGCTCGGAGTTCGCTTGTTGAATCTTCGTTTCGAGGCATATCCTTGACCCGAAATCCCCGCAAACCACTCTAAGCTCACCTAAACACCAAAACCCACATCCAAAGCCCATGAAACCAAAACAAATCAAACACCAAGCCCACCAACCAAGAAGCCCACGCCCATGACAACAATTTCACCCCTCCATACACTATTCAAACAAGATTCACCCTTTTACCAAGCTTGTTTTACACATTTGACCTCACTTTTACCTTGACACCAAATTTCCAAGACATTAATTGATCAATCCCACACCATTTATACCATGAACTCCACGCCCATCACAATTCCATTTCCTTTTCTTCATTTTCAAACCACCTTTCATTCCTTGTCAACTAAGGTCACCATTATACATCAACCTTTCCTCCATTTTCAACAAAGCAAAGTATCAAATTAATTACCCTTGGCCTACCTAATTAATGCTCACTTTAGTTACCTATATAAACTACCATATTCCTACCTTGAAACACCTAGCATACACTTATTATACACTTATCATTTTGGAGAGCATTTGGAGATCACAAATCAGCCCCTCACTTCCCCTAAAACTCACGCCCACTGCAACCCCCCTCTCCAGCGCCCCTTCACTGCCTCATTCATCCCCTCAAACCAACGCCCTTCACTGCCTCCAACCAGCGCCCCTTCACTGCCTCCAACCAGCCCTCAAACCAGCGCCCTTCACTGCCTCATTCAGCCCCTCAAACCAGCGCCCTTCACTGCCTCATTCAGCCCCTCAAATCGGCTCCATTCTGCCTTCATAACTCACGCCCAAACCAGCTCCATTCTGCCTTCCTCACTCACGCTAAAACTGCCTTCTTTACAGCCCCTATAACTCACGCACACAGCCCTCTACTGCTCCTATAACTCACGCAAGTCAGCCCCTCAAAACTGCCAGTGATTCACGCCTATTATCCTCACAAAACAGCCCCAAAATCTGCCCAAATAAGCACCCCATCAGCCCCTTAAAACTGCCAGTGATTCACGCCCAAAACAGTCCAGAAATACCCCAAAACAGTCCCCAAAAAACTGCACAGAATCCCCTTCAAAATCGCCCAAAGAATAGCAGCCCACTGCCCTCAAAAATCACCAAAACAGCCTCAAATTCACTGCCAACCAGTAAGCTAAGTGGTGTGACCTGAAACGCCACGAAACGGAGTAGAAACAGCGAGCAAAACAGCGAAACAGCGAAGGAAAATGTCGAACCAGCGAACCGGAGGAGTCAAGGTGTCTTAGCCCTCCCGACGGCCGTATAACGCACTTCCGAGAGACGACACAAAAGGTTAGACCTGAGGGCACATGTTATTTAATTTCCTCGCATGAATTAATAAGTTAGAAAGCATGTTATTAAATTTCTTCGCATGAAATGATGACTTAGGAAGTATGTTTTCTGTATTATTTAGCATGAATAATTAGTTTAGCGTGTTATTTAATTTACGCTATATAAATTAGTAACTTAGAAAAGCATGTAACTTACTTTTCTTCGCATGAGTATTGTTAATTAGTATATGATGTGATTTCAGGTGAATGAAATATGTGTTTCTTCTTGTGGTATATTGGATGGAAACCCGGACATAAATTTCATAGCCGAATCCGAATGGACGGTATTATGGTTTGCACTCGGGATACAATGCCTCGTACCACTTGAAGGATTCACGTATTTTATTTCATCCAAACTTGTATTCGAGCATGATTAGGCCATTAGAAAGTTATTTTATTTTTAGCATGATTTAATTATTTTATTTCGCAATAGGAGTTTGATTATGTTTAAGTCGTATTTATTTAATATGCTTTTGTGTAATGCCGAATGTTTGCCATTATGATAACTAACTTTTAAAGCATGCAAACTTAGATTTAGGCCTATAGGAATTTAGAATAGTTTCACCAATGTATGTCGAGTAGACTTGGTTAATATTGCATAAATCCATTCATTACAAAAGACATAAGTAAGGGACCATTCCGAACCCAACGGTTTGAGGTCTTCCCTTGCGAGGGGTGAGTGCGGCCTTAAATCATTTCCCGGTTCACACCGGGTGGCGACTCATTTATTCTCCGGTTTAGTCCCCCGTGGGCTACTCCGTACTCCCAACCGGGCTGCGAGCCTGGAACAGCGTCACCGATTTCTGTGTCCTACCATTGTCAACATCATTTCACTTTTTTTTTTTAACTTTAATAATTACATATAACACACTTTGGATTTTTTTTATCAATTTCAGCCTTGAAAACTTCAGAACTAGAAAATCCTATCAACATAAAAGTTGTAGATATTTGAGTCTTATTTCATTTGGAACTAGAATCACCTCAATCCGATAACAGAGTAAATAATTATGACCAAAATATGAAAATTATGCAAGGTTGGAATTTCTGAATTTGTACACTGTTAGAATGCCCCTTTAAATTCCTGGCC
Source organism: Zanthoxylum bungeanum (assembly GCA_019454045.1). Taxonomy (NCBI): domain Eukaryota; kingdom Viridiplantae; phylum Streptophyta; class Magnoliopsida; order Sapindales; family Rutaceae; genus Zanthoxylum; species Zanthoxylum bungeanum. The sequence goes on from SKCR01027399.1 coordinate 204,882, forward strand.
TCCAAAGTCCAAATGTCACGTTCATTTTCTAGTTATGCATCCAAAATATTATTTCACACACATAAGAAATAAATATCACAATAAAAATATATTAAACATAAATTTAATTAATATTTTACAAATGTGCTATATTAAGGGGATTAATGAAACTACAAGTGTAAAACGATTAAGTTTTCTTTTTATAAATATGCACTTGTTAGTGTTTATCACGTGACATGATGCGACCATAGGGATCTTACAGCCACCCCAACAGAATAGTATCAGAGCAGGGCTTAACCACACATTTATTGAATTATGCATAAGTCATATTGGATATGCATTAGTCATATTGGATATGCATTGTATGTTTTGAATTAGAATTTTTATTTTGACTCAAGTATGTTAGTGACTTGATTATCATAAATCTCCCGTGATTAGGTGATTATTTTATTTAAGTAATAGTATTAATAATGTTGGAGCATTATTGGATGGTCCTTCTTATAAAAAAAGAGATGAATGAGTTCTTACTACTTATGCCCAAGACTGTAGACAGTGTGAGGGTATAAGTGCTTGAAACTTAGGTCTCTCCGCTAAAACATTAGATGTAGCATGATAAGTTGACGTAGTCACCTAATACCGTTATTATTGTGAGGGTGTACTTACGAAGCTTATTAGTGCACATTGACAAATATACATTTAGAACACGTCTTAATCTAATATCGTCATTATTGTGAGGATAAGAAACGGTTCAGGACCAAACTAGGAGTCACATGAATGTGATTGACCTTTAAGGTCTACCTAATGAGTTTATGAAGGCCAAGATCGTCGATAGTATGAGGTTGGAGTAAATATCATGGGAACCACTCCCTGTTATGAAATTTTGATAGTCAAATTTCTATTTTCTGTTAAGGGAGATTACAGAGTTACGTAAAGTAGTGGGAGAGCACTAATAGATTTAAAATTCTATAATCGAATTAGTGTTTTTATATTGAAATGAAAAATATTCTGCTAGTGTTTAATTATTGTCTTGTAGATGGCTACTGCAAATCCATTAGCACGACTTTTGGATTCTAATAAATTGCAAGGAGCCGAGAACTATTTTTAATGAGAAATGAACTTCCGCCTTGTCTTGGAGTCAGAACGATTGAGGTATGTTACGCTCAATCCAATGTCTGTCGCAATTGTTCTTAATTTTCTTAGTCGGTACATAAATGTACCAAATGCTTGGAGCATTATAAGAACACTCAAGTAGTTCTTCGAAACAAATCAAGAAATTGAGATATATCGGAGGTCTAAGGAATTATTCCATACTACACTCAAGGATGAATGAGTGATAAGCATCATGTTTTGAACATGATTGACCAGATCCAATATATGGAATGACATGACATTATAATAAATAAAAGGCTATGACAAAATCTGATTTTATCTTCTTTACCCGATACATATACTAGTTTTGTGATGCATTTGATGCAAGCCACATATGAAGAGTTTCACAACATGTTACGCTCGGTGAAACATGATTTGAAGAAAGAGAATCTCACTTTGTACCTCCATGGTGGAGCAAGCTCTTCAAAGACTTCTAGGAAGTCTGAGAAGATTAAATGGGAAATAAGAAGAAAAATTCCAAGAAACAAACTACAAGACCGCTTGTAGCTCGGGATGTATGTCTACACTACAAGAAGTCTGGATACTGGAAGAAAGATTGTCCAAAGCTGAAAGGAAATGCAGAAACCCCAGTTACGCTTTGTATTTTTCCTATTATTGACATCTCATTAGCATTAAATGCAAATAATGGTTGGGTGTTAAACACCGATAGTCCTACTCATATTTCCAACTCCATGTGAGTCATGAGAGTTAAAAGAAGGCTAAACAAAGGTGAAATCCAACTTAGAGTTGGAAATGGCAAGACATTGGATGTCAAAGCCATAGAAATAGTTGTTCTCGATCTCCTTAATGGAAGTAAAGTAGATTAACATGAATGTTATTATGTACCCTCTCTTATCAGACAGATAATATCTTTACTGATATTGGATAAAGAGGGATATAAAATAAACATTAAAGATGGTGTTTTATTTTTATATGATAAAGACAACTATTTGATATGTGAATGTTCTTTATCTAACGGTCACTATGTTTTGGAAACATATAGAGATGTCTTTAATATAGAGGAAAATACAAGTAAAAGAACTGAATTGAATAATACTGAATTATGGCATATGAGATTGGGTCACATAGGTGTTAGACATCTATCAAAATTGGTTAAAGATGGTTTGATTGAAGATCTTACCTTAGATCCTTATCCAATTTGTGAGTCATGTATCCAAGGGAAAATGACAAAGGCCTAATTTCTTTGTGTTGGACACCGTGCTGAAGATTTATTGGAACTAATACACAGTGATGTGTGTGGTCCATTAAATCATGCCGCTCATGATGGTTCAACATATTTTGTGACTTTCACGGATGATAAATCAAGATATGGATATGTCTATTAGATGAGACATAAATCAGAAACATTTGAAAAACTCAAAATATTGTGAAACGAAGTAGAAAAACAAACCGGAAAATTCATCAAGTGCCTTCGATCAGATCGAGGTGGTGAATTCATGAGTGACGAATTTAGAAGTTATTTAAGGGGGAATGAGATTCTCGCCCAATATAGCCCACTAGGAACTCCTCAATATAATGGTGAGTGTAACACCCAAGTAATCCCGACGACTATTAAGTTATGGATGGTATAATACATGATGTAAATCATGTTCAAGCATGTATGTGCTCATGAAATGACATTTCGAACATTCGATAAATTCCTCGCATTTCCGATACAGAATTCATTCCAAGATTAAATCCGGTTAGCCTTTGGTATTTTCGCCATAACGTTTTCTTATAAACTCTGATTTTTATGAACCTTATATCATCAGAAAGCTAAGAACGAGACCTACAATTTCCAAATTGGAAAGATTTCCCAAATCGAACCGGAAATAGGATAAAAAAACAACTCAAAAATTCAGATGAATAGTACATGAGGACAAATCTAGAGAATTCTCAAAGTTTCTAAACTTTTCTTCATTAAATCATTTACAAATAGCCCCAAGTATAAGAAGATACTACTATTTACTCATCCCTCAAAAATAAAAAGAATGAAGAAAACGTAGAAAATGGAAATAGAGAAAGAAAGGAAGAGGAGAGAACTCATTCCTTTGCCAAATTCAAGAGGGAACAAATATAAACCAACCCACACTAGTTAGGAAGAGGAATATCAAGTTTAGAAGACTTGAATTGTGAAGGAAATCAAGTGGATAAGGTAAGAAGAGACTTGACCCAAAACTTGAAATGTGAAATTTTGATAAAACAATGTTATGTTAGTGTTGTTGGTATGTTAGTGATTGCATTAAGGTGATAAATGAACAAAGAAATTGATTTTATAAAAAAAGGCCCAAGATTATGGAATTCTAGATAATGAGTTTAAATTATGGATTAGGAGATTAAAGAGTTGCTTTGATGGTAAATATTGATAATGCATGTAAGGATGATAAAGTTCAAAGAGGTACTTAGGTAAAGGTCATAATGTAGAGTGTTGGAATTGCATGAGGGTATTGCCATTGAAGAGTTGGGTTAGGCCTTGAAATTGGGTTAGCGTCATAATGCTCAACACTCATAGTCGCGACGTGTAAGAATCAGAGGCTCACTGCCTCAGGCTTGATCGTGTGAGCATCACGACGCTGAGCATTTGATATAGAGACGTGTAATATGCATAGGCTCTACCTCGGGTCTGGTCAGGTGGGCATTACGAGGTGGAACCTTTAGCGTCGTGACATGAAACAGAGCATGCTCTTTGTCTATGACTGTTTGCATGGGCATCGTGATGCGCTAGACCCAAAGTCACGACGCGATACAGAAAAAGTTTCACATTATTCTAGTTTCATCTTAGAATGATAAAGGCCAACCTAATAGTTTCGTGTCAGCGTATTTACACGTAATATATCATGTCATAAGCATAGAACATCATATAGCAACAATAGTTTCGAATCATATCCCATAACTTGTTTTCTATTAAGTTATCAATTATAGATCATCGCATGAACCACATATTCCTTCGGTAAAGTAAAGTAATGCCAATCAGATCCAAAAATCTGTGAGTGGACCCTTTTCTCAAACTGATTTTATTTAATTGCTTTGATATTAGACTTACTTTTTAAGCACATAGGGCGTTAGCCAAATTTATTTTCATTTTTTTTAAGAAAGACCATCTTTCAGAAAGATAAGTTTTATTACAGTTGTTTTACGAATGATGATGTTTTTAGAAAGATTGATTTCAAAAGCTTGGGTTTTTATGATTTTTGGAGGCATGAGGGAAAAACCCACCTCAGATGTAACTTGACGCAGATATGGAATTGACAGATACGGATTTCATGTGCACACGTAGTTCAGGACTAGGGATGACAGATGCCCCTAGATCCCAGATTCTGAGTCAGGAGGGTAGCATAGATTCGCACCCTCGGCTCCAGTTATATGGCTTAGGGGACGACAAGACGTAACACCCCAAGACCATCAGATTATACGTACGAGGGGACGGCAAGACGTAACGCCCCAATGCCCCAGATATTCATATATAAATTTTTTCATATGCAGATTTTTCATAAATAGATTTTCAGTAACGAATTTCCATAAACTGATTTTCAGAAAAGATAAGTTTTATGAAAGAGTTTTTAGAAAAGATTTCTAGAATAGTTTTGCAGAAAGAGAAATGTTTTCAGATAAGAAAGAGATTTCAGAAAATATTATTTTCTGGGAGGATTTCGGTTTTTATAACCATAAATTTTCTGAAAGAATTATTTTTCATTTTAAACTATCCACTCACTTGGTCGTTCAAACGATCTAACCCCCCACTCCCGGTTTCTTTGTTTTACAGGTTACATGGAAGACAAGCTCGAGATGATGGATATTGATTGAAGTCACTAGGGTATTTTGAGTCCACCAGGTCAAGTCAGAGTTGAAGTCTAATGTATCATGCATATTGTATAGTAAAGATTGTATGTATAAAAGGGTTAATGTGTCATGAATAAGAATTGTAGAAGAAGTACATTTGACTATATAGTTATCAGTATTAAAGTTCTCTGCATGTTGTTGTTTGGGCAATGGTCCCAAGTATGAGTCACATTTGAGTTAGAGTTGTAGCAAGGATCACAGTCAGCAAGTCAGAGGCTCAGGAGGATGGATCAGTCTATCCCCTACCGGTAGCATCTTCAGGAGATGGATGTTACAAATATGGTATCAGAGCATGGTCTGTTATGGTTTTGGCGCGGGCGCAGCGGAAGCTCGTGGTTCAGGTGAAATCGTAATTTTAAAAATTTAAATTACTGAATAAATTATTCAATATCTAATATGAATAATTCATTCATATTTCACCTAAAAATATTTATTCGATATCAAATAATGACATAAATAGTTAAGAAGCATCGCGAAACTTTTACGAAAATATTTTTCCGTAAAATGGCATAAAACGTGTTTTTGACCGAACAGACCACCCAATGCACATGAGGGCTGTCCAGGTTAGCCCCAATAGTACTAGGGCAGTTCATGGGCTGCCCGAACAGTGACTAATTCACTGTTTGGGTAGCCGTCACCCGGTTGGCTCAAAAGTCACCCGGTAACGCTGTTTTTCACCGTTTTCGCATATTTCAATTCCGAAACAGTTTCCGGAAATTGTTCCAATACCCAAAACACATCTAATACATTTATATGACATAAGTTTCATCAAAATAAACCCAATTTTTCCAAATCTGATTTTATAACAAAAATTATCATTTTTCATGCTTTAAATCCAATTTTCTCAACATTAATCATATTAATCACAACACCAATCCAAGCCACCACAAATGAAGCACCCAAGAATAATTCTAGGCATTACAAGAGTGGTCATAACACTCTAAAATGGCAACATATCATCAAATGATCAAATTGAACAAATATTACAATAATATCTTTCAATACTACTTCACACATGCACCAAGCCTTCAAATTCATCCTCCAAATCAAAAAGCCCCAATTGATAAGAAAGTAGAAAACCCTAGAACAATTCTAGATATTCAAGAATAAGAAACAAACTTTCTATGCTTAGGGATATTGAAGATTACCTTTGAATCTCCTTGTTTCCTTAAGCTTTTTCTTGATGTTCTTCACTTTCTTCCTTGTTTCATCAAACTAAATTTGAGAGCTTTTTGTCTATGGTGGTATTCGGCCAAGGCTTGAAGAAGAATGAGAAAACAAAATTTTTTAACTTAAAAACAAGCCAAAACCGACCTCGGAGGGGCAATTTTTTCATTTTTACAATTTAATCTTATTAAATATAATAAGCTTTAATTTGACAAATCAAATTTGTACACTTAAAGCTTAATAAAATCATGCCATTTGTAACCAATAATAATCAAATATTTTTCATAACAATTATGAAAAAGTATATCATTTAATAATTCAAATATTTAACATTTAAATATCTAAATAATTATTATATTATAATTATTATTATATATGTATTTTTATTTACATTAAATAACAAATACATATACTAATGGCATGTGTCAAAGTCTCATTTGACAATTAATTAATATGTATCAAATCAAATTTTGTATCAAATATAAATACACATTAATTATTAATTGACCAAAATCCCCTAAAGCATGTGTTTTCGTTTAACCGTTTAAACGATTCGAATTTACTTATTTAATCAGATGAAGTATTATGAATAATCTGTATTATTCATAACGCGTTTCCCAAGTGCTCAACGAGTACACTTTATATTGTGGGACTCTCTAAGTTTAGGTTTATCCGTCACGAAATCCAATTTCGTGTCCATAATTCACCCACTCATGAATTATTACGACCATGGATAATCTCACTAAACTATGCAAGTTGAGGTCATTGCATACGTATAATCCCTCTGTCACAGGCTATTCATATTATACCTAGGTTATCGATAAGAATGTCAAATCATTATGGTATAATATAGTCGAATTTCAAATTTACAATCTCTAAATAACACTCGGAACTGGCTTCCGAAGTTATACCACGACCACGGATTTACAAGATCGCAAACACATGTAGGATACCTATGCCCTGTACACAGGACTAATGGATTCTATCTTGATACACACTGGATATCATGAGCATCAGTCCACACCCAACGAGCAGGTGGAGGTCTGATCTAAATAGATTGGTGACGTGACTGCCATCAAAATATGGAGGATAACTCATACATCCACTGGGACCACTATGCTCACTCAACTCGAGAAGATTCCTATTGACGTTGGTGTACCATCTATTAGGAAATCTTCAGTGAGTCATTCAGTGTTTATCAAATAAACACATACATGTCTATACGAGTCTCCCGAGACTCATGGTTCATTGGGATAAACCATCGGACCAAGTCACGATATACGACATGTATTGGTCTTAGTGGATTTTACTAACCGACCCGTGTTAGTAAACCTTGACCGGGAACTTTATTTAAGGATATACAACTTATAGTGAGGCTTCCCAATGTCAATTACAAATTACGTTGTAACTGTGTACTACATTGTAAATCCTAGGGTCTTTGTCTAATATACACATATCACTAAATCATATTTAGTTTCAATCTAATCATAATTAGATATCTAATCACAACTAGATCAAATATGTATATAAAAGACAAGAGGTGCTACCATTAAATAAGTAATATTATGGAAAAAAAGCATTGTTCGTATTAATGAATCAGACATAAATACGATCCGGATTGGCTCTCCGAGCACCAACCCTAACATGATCTAGGGAGTCAGTGACTGCAGTGGGTAGAGTGTTGGGTTCTTGTATACGTAGTATGCTCGGGGTAATAGTATGCGAGGCACTACCTCTCCAGTATCTGATCCTGGAGTACGTCCTCAAGTCCTATAGATAGGTTAGTAAACACTCATGAAGTTATCTGAATTTTCTTCCTAATAAAGTTATCTTAATCCTTGTTCTAACCGGGAATCCTTCCGTAGTCATCCTCATTTAATAGCAGGAATTTAAGACAAGTTATAAGAGTATATAGTAAAGTCCTAAGAATATCCACTCATGGGGAGTAAAAGAGAAAGAGAAAACTATAAGAAAAGAAAGGGATGATGTATAAATATTTAAGGCTACCAGATACAAAGAGAAGTAAAGAGACAGAATGAGATAATAAAAAAAGTGCCAGGACTCATAGTAATAAATAGAATTTTATAAACCCGAGCAAGAACTAGTGCCTAGTAGACTCAAACAAAATTCTTTTCCTCATTAGAAAAATTATTTCAAGTGGATCCAATAAACCTTGAGCATTCATGTAGATAACAAGTTACCCGAATAACGAAGAATAGTTAGGAAGATAAAAGAAGCAAGAAATCAAGATTTGTCAAAGAGTTTCCAATAGAGGCGAAGTGCCACAAAGGATGTAGGGATTCTAGACACCTCAAACCCAGAATCGTAAGAGATAGTGTGAATGAATGTCATAAGGGAAAAAGATTAGTTGCCTCAACCAAGGAATCTGATGTAGATGAGGCCCAAACTACCCAGATTTCGAATCTCGCAGTAATATCGGATAAAGAAGTTTCCCTGACAGAGTCTACCTCATACATATCCTACATGAGTAATAGACCCTACTAGGACATAGAAGATCAGAACGAGGACACCAACATCCATTGAAATGTAAATTCTTGTCCCATTCTTTACCACACAGACAAAGATAATCGTAAGGAAGGCCGACAGTGGTGTTTCCTAAGACATAAATAGAAAACACTGACAAATAGATTACTTAAAAATGATCCAGGGAAGTTTCTGAAGTTAAAAGAAGGAACCCGACACAAGCCAATATGAGCAAGTTTACAGTACCGGTGAGAACCTTTAGATCATACCAATGCCAATAGAAATCTATGTGAACTTAAAGGGATAGATCCATAAGATTAGAGATATTCGGGAGACATGAAGAGTACCAGTATGAACAGTAAGATTAACTAGCATAGCTATAACCTTTATTCGGGATAGAAAGTAGAGATCTAGAAAGCAGCCCATAAGAATGAACCATCACTAATCTTGGTAGCACGATTTAGAGTCAAGAGGTAGGATATGGAAATAATAGAGAAGAATATAAGAAGTAACAAGGAAGTTCAGAAAAAACGGTAACATGGTTAATGTATCTTAAGACAACAACGTAAGGAAAGACCTCAAAATGATCGATAAAGGTTGAGGAACTTTAAGACATGAGGTAGTCGATCCAGGTCCCGGCAGGACGGATGACAACTCTTCCTTCCAGTAGTTCTTACTCTAGTAAGTATAAAGATACCTAACTGAACATGCGAGCATGTGTTCATTCCTCAACTTAGAGTCCAATAAGGATTTGGACAAGTAAAGAAGAAAACCTATAAATAAAAAAATCAAGAAAATAGCGAGATAGTCGAGCCAAGAAGTTTAACTAAACCTGGATAAGAATCATAAGATAGTAATATTTTGTACGAGATAGAGTGAATTGCATTCACGATATGTCTAGCCATATCTAAAAAGAAATAAACTCTCCTATAGTGGAATAGTCAACCTTCAAAAAAAAAGTAAAGGCTCAAATGAGTAAGGAGCCAAAGTAAGAAACGCAGAGAACGACCCCCATGTACAATTTATGAAGAGCCTTCTTTATACTAGAACGAAAGTACTAATAAGAGAATAGCACCCAAACTAAATGTATTGGTGGAGATACCCTAACCTGTCAAAGATGATGTAGAGCTTCCAGGGAAATAATGACTTAAAAGGGTTAAGAAACTGAGATTAGTAAGAAGAATAATAGAGGTAGTACGGTAGGAGTTTGAAAGAGCATGACCTTTAATGAGGTTCTCGTTCGGAAATGAATCAGGAGTAAGGTCGAAGGAGGAAATTCAGATAGTTTCTAGCAAAAATACCTTAGTGTGGGAGTCAACACCAAATATGTAAACACGAGAGTCCTATGCTTATAGATGAGCAGTACGTACAACTACAGCACGGTTAGCTAGTGAGATCACCATAATCGAAAAGGCTTCAGGACCAATCCCCACCCTCCCAACCCTCATTAGACAACAGCAGCAAAGAAGGACCTCGTTGTTCGTCTAAAGATACTCCCACAAACAAGTGAATGCGCAGTGGAAGTAGGCCGAAAAATAAAACCTTCAGATATAGTACAATAGCATAATAGAAGAGGAAAATAGCTCTAAGTAAAATATTTAGAAGAGAAGTTGTCTAGATGAAACGATGAAGAGAGAATGTATTAGTCAAGCAATGACAGGAATACAAAAGAACCAGCGTTAGACATGACTAGGGACATGTAAAAGATGATATACTTCGAATAAATAGACAGAGACATAGACCAAAAAAGTTCCAGGTAGAAGATAGAGCAGGAAATAAGAGGAAAATGACATCAAGTAAAATGTTTGGAAGTGGAAGCGTTGAGATAAGACGACAATAGAAAAAGATACTAAATAAACAATGATTGTTGGACAGTGATGACCCATAGCGTCACTATTTGTACAGATCATGGTGTTGTTGTACAAATTAACTATGTGACAAAGGAAATTGTTCTCTTATCATTTGTGATTAGATCACCAAGATGTATAAATGATAGGAGGTCCTTATGATTAGTTCCTGGATTGAGATGATATGAGACAGTATCAATTCATGAAGGTTTAATCATTAAATATCCCTAGTCAGAGTATTATCGAGATTGGACATCGATAATGCGTAAAAGACTAGTATTACACTTATACGCGTTGTGAGGGCATAACGGCATAGTTCTCATATATTTGGGTATAGGATACTCATGCAAGTGTAGTAGGAGGTTGTGTTTTACCGATGGTATGAAAAACAGATTCGCTCTGGATAGACCCCTCGGAATTCCATTAGTAGTATGACTATATGTCTATTGGAGTCCGAATCAGGGTAGGTGTATTTGGTCTTAACCTAAGACTTGCACCGCTAATACTTGCGACAATCAATATGCTTTGGTTTTAGGTCGTCCAGGGCTTTAATAGGTTATGTGTACGCCTCTGCTGGGTATATTGAGAATCGTAGTGTGTTGGGTGTGATGTCGAGATGGAAGTATCACTCCAGTCATAGTGGAGATGATGGTCACGTAGGATACAAAACTGGTTCTCTTATGTACTGCAGTCATCGGGATAATATGACTAGGTCATGATTATCCGATTATAGAGACTGGTTACCAGAGATCCGATACGGGGCAGACACAATTCCAGCCCCAGGCCTAGCATGTGACATCCGATACTGGATCGAGATACGCAATACTACGTATACTACGCCTGATATAGATCACATATTCATGTAAGGATATTTCTGGAGAATTGGGTAGGCATGGTGCTTTGCTAGAAGCCAACATTGTCTTGTAAATCGGTAAAAATGTAGTACTAGGTACTCACGTGTTCGGATAGTCTGACGACCGAATTTACTGCCAACATATCCGGGGATCTCATGGGTCGCTTCCCGAAGATTCACCGATGACGTATGAATCGCACTTTATTAATCTGGGATTAATTAGACGAGAGAGAAAATTAATGTGGGATTAATTACGGAGATATTTTATCTAGGATAAAATATCATTTAAAGAGAGATAACGATTAATTTGGAATTAATCGATTAAATAATATATTCGATATATTATACGAAATTGGATTTCAACGCGGAATTGAAATTAGATTTTAATTCGGGCAAACGAGTTAATTTAGAATTAATTCGTTAGCGACGTGAATTATAATTCTGTTAGGCATGATTATTTAATTAAATTAGATTTAATTACGTCGCAACGGAAAATTCGTTAATTTGGAATTAGCGAACCCGAGCCCGGGAGTGTTTGCGAGCGCATTCGCATTTCGAATTTGAGTGCGGCACACAAGTCACATCAAGTGTCAAATCGCTAGTCACATCAAGCGTCAAATCATTAGTCACTTTGAGTGATATGACAACTTGTCACTTGATTGATTGAGTGATGTGAATAGTTGATGTGGTGGTTGAAAGCATTTATGGATTGACATTTTGGAAAAGCAAAATAAGGAAAATGAATTTGGAAATTCATTAAGTGTATTTTATACACAAATCTTCCACCAACCAACAATCTCTCTCTCCTTTTCTCTTCATCTCTCTCACACCCAAATGGGCAGTTTTTCTTCCTCAAGTTTTCTGGTTTGACTGAAAATGGAGGAGAAGAAATGTGATGATTTTTATGGCAAAAATCAAAAGTGCTAGCACACATCGGAGCCTTGCGAAGGTGATAGGAAACCCACCCGTGGGCTTGGAATACCAATTGAGAAGCTTGGAGCTTGGACCGATTTTGGAGAGCCAAAACAGTGGACTGTTTTCATGCCACTGTCGAGCCATGGAGGAGGGAAAAGCTTTGAAGTTTTGTTCTTCGATGCATCACTCAACCGATCGATGTAAGTATTCTGCAACCTCCTCGATGTATTCACATGTTTGTTTCTTGCTTATATTCGATCCTCGGGACCGTAGAATTCCAACAATGGAATCAGAGCGAGTTAAAAGCATGAAACTTGATTTAGGGTTTAAAATTGGGTAAAATGATTTTGAGCATGATTTGGTTGAATTGTTTGATTAAGTGTGCTTAAATCATGTTGAATTGAAGTTTGATTGGATCAATTCAAGAAGAAAAATGGTTTGGAACGTTTTTTTCCCCAAAATTCTTAGCTTGGCCGAGAATGATGAGCCCTATTTGTCTTGGAATTTTTGAATTTTGATTCATTGGATGAGTTGGAATCAATTGGGAATGGTGTTGATTGTGGGTTTAATTGGATTGAAACCGAATCAATTTGAAAAAATCCCCATATTGTCGAGAGTTAAAGCATGTGAAATTGGGTTTGATTTTTGTTAAAATGTGTTGGACATGTTTTAATGTTAAAGAGCATGATTAATTAGGCTAATTGATGTTTTGGAAATATGAATTGGGTAATTAATTATGCAATACACTTTAGTTTAATTAAATTGTGAAATTTGAATTTTTGTGATTTAATAAATGGGCTTAAATTTGATTGGGATTGTAATGTTGTAAATGGGCTTATTGGGCTTGGTTGTACCAAGTTAGGTTTAGGCTAAATTGGTTGGATCCAATTGGGCCCAAAACTGCTTCCATAAAGTCCAAATGCGACTAATGGACCTTTAATTATTTAATTGGGCCTAATGGGACTAAATTGATTTCAAGGCTTATGGGGTTATTCCTTGATTGGGCTTTGGTTATTGGGTTTGACCCAAGTTGACCAAAAGTCTATGCCTTAAGAAATTAATTGAAAGCCCAATGGACTTTAATTAAATTAACGTTGGACGTTAATCGGGCTTTGAGACCCGTAACGATTAAATTGGAATTTAAGTCGTAAAGGTTCGTTAATAAAGTGTAATATTTAATTTGGAATAAATTACAAATTAGTATTAAATACATATTAAATTGGATTTAATGTTGTAGTTTAATTTAATTCAAGAATTCGTACTTTGAGTACTTATTCGCAAAACGAGTTTGACTCGCGCAAAATCAAATCGTTGTTTGAACATTGGATGATCATTAATTATCAGATTAATTAATTGGATTAGATTGATTGATAACATGCTTGTGTGAATACATGGTTGCGATGCATGAATAATGTATATCGGATGAATATTAAATGTGTGGGGCAATTTTGGAAATTGTTGTAATAAATTTAGAATTTATTAATTGGACCTGTGTGTCCAGCCTATTACCTCCTTACTCTATGTATTTCTCTTCTCACCTATTCCCCTCAATGTAAATGAGGTTTCTTTAGAAGTGTAGTGTAATGGGTAGAAGCAAATACTTGTGCTAGCGAGAAGGGGGAGAGAGGGAAATGGAGAGATTTGATATAGGATCAATGTGTTAAGTATCCATCCGCATATCATTATTATTTATTTACGCGCCTTATTATGTGTTTAGAATGCATGTTTAAGGGTGTATGATGATGACACCTTAACAAAGATAATAAATTGGTTGCCAATTTGCACAAAAAAAAACCCTCACAAAATATTAAGCGTTTTTCCTTCCATTGAGTGATTCTTACTCAAGATCCAAGACTGGCATTGGTTTGTTGGCCAAAGTCAATGCCTTGTCCGTCGAGGATGTGTTTGAATCACGAGAGCTTTGTTCCATATCGGTGTCTTGTCCAAGTTGTGGTTTGTTGGCCAAAGTCAAGACCACTTCTTGTCCATCGACATTGATTACGAAGCTTTCCATAGTCAATGGGTCACGCTAACTGGGATCACTAAGTTTTGTTGTGCCAAATCCAAGGCTAGTTGATTCAGAGGAAAAAGGTTAGGCAATATATTGGATATATTGGCATATATAAGATATATGTTTCGGACTTGGATGTCCCCCTACTGGATCTAGGAATTGGATGGGATCCAATTGATCTTAGAGATCTACCTAGTTAATTATCATACAATTTGTTGGCCAAAGTCAAGATTGTGTGACATTTAACGGGATCCTAGGCCACTAGGAAACACGGTTTCCCGAGTACTCAACAGATGGTTAGAGGCTCGCCGAAAAATAGTGGGAGGCAAGTATTAAATTTGCAATATTCGTTTAGTAACTTGCCATACGCGCTCATTTCAAATATTACGTCAAATAAATTATTTATTAGTTGGACTAATATTTAATAGTTGTTTTAAATTAAAACAGTTGGACTGTATTCAAACTAATTTCAATTAATAGTTGATTTTATAATTGGATTATAGTGATCAATATAATTGAATTTAATCAATTAAATTATAGTTGATTATATAGTTGGACTATAGTAATCATTATAATAAATAGTACCTAAATCGTTGATTAAATAGTTGGACTATTAGAATCAAGATAATTGAAAGATTAGTGTTTAAAACATAATCCTGGGGAAAATGTATTAAACGACTTTAATTTTCAAATTGGGAATAATAAAATTTCAGGATAGTCCTGAAAACTAATAAGTTACTTTATTTGATAAAATAACATATTAGGCCTAAGCCCGGAGTTAAGCAAATAGTAGAGCATGATATTTGGAATATTCATGTGATGATAACTTTAGTACTTAATCCATTAAGCTTGCCGTATAGATTCCTTAATTTCTTAATCAGAACTAAGGATTAGATCCTTAAAGTATGATAATGAAATTGAAGGATCTTCATAGATCTTAGAAGTACTAAATTGCAATATAAACTCTTGGAGAGTTAATGACTGTTCTCAAAGAGACAAAGTCAAAGTTTGCAATAAGGCAAGTAGCGCAAGGCGCACCTTACTTCGATATTCTAGAAAACCAAGTCTTGCCAAGGCTTCTGGGTGAGGAAAAGGGGCAAAGGCAAAATTATTAGAATCTTCTGGGAAGATAAAGGTCATATCCCAAAATATTTGTCTAAAATGTGGCAAACGGGATCGCGGAAGCGTGACTGCCGTTTGGACAAAGCAGAAATGAAGGAATTGAAGACGAGCAAGGCTCTAACTTCAAATATGTTTGTCATAAATATGTTCACTACTAGTATTAAAATTGGATTTTAGATACTTAGTGTGGTACATAAATATGTACTGGTGTGCAGAATCTGCTATGAGCGGGATACTGACTTCAGATGAGATTTATCTACGAATTGAAACGGGACGAAAATCGCTGTTTTAACCGTAGATACCTAAGTTTAGGAACTACCCTTTGGGTATGTACTTAAATTAGGAAACTGTTATAATGTAACTAGTTTGACTAGAAACATTATCTTTATATCAAGGTTTAACTTGTTGCGGGTATACCTTTATATTCTAGAACACTAAAGTGTTTTATTATATAAAGATGATATTGAGATAAACACATTAGATGTGAATAAGAGTATTTATATTTTGAATATAAATAAATCTCAAACGTATAACATGACAAACAAATAGCTCAAACTGATTTGATCAGAAGAGACTTAAAAGTGGCATTGTTGTCTGGGACACAATTAAACAAGACTCGTATATCCCACTTTCGGAGAGTTGGTACTAGGACAGATTTGATTCCATTCAAATAAAGTCTACGAATCTAGTTTATTGGGCAAAGTGCCTAAAACACCTTTACTTGGTAAAAGTGCAAAAATGTTACCGATCTGTTAGCCCTAGTTCATAGTGAAGCAAGTGGGCCCATGTCTAGCTAGGCTAGAGGTGGATATGAATATTTCGTGACCTTTACGGATGTGGCATCGCGTTATGGTTATGTGTTTACAAATCGGAAACTTTTAGAGTTTCGACACGACATAGACAAACAGATCAGCTAAAGTATTACACCATCACGGTTAGACCATGATGAAAATACTTAAGCAATAAGTTTCTCAAATACTTGAAAGAGTATAGTATTCTTTCAATGAGGGCTCCTCCCGAAACACGTCAATTTGACGGTGTATCCGAACAAAGTACGAATTTTGTTAGACATGATAAGGTTAATCATGAGTCGCTCTGAGCTACCATTTCCTTCAACGGATACGCATTAACAGTGCAGAACTTATTTAGAATAAGGTTCCATAAAAATCTGTTTGACATACTTCATATTAGATATGAACAGGAAAGAAACTGGGATTTCTCATTCCTGAAGATTTGGGATGCTAGGCATATGTTTGGATGATACCAAACTAAAACCCAAATTGGATAAGTGTCAATTGTAGGTTATCCTAGGGAAACCAAAAGTATAGTACTTATACAACTCACATGAGAACAATTTAATTGTTGCTCACCATAGGGTTTTCCTAAGAGGAATACCTATATGCAGTGGTAAGTGAGAGGAAAGTAAAACTCGATGAAAACCTGAGTACTACTGTTCCAGACCCCGATCCTTAATGGAACACAAATAGTTCATCAAGGATGAAACTATACCAATAATCTTCAAATACACAAGAACCACGTAAGTCGGAGAGAGTCAGAAAACTACCTGGGGTATGGGTTTCTGATCTCACCTCATAAAGATGTCAATCTTATTGAGGAATACGAACTGACTACGTCTGAGGAAGTGATACAAGGTATCGACTCCCTAACATAGCAAAGTGGCATGATATCTGAAATGGATTCCATATATACCAACTAAGTTTGGATACTAGTTGTTGTACCGCAAGGCATTGTGCCAATTGGTACTATATAAGTCTTCAAGAAAGACATACATGGAAGGCAACATACCAACGTACTAAGCTAGGCTTGTAGCAAAAAGGTATCGTTATCGACATTGTGTCGATTACGATGAAACTTTTTATCTGTTGCCACATAAAAACCATTTGGATAATGCTTACAAATGCTGCATGTTTCATTCATGAAATGTGGCAGCTGAATGCCAAAACCTCTTTCCTTAAAGGAAACCTTTTGGAGGATGTTTACAACATCCTGACGGTTTTGTCGTACCATAATAAGCAAACAAGGTTTGCAGGTTATTCGATCCATGTATGGATTGAAGCAAGCATTGGGTTCTTGGAACTATCGTTTGATGTAATCATAATGGTATATGATTTAATTCAAAAACGAAATAATTCTTGTGTATATGAGGAGGTTAGTAGGAGCACACTGACAATAAATGTCCTATAAAATAATGATAATATGTCATTTCTTGGAAATGATATTCCCATAATTATAATCGGTGAAAGCTTGGCTTTCATGAAAATTCTCCGTAGAATTCTTGGGAGAAACAACTTTTATTCTAGGAATAAAGATCTACTGGGATAGATTTAAAGTTGTTAACATTCTCCGAGAAACCGTACATTGAAAAATGTACGCGACCTGGTGTCTCATACGCTTTGAGCATATGGATTCACAAACAGGCCAATCCAAGTGATAGTCATTGGATTGGCGTTAAGAACATCCATTAGTATCTTAGAGGAACTAAGGATGCTTTCTTAAACCTATGGAGAATGAAAACTTGAAGTGACTGGGTTCACTGCTGCAAGTTTCCTGACCGACATAAACGATTGTAAGTCGCAATAACGGTACTATACAGTTTGAATAACGGAACAGTGAGCTGGAAATCTTCCAAGCAAGATACTGTTACAGAATAAACAACAAATGCGGGTTATTGCTGCAGCTGAGGCAGCAATAGAAGCCTTCTGGATTGAAAATAATCTAATTAGATTAGATATAATTCTGTTAGCAGCTGAGCTAGGCTACAGCGCAGGCTAAAGAATTAATGGTCACATCAACGATCCAGATATATACTTCGATATTCATCTGATTCGTTCGGATCATACATCGTGGCGATGTGATGATCGAATAAATCGCATCAGATGATAATCATGCAAATCCGCAGACGAAAGTCTTTTCTCAGTAATTTGAGCGAACCGTACATAGTTCGGGTGTAAGACACTCGAGTGACTGGCTATAGACCAAGTGGGAGATTGTTGGACAATTATGACCCATAGCGTCACTATTTGTACAGATCATGGTGTTGTTGTACAAATTAACTATGTGACAAAGGAAATTGCTCTCTTATCATTTGTGATTAGATCACCAAGATGTATAAATGATAGGAGGTCCTTATGATTAGTTCCTGGATTGAGATGAAATGAGACAGTATCAATTCATGAAGTTTAATCATTAAATATCCCTAGTCATAGTATTATCGAGATTGGACATCGATAATGCGTAAAAGACTAGTATTACACTTATGCGCGTTGTGAGGGCATAACGGCATAGTTCTCATATATTTGGGTATA
Source organism: Zanthoxylum bungeanum (assembly GCA_019454045.1). NCBI lineage: Eukaryota > Viridiplantae > Streptophyta > Magnoliopsida > Sapindales > Rutaceae > Zanthoxylum > Zanthoxylum bungeanum. The sequence continues at coordinate 223,575 of SKCR01027399.1, forward strand.
GGATACTCATGCAAGTGTAGTATGAGGTTGTGTTTTACCGATGGTACGGAAAACAGCTTTGCTCTGGATAGACCCCTCAGAATTCCATTGGTAGTATGACTATGTGTCTATGGGAGTCCGAATCAGGGTAGGTGTATTTTGTCTTAACCTGAGACTTACACCGCTAATACTTGCGAAAATCAATATGCTTTGGTTTTAGGTCGTCCAGGGCTTTAATAGGTTCTGTGTACGCCTCTGCTGGGTATATTGAGAATCGTAGTGTGTTGGGTGTGATGTCGAGATGGAAGTATCACTCCAGTCATAGTGGAGATGATGGTCACATAGGATACGGAACTGGTTCTCTTATATACTGCAGTCATCGGGATAATATGACTAGGTCATGATTATCCGATTATAGAGACTGGTTACCAGAGATCCGATATGTGTTTCATACGGGGCAGACACAATTCCAGCCTCAAGCCTAGCGTGTGACATCCGATACTGGATCGAGATACGCAATACTACGTATATTACGCCTGATATATATCACATATTCCTGTAAGGATATTTCTGGAGAATTGGGTAGGCATGGTGCTTTGCTAGAAGCCAGCCTTATCTTGTAAATCGGTAAAAACGTAGTACTAGGTACGCACGTGTTCGGATAGTCCGACGACCGAATTTACTGCCAACATATCCGGGGATCTCATGGGTCGCTTCCCGAAGATTCACCGATGACGTATGAATCACATTTTATTAATCTGGGATTAATTAGACGAGAGAGAAAATTAATCTAGGATTAATTACGGAGATATTTTATCAAGGATAAAATATCATTTAAAGAGAGATAACGATTAATTTGGAATTAATCGATTAAATAATATATTCGATATATTATACGAAATTGGATTTTGACGCGGAATTGAAATTAGATTTTAATTCGGGCAAACGAGTTAATTTAGAATTAATTCGTTAGCGACGTGAATTATAATTATGCTAGGCATGATTATTTAATTAAATTAGATTTAATTACGTAGCAACGGAAAATTCGTTAATTTGGAATTAGCGAACCCGAGCCCGGGAGTGTTTGCGAGCGCATTTGCATTTCGAATTCGAGTGCGGCACGCAAGTCACATCAAGCGTCAAATCGCTAGTCATATCAAGCGTCAAATAATTTGTCACTTTGAGTGATGTGAAAACTTGTCACTTGATTGATTGAGTGATGTGAATAGTTGATGTGGTGGTTGAAAGCATTTATGGATTGACATTTTGGAAAAGAAAAATAAGGAAAATGAATTTGGAAATTCATTAAGTGTATTTTATACACAAATTCTTCCACCAACCAACAATCTCTCTCTCCTTTTCTCTTCATCTCTCTCACGCCCAAATGGGCAGTTTTTCTTCCTCAAGTTTTCTAGTTTGACCGAAAATGGAGGAGAAGAAATGTGATGATTTTTGTGGCAAAAATCAAAAGTGCTAGCACACATCGGAGTCTTGCGAAGGTGATAGGGAAATCCACCCGTGGGCTTGGAATACCATTTGAGAAGCTTGGAGCTTGGACCGATTTTGGAGAGCCAAAACAGTGGACTGTTTTCATGCCACTGCTGAGCCATGGAGGAGGGAAAATCTTGAAGTTTTGTTCTTCGACGCATCACTCAACCGATCGATGTAAGTATTCCGCAACTTCCTCGATGTATTCACATGTTTGTGTCTTGCTTATTATTCGATCCTCGGTACCGTAGAATTCCAACAATGACAGTGGTGCATAAGTGCTAAGATAGACTTTCGATGGTTCAGTAGTACTACTGAACAACAAGCTTTCTTAGCGTCAAAATAAGACTGAAATTCCATCAGATATGAAACAGAAGGAATGTAGCAAGTATAACCCATAAGTTCAAGTACGACCTGAAACAGATTTATTGAGATATAACATAGGGACGACCAAATAAACTAGGTATACGAATATTGTTGAGACGAGGACAACACCTGATAGAATAAGACTAGGGGAATAACTGAAAGTAAGATATTCTTAAGTGCGATCAAATAAAGAAGACAAGCCAGTGTAAAGGATAGTTAACCAGATTTATAGTAGCAACGAATTAAAAGATACGAAATAGTGTGAACATTAACAAGAACCGAGTCGCCAGCATCAACGATAATAGTAAAGGACACAGTCTAAGCACAAGTGTACGTACAATTAGGCTTATTCTAAGTACCTTGTTCCAGAGGCTTTAGCCAATTAAGAAAGGTCATCAGAATTATGTCAAGAGTTAATATTTTGGAATTAAGAGGTATTGGGAAACCATGATGATAAACTTAAAGCATATGAAGAAATTTACCATGAGCTATGAGGTCTTAAGCCCCACAAGTAGGCAGAGATAGAGAATTTGAAGGATGGAGCTGTTAAGCAATTGAGGCTTAGTAAATAGAGAAAGAGAGTCAAATAGAGAAATTAAGAGGAAGAATGCTAAGATTAAATCGAGCGTATGAAACCGAGGAAGTATCAAGTAAAATCAGTTGCAATAGCATTAAGGATTACCTTGCATATAATTATTCCAGAGTTAAGAAATAACGTGAAGGAACCTAGCTATAGGAGACACAAATATCCTTAAAGACATGAGAGCACAATATACGAAGAATTCATATGCATATTCAGTAAGGTCACATGACATCAGTACAATTTGGGTATGAATATACTTCTTAGTGATCAGATTGAAGATTAATAATTCAACTGGAGTAGTTGTGGGTATGACCGTATTAGCACTTGTGCATCAAATTCGGTCAAGACCTTCCAAGTTAAGTGTGCTGGGGTAAAAGAAATAATAACAAGATGAATGACTGTATGGGAAGTCTTATGAAGTATTAACTCATTAAAGAAAAAGAATGAGAAGAGGTGAAATACATTCATAGGGTATCAGACATAAAAATTAATTCACGAGGGCACCAGTTCGAAGGAAACCTAAGTTCAGACTATAAGAGATTGAAGACTTCTAGCACATCTCTTGGATTCCGTGAAGTATAGATTGAGAGATAGATGAATTCAGGAATAATAAGTTTCGCAAAGCATTTACACCTCTATGTATACAAGATATGGTGTACGGCCCTTGTTACCACATAAGAAAAATGGTTTCCAAAAGGACTTCCAAAGGGTTAAGCTTTCAGGTATAAGAATCAAATAGAATATACCAAAATAGGAGATTACCAAAAGTCATAATATTGAGTTCTTAAGCATAATAGCAGAAAGGAAGTTAAGAAAGATAAGAGTAGCAGAGACCAGATATCTTCAAACCAAGACGGACCTAAGAAATTCATCATCATAAGGGATTTGAGGACGAATCTTATTTAAGGGGGAGAATTTGTAACACCTCGGCAATATCGATGACTATTTAGTTATAGATGGTATAATACATGATGTAAATCATGTTCAAGCATATACGTGCTCATGAAATGACTTTTCGGACATTCGATAAATTCCTCGTATTTCTGATACGAAATTCAATCCAAGAATATATTTTCGTATGAACTCCAATTTTTATGAACTTTATATCATCGGAAATCTAAGACCGAGACCTACAACTTTTTTGTTTTATATTTTTCCAAAATAGAACCAAAAATAGGATAAATAAGGAGCTCAAAAATTCAGATGAATAGTCCCGAGGACTAATCTATAGAATTCTCAAAGTTCCTCAACTTTTCTTCGTTAAATCATTTACAAATAGCCCCTAATATAAAAATGGACTACTATTTACTCATCCCTCAAAAATAAAAGAATGAAGAAAACGTAGAGAAGGTAAAGAGAGAAAGAAATGAAGAAATGAAGAGGAGGGAACCCATTCACTTGCCAAATTCAAGAGGGAACAAATGTAAAACAACCCACACAAGCTAGGAAGAGGAATATCAAGTTTAGAAGACTTGAATTGTGAAGGAAATCAAATGAATAAGAAAAGAATAAACTTGATCCAAAACATGAATTATGAAGTTTTGATAAAACAATGTTATGTTAGTGTTGTTGGCATGTTAGTGATTGCATTAATGTGGTTAATGAATAAAGAAATTGATTTTATAAAGAAAGTTCAAAGATTATGGAATTCTAGATAATGATTTTAAATTAAGGATTGGGAGATTAAAGAGTTGCTTTGATGGTAAATATTGATAAAGCATGTAAGGATGATAAAGTTTAAAGATGTACTTGGGTAAAGGTCATAATGTAGAGTGTTGGAATTTCATGAGGGTATTGCCATTGAAGAGTTGGGTTAGGCCTTGAAATCTGGCTAGCGTCACGATGCTCAGCACTCAAAGTCGCGACACCTAAGAAGGAAGGGCTCACTGCCTTGGGCCTGATCGTGTGAGCATCGCAACCCTCAATATTTGACGTCACGAAGCGTAATAAGTAGAGGGTCTGCCTCGGGTCTTCTCAGGTGGATGTCGCGATACGAAAACCTTAGCATCATGAAGCGAAACAGAGCATGCTCTCTGCCTATGACTTTTTCCATGGGTTTCGCGACGCGCCAGACCCGGCGTCAAGACGTGATATTAAAAAAGTTTCATCATAGAATGATAAAGGCCAACTTAGGGGTTTTTTTTCAGCGTATTTACACGCAATATATCATGTCATAAGCATAAAACATCATATAGCGATAATAGTTTTAAAGCATATCCCACGACTTGTTTACTAATTAAGTTATCAATTATAGATCATGCAGGAACCACAAATTCCTTCGGCGAAGTAAAATAATGCTAATCAGATCCAAAAATATATGAATGGACCCTTTTCTAAAACTGTTTTTATTTAATTATTTTGATATCAGACTAATTTTTTAAGCACATATAACGTTAGCCAGATTTATTTCCAAATGTTTTAAGAAAGTCCATATTTCGGAAAGATAAGTTTTATTACAGTTGTTTTACGAATGATGATGTTTTTATAAAGATTGATTTTCAAAGCATGAGTTCTTATGATTTTTAGAGGGATGGGGAAAAACCCACCTCAGATGTAACTTGACACAGATATGAAATTGACGGATACTGATTTTTTATGAAGACGCAGTTCAGGACTAGGGATGAAAAATGCCCCTAGATCTCAGATTCTGAGTCATGAGGGTAGCATAGATCCGCAACCCGGCTCCGGTTTCGTGGCATGGGGGACGGTGAGACGTAATGCCCTAAGACCACCAGATTATGCGTTGGGGGGACGGTGAGAAGTTACGCCCCCATGCACCAGATATTTAGATACAAAATTTTCAGATGAAAATTTTTCAGAAACGGATTTTCAGAAACAAATTTCCAAAAACATATTTTCAGAAAATATAACTTTTATGAAAGTGTTTTCAGAAAAGATTTCCAGAATAGTTTTGCAGAAAGAGAAATATTTTTAGATAAGAAAGAGATTTCAGAAAAGATTATTTTCTGGGAGGATTTCAGTTTTTAAAACCATAAATTTTCTGAAAGAATCAATTTTCATTTTAAATTGTACACTCACTAGGTCGTTCAAATAATCTAACCCCCTACTCTCAGTTTCTTTATTTAGCAGGTTACCCGGAGGACGAGCTCGAGAGGATGGATACTGATGGCAGTCACTAGGGTAATTGAGTCCACCAGGTTAAGTCAGAGTTGAAGTCTCATGTATCATGCATATTGTATAGTAAATATTATATATATATAAGGGTTAACGTGTCATTAATAAGAATTGTAGAAGATTTACATTTGAGTATACAGTTATAAGTATTAAAGTTCTTTGCATGTTGTTTGGGCAGTGGTCCTATGTATGAGTCACATTTGAGTTAGAGTTGTAGCAAGTATCATAGTCAGCAAGTTAGAGGCTCAGGGGGATGGATCAGTCTATCCCATGCCGGTAGCATCGCCAGGAGAGGGATATTACAGTGTGTCTGAGCAGGTAATCATACCTTATTGGATATGGTGCGATCTATGATGAGCTATACAGATCTTCCATATTACCTGTAAGGTTACGCTTTACTTACTGCTGCCCAGATACTTAATAGGGTTCCATCGAAAGCTGTTTCTATGACCCCATATCAGATATGCTTCGGTAAAAATCCAAGTCTTAGATATTTATAGATTTTGGCTTGTCCTGCATACGTTAGGGTTACACATCAGGATAAACTATCATATATGGGATATAAATATAGGTTCGTTGGATATCCTGAAAATTCCATGAGATATCAATTCTACGATTCTGATAAACAAAATGTATTTGTTGTTCATTTTGCCAAAAGGAATTTTTGAGAGAAAGTAAAATTGTAGAAAGATTGAACTCGATGAGTTTGATCTCAACATTATTGAACCTGAGATGGAACTAGAGGTCCAATTAGGTGAAGGATTTACAACACGGGTTCTACGGAAGTCGAATAGAATATCAAGGCCTCATGAGAGACTGTTTTTAACTTCTGATGCGAGCCTTGATATTCTCCTCTTAGAGGAAACAGATCTGACTACGTATAAACATGCGATATTGGATATCGATACGGCAAAATGGCACGAAGCCATGAAGTCCAATATGTATTCTATGCATGACAATCAAGTCTGGGACTTGGTTTAACTTCCTGAATGAGTTAAATCTATTGGTTGTAAATAAGTTTATAAAAGGAAGCGAGAGCCCGATGGAAAGGTAAAAAATATTTAAGGTCTGACTGGTAGCGAAATGTTACACTTAACGTCATGAGATTGACTATGAGGAAACTTTTTCACCAATAGTCATGCTAAAATCCATTAGGATTCTTTTAGCCATTGTTGCATATCATGACTATAAGATATGACACATGGATGTGAAAACCACTTTCCAAAATGGATTCCTTGATGAGGATATATATATGGAACAACCAAATGGTTTCATATCCAGTGAGACTTCAAACTTGGTTTGTAAGCTCCAGAAGTATATTTATGGACTTAAACATGCATCCCGAAGCTGGAATCTTCATTTTGATAAGATAATTAGATTATCTGGATTCATCAAAAAGGAGGAAGAATCGTGTGTTTATAAGAAAGCGAGTGAAAGCATGATAGTATTCCTTATTTTGTATGTAGACGACATCCTTATTATTGGGAATGATATAGGATTGATGCAAAGTCTGAAAGCCTACCTTTGTAAGAACTTCTCCATGAAAGACTTGGGTGAAACTTCCTATATACAAGGTATAAGGCTCTACCGAGATAGAGTTAAGAAGCTTATAGGGTTGTTGCAATCCACATATATAGATAAAATATTAGAAAGGTACAGTTTTACCAACTGCAAGTGAGTAAATATACCTTTCTGATACTGCATACATCTTTCGAAGAAAATGACACCTTAGACTGAGGAAGAAAGAGTTAGAATATCTAACTTGTCATGTGCTTCTTGTATTAGAAGCATTATGTATGTTATGCTATGTACGAGACCTGATATCAGTTTCAGCGTCAGTGTGACTAGTCGATATCAATCTGATTCAGGTAATGATCATTGGACAACTGTGAAACATATCCTAAAATATCTTAAGGGTACTAAGGATAAGTTTCTCATATATGGAGAAGATGAGCTATAAGTTAAGGGTTATACAGACTTTGACTTCCAGGGAGATCCAGATGATAGAAATTCTACATCCGGATACATATTTATCCTTAATGGCGGTGCAGATTGTTTGAGATGTTCAAAGCAAGGACCAACATTTGATTCCATCACTGAGGTGGAATTTATAGCGGCTTCAAAAGATGCTAAAGAAGCTGTTTGAATTAGAAATTTTATCACAGAACTTGGCATTGTGCCTAGTATTGCGGATTTGATCCTATTGTACTGTGATAATAGCGGAGCCATTGCGCAGGCTATGGAGCCGAGAGCGTATTCCAAGTCTTAACACGTGGAAATGAAATATCGCGTGATTAGAGAGATTGTCGAACGAAAAGACATAGTGATTTTAAATGTTCAAGGACAAGACAACATAACAGACCCACTTACTAAGGCCTTATCTCCTAAGTTATTGGATAAACATGTGGAGGAGATGGGACTATGGTACCATCCGGAATGACACTAAGCAAGTGGGAGTTTGTTGGAATTGGTGCTTGGAGTGCCAATCCGAATAATGTATTGTGCATTATACTTTATTATTTATTAATAAAATAACTACATTTTCATTTCAAAACCTTATTAAAGGTAATGTCATTATGCATATTAGATTGATATATAAATATACTGAGAATGACATCGACCTTAGAATAGTCATGTAGTAATACTGGAAACTAGATGGTCCGACATTGAGATAGTATTACTATTATAAACTATTCTTAAAGTAAATATTCATAGTTGAATTCCTATAACCTAGAAGACTAGCACATGTCGTATATTGGAATTGGAGTTCCAATGGTTTAACCCGATGTACCATGAGTTTTGGAAGCTCGTATAGACATAATGGTATTTGTTGGAGCGAATATTGAATGACTCACATAGGATTCATAATAGTTGGAAGTACACACCACCATCAATAGGAATCTCCTCGAGTCGAGTATCATATGTGATCTTTTGTCTATAGGATAACATTGATTTTGTGTGAGATCCTCCACACTTAGATGTCATGTATGTCAGAGACCTTTCATGGTCTGGCCTTTAGATGTTCATTAGGTGTGAACCGATGCACTCGTTAATCAAGTGCGTACCAAGAGAATATCCATCGGCCCATATGTGTACCATAAGGGGTTGAGGTATTTATGTGAGTAACACACGATTCTTAAGACTTTGGCCAAATTCGATCACCTAGGGTGGATCGCATATATCAGAAATGATTTCTGATTAGTTGTAAAGAATCATGGACATGTCGACATGAGATGTGCGCCTCGAAAACTTGACGGTGTAATATATGTTTCCTAAGCACAACTCGGATAGCCTACGACAGAGGGATTGATAAACTTATGTGATGACCTCGACTTGTATAGTTCACCTAGGCTTATATGACGAACGTGTCTGGATTTAGAGAGTCCCACAATATGAAGTGTACTCATTGAGCATTTAGGTAGTCGATAATTTTGATAATAAATAATTTTTGATATTATAATTATCAACCAAAATAATTAAGTGGTATTAGATAACATTGATTATTTACTTTGACTCAATTAGATTAATTAGATTAAGCCAAAATCACACAAGGGCTTTGTTGTAATTTCATAAATATCTCTACCATTGGAGGATATTTTGGTAATTAGAAATAGATAGTTATAGATGTTTTTGGCTTTTTTAATTGGATTAAATCAAAGTGGTAAATAAAGGTGATTAGTCATACCTAATTATACATATTTGATTAAGCCTACCTAATATTTGATTACGACTTTTATTAATTAAAAATTGCATAAAATTTTGCTACAAAAGGCAAGCTTGAGCAAGGTTTTAATTAAGCTTGAGCTTAAGAAAGTTAAGCTTGTGGAAGCTAAAACAAGCAAGATTTAGAAATATTAGCCTAAGTAAAAGAAGTGTTTAGAGAAGCTTTGGAAGTTCTCTAAAATATTTCAACAAGAAGAAATCAAGATTGGATCTTGGAATGAAGCTTGCTAGCATTAAAATCAAGATTGGATCTTGGAGTCAAGCTTGCAAACTTTGGAAGTTCTCCACAATATTTCTACAAGGAGATGCAGATTGGATCTTGGAATTAAGCTTGCTAGGTAAGTTTGATCTTCTCCAAAGTTATGTTTTTCATTAGTGAGTTATCATTAGTGAAATATATAGTGATGTATATGTATTAGATACATAATAACATAGCTTGATCTTGAAATTAGGCTAATGAATTATGTATGGATGCTTTGGAAGCATAAACACAATATGCTTGTGATTGGGTCAAATATGTTCATGTTGGAAATTGAACATTAAATAAGAGTTTGGAACTCTAGGTGATAGCTTGGAGTTATGGCTATCATTCTATAATCACATGACCACCTATGAGTGACCTATAATTGTTCATGAGTCTTTTCATTGTGGGATTCTATTTTGGTTTGTGTTTTGATTCAAACAAATGCATATATGTATTTAAAATACATGTATGTTTCTTGTATAATATGCGTTGATGTTGGTTTAGATATTAAAATTGGATTTTATGTGTATTGAAGTGTTTGGAGAAAATTGGAAGTGTTTAGAATTGATTTGAAGGTTAAATGCTCTCTGCCAATATTTTACACAGGACAGCGTCGCGACACTGAGCATCAGACCTTCTGGAGTCGCATCGCTCACCCTTACGCGTCACGAAGCCAAGACATTGAGCTCTCACATATTTCTCTCGCATATTGGGCGTTACGACTTCCAAGCCCCCGATTCGCCACTGAAACTTCATTTTCTCCGTTCCGGAGTTTCTGGACTTTGATTTGGTCCCCGTTTTTTCCTACGGACTCGTAACGAAATGTATTTTTTCATAAAATAATTTAAAAAATATACTTATACTTGATATCTATGGGTTAGACCCACTTCCGTTGAGCGGGATACCGATTCGAGCCTAGGGGTCCCACAATCGCCCCAATATAACGGACATTATGTTGGGGTTTTCTCAAAGGCGCAGGCGGAAGCGCGGTTCAAGCGAAATCATAATTTTAAAATTTTTAAACTTACCAAATAAATTATTCAATATCCAATATAAATAATTCATTCATATTTCACCCAAACATGTTATCTTTGTTATCAAATAACAATATAAATAAGTTAGATAACATCGCAAAACTTTTACGAATATATTTTTCAGCAAAATGACATAAAACGCATTTTTGCCTGAACCAACTAACCAATACACATGGGGGCTGCCCAGGTCAGCCCCAATAGTACTTGGGAAGTTCATGGGTTTCCTAAACAGTGACCAATTCACTGTTTGGACAGCCGTCACCCGGTAAGCCTGAAACTCACCCGATAACGCCGTTTTTCGCCATTTTTGCTTATTTTCACTCTGAAACAATTTCCGGAAATTATTCCAATGCCCAATACACATCCAATATATTTAAATAACATATTTTTCTTCACCAAAATTCCATAATTTCCAGATCTGATCCGGGTGCCAAAAATATCATTTTTCATACTTTAAATACAATTTTCTCAACATTAATCATATTATTATTTACACCAATCAAAGCCACCAAATATGAAGAACTCAAGAATAATTCTAGGAGTTATAAGAGTGGTCATAACACTCTAGAATGACAAGAAGTCATCAAATGACAAAATTGAACTAATATTACACTAATATTATTCAATCTAACTTCACACATGCATCTAGCCTCCAAATCCATCATCCAAATAAAAAAAAAAACCCAAATACCAAGGAATAAAGAAACCCTAGAACTATTCTAAATATTCAAGAACAAGAAACAAACTTTCTAAGCTTAAGAATATTGAAGATTACCTCAAAATCTCCTAATTTCCTTAAGCTTTCTTCTTGATTCCATCTCTTTCTCTCAAGTTTCTTCAAGAACAATTTTGGGAGCTTTCATGGAGGTGTATTTTCGACCAAGGGAGGCTTATGAATGAGAAAACAAAATTTTTCACCTTATATACAAGGCTTAACCTAACTTGGGGGCATTTTGGTCATTTAAATCAATTAAGTATAATTAAAGAATTCAAATTCAATTTGAATTCTTCAAGTTTCAAAAAAGAACATGCCACTTGTTACCAATAATAATAAAACATATGTAATAACAATTACTATAAATGAATTATTTAATCTAATTAAACATAAAGTTAAAGTAGACAAATTCAAATTGAATAACCTTAAAGTTGATGAGTGGTATTTCTATCACTATTTCCCACTCATTTAACCTAATATTTTGTATAGTGTCTTGAGTCTTGTGAATATTTTGATGTGTTTTGTGTTATTTTGTAGATAAATAAAGTTTCAGGACATTCTGGAGGTGATTTGGGGCAAAACAGTGAAAATTGGACGAAAAGGGCATTTTTGATAATTTCCCGCGTCGAGACGCCCAGCACTTCAGCGTCGCGACGCCCAGCATGCGCCGAATCTGCTAACATGTGCCGGGTCAACGTGTCAGAATTTGAGAAGTTTGACTTTGCTAACATGCGCCGTTCCACGTGTCACCATCACAGCCGATCTGCTAACATGCGCCGCGACACATGTCATCATCCTACGGTGCCGACAATTACTATTTCCACGTGTGCCACGTGTCATCCTACCTGCCGCCACATCATCCGGTCAACGAGTCAACTATGCCATGCGTCATGCCACGTCATCATCCACGTCAACATGTCAACCGAGTCAACATGCCACGTCATCATCAGCCAATCACGTCGTGACACGTGTCGCAATCTTATGGTGCCGACAATTGATCTCAGCCGCCTTGCCACATCACCGCCACGTCATCGCCACGTCAGTATAATAATTGAGCTCTTAGCCGCCTCGCCACGTGTCGCCTTATCTTCTTATCCGAATCGCCTTGTGTCAAGCTGTCATTGTGCCACGCCTTACTGTTCCAGCGTCGCGACTCTGAAGCCCTTGGCGTCGCGACGCCCGAAGCTTATCCGCGCCTATAAATTGAGCTCGAGATTTCATATTTCTTTGTACCATTCCCTCCCATTTCTTTGTTGTAAATAGAGAGTTCTTCTCTCTCTAAGTTTCTTTTAATTTTTAGTGTTTAATTTTGTAATAATTACTTTTTGTAATAATAGTAATTTACTTTCTTTACTTTTTACAGTTTTTACTATTTACCATGAGGAGGTAACTTCCCCAGCTAGGGTGAAAGGTAATTCTTTTACTATTGCTATTTAGATTAATCTCCCTTAAAAATAATATATTCACTATTTAAAACCTGACTAATCAAGGATACCGCTATATTGGTCGGTTGGTAATTTAATTTAATCTGGTTTAAACCTGACTAATCAAGGATACCGCCAGATTGGTCGGTTGGTAATTTTATTTTGGTTCCGCCTTTATGGCTGGTTTATGGACAAATATTACCGCATTAATGGCTGGTTGGACTTAATTTGACTTAATCAGGATACCGCCAGATTGGTCGGTTGGTAATATTATCACAAGTTTATATATTATTTTATGGGAGATATCTAAATTAGTAGTAGTAAAAGTAATTCATTTTACCTTAGCATTTTATTTTATTGTAATTTACCTTTCAGTATTTACTTTACCGCATTTTTACTTCAAGTCTTTTATTTTCAAGTTTTCACCAGCCCTAGTTATGTGTTGTAACTAAATTAGTTATCTGGGGTTGTGATGACCTTTTAATATCACCGTTTTATAATGGGTTAAATTATAGCTTGGGTAATATAAAGATTTATTTATTGAGTCTTAATCTTAATGCTTTTTCATTAACTGGCCATTAATAAAATTGATCTGGTAAATCTAAAATGAACTAGACATAAGGATTTTAGGTTTCAGCCTTAGACTCAATAGCCCACGATCTTCCTTGAGGATAGATAACCCTTTAATAGATTTCCTTACAGGATAGGAATATACCTGTCGGGCGGGGGTAGCCATAATTGGAACTTAAACTTAATGAATCCAGATAATTTGGTTGACATAAACATATGGTTCAATTGGGTTAAACTGGGTATTTGTGTCTGACCATCGACAGAGGCTTACACATAATTTAGTGTTCCAGGTTAATAAATCAATATATTACCCAACTTTAAGATAACCACTTCATCTTTAAAATGATATTGGAAGAAATCAAAACCCTAGATAGTTTTTAATATTGAATTTTCTTAAAACCTATTTTCGACAATTTTATTTACTTGCTCTTAAATTTAGAATCGTCACCATTTCAAATCAATCAATCAACCTGTTAGATACTAGTAATCATTTGACCTCATAAAATTAATAGATTAGATATTAAGTCCTCGTGGGATCGATATTTTTATACTACTTGAACGATACGTGCGCTTGCGTTATACGTGTGTGTTTACGCCGGTCAAGTTTTTGGCACTGTTGCCGGGGACTTATTTATATTTCACTATTAGTTTTAAGGTTAGATACCGTTACTTGTATCTAATTTCTTTTTACTTATTATTTTTGTTTTCTTGTGTTTCAGGTTCCAGAAACTACATGAGACGAACCAGAAGCTTTGAACTCCGACCGCTTGACCCAGAAATTGAAAGAACCATCAGACAGTTGAGAAGGAAAATGCGAGAAGGCCAAGAAGCTTTAGTCAACATGGAACCTGAACCTTTGAACGTTGCACCACCAATTCCCATTCGAGATAGAACCATTCCGGTGGTTGACAGACTCATTTCTTGTATTGTATTTCCTCCCTTACCAGCAAATGCGGGTGACATCAAAACATGCATTCAGATGATTCAGCAGTCAGTGCGGTTTGGGGGAAATGCAACTGAAGATCCTAATGCCCACATCAGCAACTTCCTGGAAGTTTGCGGTACTTTCAATTACAACCGAGCAGCTGAAGAAGCAATGAGACTGCGAGTTTTCATACTCCTTGAAGGACAGAGCTAAAGCTTGGCTACACTCACTACCAGTAGATTCTATCACAACTTGGAACACTCTAGCCACCAAATTCCTTGCAAAATACTTTCCACCAGCCAGAACTGCAAAGTTAAGGAATGACATCACATCCTTCATGCAACAAGATTCAGAATCCCTTGCGAAGCTTGGGAAAGATTCAAAGATTTACTCCGGAAATGTCCTCATCATGAGATCGCAAAGTGGCTACAAGTTCAGACCTTCTACAATGGACTTTCTGGAATAATGAGAACCACAATCGATTCTGCTGCTGGAGGAGCTTTGATGGCAAAAGGAGAAGATCAAGCCTGGGACTTAATTGAAGAAATGGCCAACAACAATTCCTTATGGCCAACAGAAAGGAACATGATCCAAAGAATTGCAGGAATTTATGAAAGTGGAGCCAATACAGCAGTCAACGCCAAGCTAGATCAGATATGCAAATTCATAGAGACTCTTACCACTGGATCCACAAGTTCACCATATGGAGGAGCACCAGAACTAAACCAACATGAAGAAACGGTGAATTTGTCATAATTTCAATAGGCAAGGGAACAATCCATATTCCAACACCTACAACCCATGGTGGAGGAATCATCCTAATTTCGCATGGAGCAACAATTCTGGTCACAACAGAACTATCCACCACCTGAATTCCAACAACAGAACAAAGGCCAGGAGCATGCAAATGAACCAGGAATAACAGAAGTGTTGACCTACTGAAAAAGATGGAAGCAAAACACGACTCTCAGCAGCAAGATATGATGCTATGTTTCAAAATCAAGTAGCATTGACTCAAAGCCATTCAGCCTCTATCAAAAGCACTAGAGAATCAAATCGGACAACTAGCCAATGCTCAGAATTACAGACCGCCAGGTACCCTTCCTAGAAACACAGAGCCAAATCCAAGGAACATGGGGAATGAGCAATGTCATGCCATCATGTTAAAACGGTACTGAAATCAACAAAGATGTTGGACCCAAAACAGATGCTGAGGAAGTTCCAAAGAAACAAAGCAACAGATAGAGGAAAAAGAAGCAAAGGAAAAAGAACAGATCACTCCACCTCCACCTTTTCCTCAACGTCTTCAGAAAAACAAATTGGACAAGCAGTTTTCTCGGTTCCTGGAGATCTTCAAAAAGCTACATATCAACATTCCATTTGCAGAAGCATTGGAACAAATGCCCACCTATGCCAAATTCATGAAAGATATTCTTTCACGAAAATGGAGATTGGGAGATTACGAGACAGTAGCATTAACAGAAGAATGCAGTGCCATCATTCAGAGGAAACTTCCCCCGAAATTGAAAGATCCTAGCAGTTTCACTGTTCCTTGCGTCATAAGAGAACATAACTTTGGTAAGGCTTTGTGTGATTTAGGTGCGAGTGTTAACTTGATGCCTTTCTCTATTTTCAGGAAATTACAGATTGGAGAAACAATGCCAACTTCAGTCTCACTACAACTTGCTGATAGAACACTCGTATTTCCAAGAGGCGTAGTTGAGGATGTGCTGGTCAAGGTTGACAAATTCATTTTCCCAGCAGATTTTATTGTCCTTGATATGGAAGAAGACGCAGACGTGCCAATCATCCTCGGGAGACCATTCTTGGCTACAGGTCAAACCATTATTGATGTACAAAAATGAGAACTAACCAATAGGGTACAGGACCAAGAAGTAACATTTAATGTTTTCAAGGCCATGAATTTCCCAGATGATGAAAAGAATGAGGAATGTTTCAAACTCGATGTGATACACAGTACCATTCAGAACTCTGATGAAAGACAAAGTTCTACTGACAAACTTAAAACATGTCAATTGCATGTGGAGCCTAAAGATAAAGCATCTTTTGCACTGAAGGAGCCAATTCTTGCACTACACAAGCAACAGAAGAGAAAAAGTTCCACCAGCTCAACGAATTGGAGGAATTTCACAATCAGCCTTTTGAGGATGCCAAATTGTACAAAGAAAAGGGCAAGAAAAGACATGATGAGAAGTTAGTGCTCATACAACTGGAACCAGGGCAGAAGGTACTGTTAAACAAATCAAGGGTGAAATTCTTCCCATGGAAGCCAAAATCACGGTGGTCAGGTCCATTTGTGATCACCAAAGTTTTACCAAAAAGAGGTGTTGAGATACATGATCCTGACACTAACAAAACTTTCAAGGTTAAAAACAAACGTGTCAAGCACTACTGGGGAGAATCATTTGGGCGACAAAAAGAAAGTGTCACACTTTCAGATCTAGCCTAACGTTCGAGAAGCCAAGTCTGGCTGACGACTTTAAACTTAGCGCTAGCAGGGAAGCAACCCATGCAATTTGTGTATATATTGTGATTTGGTGTGATTTAATTTTGTATGTTTAGTTTTTGCAGATTAAGTCATTTCAAGATGGAAGAAGTTCTCACAAATCTTCACAAGCAATTTTCTTCTCTCCCTCAAAAATCTCTGATGAAAGTCTACAAAGCTCGCTTGGAACGGATGAGGTTACTAACAATTCACGTTGTTCCTAATGATATTCGTTGGGTAATTAAAGCACGGGTCCGATTGGCAGGTGAGTCTTCTGACTCTTTTATTTCACATCTTCCTGGTTTTGGAAGAAACACCTATGCAAAGAAACGTAGAGCTAAGCAAATGGGTGTTTGTTACAAATGTGCACGATGGAATTGCAATACTCGTTGTTGTTCTTTAGGAATGGTGTCTGATAATCGCGAAGACAAAATTAAATTCATTAGGGATGGCTTGAGTAAGGAGTCTTTAGATGATATATCTTCGACTCTTGAGACGCATCCCAGTGGATATGTTCACATAGCCTTTCACAGTTACACACACAATTTCAAAAAGAAAGACAACTGTTAAGTCTCGGGAATCTGACTCAAAAAGACCCTGTTTGCCAGTTTATAAGAAAATTGGATGGGAAGCTTGTCCCTGACGCATAGACATCGACCAAGCCGCTACTATTCTTGTAAATATTATATCTCTTTGTCTTTTCCTAATAATTGTAATTTGTTTTGTTGTTTTCTTTTATTTTCTCCGACAAGATCTAGACCTTTTTGACTATCACGATCTGTTTAACTAATAATTGTCATTTGGCAGGTACTAGTGCTATTATTTTACTCACCCTTTTTCAGGTATTAAAATTCAACTCATCATTGCACTTTTAAAGACATCCAGAGTAAAACATGGAAGCCACTTCAAGAAGACGAGTTGAAAACATCTGTGTGTTTTGCGGTAGTAGTGTTGGTACTAAACCACAATACATAGAAGCAGCACGGGAATTGGGTCGAGTCTTAGTTGCAAAGAATATGCACTTAATATATGGCGGAGGAAATCTTGGACTAATGGGGATCGTTTCAAATGCCGTACAGGAAGGAGGCAGTCACGTTTTGGGAATCATCCCAAAACCCTTGGCAGAGGCAAATCTTATTGAACCATCAAATGGAGAGGAACTGATCGTACCAGGTATGTCTGAACGACTGGTAGAAATGATAAACAGTGCTGATGCTTTTATTGCTTGCCAGGTGGCTTGGGTACATTGGAGGAAATTTTTATAGTGCTATCTTGGGCGAACCTGAACATACACCAGAAACCGCTTGGACTGCTCAACGTTGATGGATTTTATGATTTTCTTTGTGTGTTTCTTGATGATGCCCAGAGAAATGGGTTCGTGTCAAAACCTTTGAAAGAACTCATCTTTACTGCCAGAACTGCTCCGGATCTAATAGACCAACTCATAGCCTATGAACCACGAGTTGACCCTATTCTTTCAAAGATAAATTGGTCTGAGGACGATCGTGGTAAGAGACGTAGGATTAATCTGGATCTTAACCTTTAAATTCCTGTAGAATTTCAACTAACCAGGTATTATTTTCTAAACTCTTCTTCTATTGTTTAAGACATTGGGGACAATGTCTCATTTAGGTTTGGGGGAGGGAATTAGTTGATTAGTACCTTGTTTTTAGTTTGTATGTTATTTTTATTTTTAGTCCTAAATTTTTCGAAAAATTACAAAAATATTTTGCGTTTTTGTGTTTTTATTTTGACTAAAAGGGTGAAATTGGTAAGAAATAACTGAGTAAGGATTTTCCACTCCTGAGACGTATCTCAAACCATTTTTGAAACAAGTTAATTTTTGTTTATTTCCTTTTAAATTATTTAATTTGTGAATTCTCCATAATACTGACTAAAATGAACCTTCATATGCTCAGTTGGCAGGTATTATCAACATACATAGTAACATACAGACATGAGATAAAAATTGAAAAGTTTGTAATATTCAGTGCTCTAGTTCAATTGGAGGAAGCATCTCAAATAGCAATGGAGTAAAAAAAAAATCCGAGATCCGAGTTATTAAGTCTGTAAGGGTGTTTTAACACCTAGTGCCCTAAAACCAACTGGTTTGGGAGTCATTGGCCCAAAGCTCGCTACATGGATCGAAGATGCTACAAAAATATATTTATATCTAATGTCTGGGTAATTAAGTCCGTAGAGGTGTCTTAACACCTGGTGCCCTAAAGCCAACTGGTTTGGGAGCCACCGACCCAAAGCTCGCTACATAGACGGAAGGTATTGTATATAAATAAAAAGTCAAAATTCAGAAAAAGCAAAGAAAAAAATCAGAAAAATCAGAAAAATTTATTCCATTGCTACAAAAAGGTGTGAAATCTGATGGAACTTTAGGACAAAAATATTACTCTCTTATCAACTACACTTGTGACTGTTGTGGGTAAAAATGAATTGATTAATATTTTGTTGGCTGTGTATATGGAGAATGGTAAAATAATCGGAGAATTTACTTATTCGGTAATTTAGAAAGAAACAAAACAACTAGTAACTTGGAGTAGAAGTTTCACTTGAATAGTCACTAACTTCTTTATTCTCTTTTCTCTTGTCTTTTCGCTTTTGTGTGCATTAGTTTTAACTAACTTTTTACTTTTGTAAAAACGTTTGTGGGTATCGTTGCTGTAAGCCCTCACGAGACTACAACTCGTCCACTAGGGACACCTAGAGGTTTAAAGGCTTGTTGCATACGCTAAATGCAACCGTGATTCCTACGAAAGTGGCTTAGTTAAATTTTATTTTAAAGATGTTTATGTTATTTTATTTTATGTTTTGCTCGAGGACTAGCAAAATGTTAGGTTTGGGGGTGTGATGAGTGGTATTTCTATCACTATTTCCCACTCATTTAACCTAATATTTTGTATAGTTCTTGAGTTTTGTGAATATTTTGTATCTAATCATATTTTGTATCAAATACAAATACATATTAATTATTAATTGACCAAAATCCCCTAATGCATGTATTTTCATTTAACCGTTTAGACGATTCAAATTAACTCATTCAATCCGTTGAAGTATTATGAATAATCTGTATTATTCATAACGTGTTGTATAAGTACTCTACGAGTACACTTCATATTATGGGACTCTCTAAGTTTAGGTTTATCCGTCACGGAATCAAATTTCGTGTCCATAATTCACCAACTCATGAATTATGACGACCATGGATAATCTCGCTAAACTATGCAAGTCGAGGTCATTGCATACGTATAATCCCTCCGTCCCAGGCTATCAATATTATACTGGGGATATAGATAAGAACGTCAAATCTCTAAGGTATAATATAGTCGACTTTCAAATTTATGATCTCTAAATAACACTCAGAACTCGCTTCCGAAGTATACCACGGTCATGGATTTATTAGATCGCAAACATGTTCAAGATACCTATGCTCTGTACACATGACTGACAGATTCTATATGATAGTCACAGGATATCATGAGTATCAGTCCACACCCAACGAGCAGGCGGAGATCTGATATAAATAGATCGGTAACATGACTTCTATCAAAGTGTGGAGGATGTTTCATATATCCATAGTTGTATCTCAAGTCGATGGACCACTATGCTACTCGACTCGAGAAGATTCCTATTGACGTTGGTGTACCATCTATTAGAAAATATTCGGTAAGTCATTCACTGTTTATCAAATAAACACCTACACGTCTATACGAGTCTCGCAAGACTCATGATTTATTGGGATAAACCATCAGACAAAGTCTCGATATACGACATGTACTGGTCTCAATATATTTTACTAACCGACCCGTGTCAGTAAATCTTGACCATGAACTTTATTTGAGAATATACAACTTATAGTGACACTTCCCAATGTCAATTACAAACTACGTTGTAACTGCGCAATACTGTAACGACTTGAATTTCATAACTTGATTGGAGTAGTAATTTAGTGTCTGGGATTAAATTATTCCGAGAGGTAGCGAATAAAATTTGGAGATGGCATAAAAACCCGATTTCAGTCGCAATGTTTATAATATTTGAGTTAATATATTAAGGTCCGGTAAGAGTTTTAATAGTTGGACTAATATCATTATGCTAGAGAATGTTTAGTGATACTTAAATCTTATGACATATGTTAACAAGGCTTGGTGATATTTGTTAAGCCTTGTTAACAAATGTCCATCACATGTGTTGTTATGAATAAAAAAGAAAAGAAATAAGCCCCTCACCCCACGTATTTTTTTGCCTTCTCTTCGTTATTTCCTCTTCTTCTCTCCCTAGCAAAGAAACTCCAAGCCTTTTTCCATAAAAATTTCCACCATTTCTACCAAATCTAGGGCTCTAAAGTCACATGCAAGCTTGGAAGTGTGATAAGGGAGCCTAAGGAATTCTACTTGTGAATAAATAATTTGATTTAAGGTGAGAAAGGTAAAAACCCAAATCTTAAATTACTAAGTTTTGATTATTTGATGGTTGAATAATGTTAATGGCTTGAGTTTAATGATGAATATTTGGCTAGAGTCAAGGAATTGGAGATTTGAGGAATCCCCCAATTTGTAAAATCCTTAAATGTGAAATTGAGTTGGGGTTTATAAATAGTTGTATGAAGGTGCAATTGATGTTATGTGGTATATTTGTTATGGTTATGACTTGGTTATGAGGTGGTGTTAAAGAATGAAATTGATGCTAAGTGGTGTATTTGTTATGGTTGTAGTTTATGTGGTATTGAATAAATGGTGTATGAAGTGTAACTAAAAATCTTGGTCCTGGAAACTGGATCGCGTCGCAACGCCAAAGACCGTGCGTCGCAACGCGTGAAGCAGAGAATGGTTACTGGATTTTTGATACGCTCCGTGATGCGCAGAGGGGCTGTGTCGCGACGCTAAGCGCTATTCCAGGATTATTTTAAAACCATTCTAGTTTAATCCTAAGACGTTTGGGGGCACTCTAGGGTCTTTGTATAGATGTGCAACCACATGATAAGTCATACTATAAGCAAGAACATTTACCTTTGATTACATATACTTTTCTCATTTATTACAAGAAAAACTAACGGTTTCTTTGGTATTAGATCAATGACAAGCCACTCGGAGGTCACTGACGCCGCATACCACACCTGACTTGCCTTAGCACAGTGAGTGGAGTACTTATTTCAGAGTTTTGAATGTGATTTTGGATATGATTTTGCAATTCATTTGAATTTAATTGAAAAAGTTGATTTTTCTTGAGATGAGACATGTGATTTAAGCTTTGATAAAGCTTGATTTCAGATAAATTCTTTCATGATGAAAATGATTTCAAAGATATGGATTTATGATTTTGGAGGCATGGGGAAAAACCCACCTCAGATGTAACTTAATACATATATGAAATTGACGGATATGGTATTGATGGGTATTGGTATTGATACCTGATATAGTCGTGTGCACACGGGATACAAGACTAGAGATGACAGATGCCTCTAGATCCTGGGTATTGGGCTAGGGGGACTGTGAGTACAACGCCCCTAGACCCGGATATTTCAGAGACAGGTTGGTGGCACTGATAGCACCAATGTTGTCTGGTTTAGTGGCTTGGGGGACTGTGCATACAACGCCTCAAGGCCACAGGATTATGTACATATTGACCGATGATATTTCTGATGATGATATTGATGTTTTCTTAACCGATTCTTGAAAGTTTTAAAAAGGAAAACTCTGATTTATGATTTAAGAATTCTGAAAGTTATTGCACTGAATATAAGTATTTCTAATACTGTTGTTTTCTGGTTTTATAGCTCCACTCACTGAGTTCTTTAGGACTCACCCCCCCCACCCACTCTCCATATTTTTCAGGACTTTTCAATTGGTGAGCCAATGTTGTATTTTGGGAGACATGGATCTGGGACAAGAGCAGCACTGCAGTCACTAGTTTTATGGGTTCATCATGTTGTGTCTACATTCATATAGAATGTAGTTTCTTTTGAGTTTCTATAATGTGTAACCTGTGTTTATATGTGTGGTTGTATCGCATCTGGATTGTGTAAGTGACATGTTTAATGTTTCACCCAGTTTTTTTTTCTATTTTGATGAGAGGATGTTTGATTATATGGTTGATTTCTGGTTCCAGTCATAGGCTTAGGTGACAGTGGAAATTTGTCATCTGCCGGTAACATTCACGGATTTGGGATGTTACAACTACGTTGTAAATCCTAGGATCTTTGTCTAATATATACGTATCACTAAATCAGATTTAGTTTCAATCTAATCGTAATTATATCGAATACGTATATAAAAACAAGAGGTGCAACCATTAAATAAGTAATATTATTGAAAAATGAATTGCTCGTATTCATGAATCGGACATAAATACGATCCGGATTAGCACTCCGAAAACCAACCCTAACAATAATGTCAGCAGCTCTAATTATGATATAATCGTGAAGGGCCAATTCGTATGTAATGACTATATCGATGGACACCGATGTAGTTCGACTTATTTTATCTATCTATGATAACGAGAGTGCAACTTCGGGTTTTTAGTGGAATAATATGAAGTTAATAATTCAGAATATTTAATTAAGAGTGTTGATGGTGTTTTTTAGGCATTATGATATTTAAGGTCGGATGACCGGGCATTATCAGATCGACAGCAGCATTCTCAGTTCAAAAGACCATCGTGACCGACCTCATGAAGACCGGGAATATGGCGGGATATGCTCCAGAAGATAAGTTATCCTACTTTCATGGGGAAAACTGATGAGTCAGTGTCCAAATAGGATAAAAGAAGTGAATGTAGTTTTAATTAGGAATACTTATGGAAAAAGGGAATAGTTTTGACTATAAATCCTTATGGGAAAAAGAAATTATTTCAACTAGGAAATTCTTGTACAAATAGGAATCTGATTTCTATTATTATAAATAGAAGGGTAGAGTGTGCATAAAGAAAAAGAAGGGGAGAGCATTAAGAATCATCATCAGAATCATTACCATCAGACTTGTAAAAAACAAGAAGCAGAGCCGAGAAACGTGTTTGAGTAATAAAAAGTATCATCCTTTTTGTGCCCGTGGACGTAGGTCGGACCAAGATCCGCCGAACCACGTTAAATTTCCTTGTCGATTGGCGTATTTATCTGTCTTTTGCTAAGTTTGCTTTTGGTCCCCCATAACCAAACAAATTCATTATTGAGGGAGGATTGTCTCGGGAGTAATATTCTCATATTACCCTGAGACCAAAATCAGTCGTCTGTGGGGAGCTCCAACAAAAAGCAGCTCGTGTAGTAAGACGATGGCAGAAGATGGAAATCACCGGTGTGTCAGGGAGTTCAACAGCAGATTGGATGGAGAAGATGGAGGAAAATATGAGGAAAGATAGGGAGGAAAATCAAATCATTTTGAAATCCATGATGAACAGACTGGAGAGGATGGAAGAGACGAATAATGAGAGACTTGAAGCCGGAGCCAGTCGGAGAAGAGGCGAAAAAGCGGAAGGCAACGGATCCAAAAAATGTGAGTAAGACCTCGTCTGTTTTAGGCTGACATTTGATTATGCTTGTTTGTTATGGCCCACACAATGGTATTGATATTTGTTTTACGGCTCGGGTCTGCTCTTGTACCGCCGAGACCGATGTTTCTTTCCGGCTAGGGTCTGCTCTTGTACCACCGAGACCGATGTCTCTTCCTAGCTCGGGTCTACTCTTGTACCGCCGAGACCGATGTTTCTTTACTGCTCGGGTCTGCTCTTGTACCGCCGAGACCGATGTCTCTTTCCGGTTCGGGTCTGCTCTTGTACCGCCGAGACCGATGCTTCTTTCCAGTTCGGATCTGCTCTTGTACCGCCGAGGCCGATGTTTATTCGGCTCGGGGCTGGATTTCGTTCCGCCGAGGCCACTTGTTTATTCGGCTCGGGGCTGGATTTCGTTCCGCCGAGGCCGCTTGGTTATTCGACTCGGGGCTGGATTTTGTTCCGCCGAGCCCCTATGGTTTATTCAGCTCGGGGTCGGGTTACGTCCCACCGAGTCGGCTTCTTTGGACTATGGATGTAATATTCCCCCAGAGCCAAGTCTTTCTCAGCTCGGGGTCGGGTTACGTCCCACCGAGTCGGCTTCTTTGGACTGGGGATGTAACATTCCCCCAGAGCCAAGTCTTTCTTTTAGCTCGGGGTCGGGTTACGTCCCGCCGAGTCGGCTTCTTTGGACTGGGGATGTAACATTCCCCCGGAGCCAAGTCTTCCTTTTAGCTCGGGGTCGAGTTACATCCCACCGAGTCGGCTTCTTTGGACTGGGGATGTAACATTCCCCCAGAGCCAAGTCTTTCTCAGCTTGGGGGTCGGGTTACGTCCCACCGAGTCGGTTTCTTTGGACTGGGGATGTAACATTCCCCAAAGCCAAGTCTTTCTTTTTGCTCGGGGTCGGGTTACGTCCCACCGAGTCGGCTTCTTTGGACTGGGGATGTAACATTCCCCCAGAGCCAAGTCTTTCTCAGCTCGGGGTCGGGTTACGTCCCACCGAGTCGGCTTCTTTGGACTGGGGATGTAACATTCCCCCAGAGCCAAGTTTTTCTCAGCTCGGGGTCGTGTTACGTCCCACCGAGTCGGCTTCTTTGGACTTGGGATGTAACATTCCCCCAGAGCCAAGTCTTTCTTTTAGCTCGGGGTCGGGTTACGTCCCACCGAGTCGGCTTCTTTGGACTGGGGATGTAACATTCCCCCAGAGCCAAGTCTTTCTTTTAGCTCGGGGTCGGGCTACGTCCCACCGAGTTGGCTTCTTTGGACTGGGGATGTAACATTCCCCCAGAGCCAAGTCTTTTTCAGCTCGGGGTCGGGTTACGTCCCACCAAGTCGGCTTCTTTGGACTGGGGATGTAACATTCCCCAGAGCCAAGTTTTTATCAGCTCGGGGTAGGGTTACGTCCCACCGAGTCGGCTTCTTTGGACTGGGGATGTAACATTCCCCCAGAGCCAAGTCTTTCTTTTAGCTCGGGGTCGGGTTACGTCCCACCGAGTCGGCTTCTTTGGACTGGGGATGTAACATTCCCCCAGAGCCAAGTCTTTCTTTTAGCTCGGGGTCGGGTTACGTCCCACCGAGTTGGCTTCTTTGGACTGGGGATGTAACATTCCCCCAGAGCCAAGTCTTTCTCAGCTCGGGGTCGGGTTACGTCCCACCGAGTCGGCTTCTTTGGACTGGGGATGTAACATTCCCCCAGAGCCAAGTCTTTCTTTTAGCTCGGGGTCGGGTTACGTCCCACCGAAACGGTTTCATTAAACTGGGGATGTAATATTCCCCTAGAGCCAAGTCTTTCTCAGCTCGGGGTCGGGTTACGTCCCACCGAGTCTGCTTCTTTGGACTGGGGATGTAACATTCCCCCAAAGCCAAGTCTTTCTTTCAACTCGGGGTCGGGTTACGTTCCCACCGAGTCGGCTTCTTTGGACTGGGGATTGTAACATTCCCCCAGAGCCAACTCTTTCTTTTAGTTCGGGGTCGGCTTACGTCCCACCGAGTCGGCCTCTATTGGTCTGGGGAGGTGACATTCCCCCAGAGCCAAATGTTCTTCTCAGCTCGGGGTCGGGTTACGTCCCACCGAGTCGATCGTCATCATCATAAGGGCAAAGCATTTGTTCCACGGGTAGATATCGAGATCCTCGTTGACTGAGCACATGAAGGTGGCAGGAAGGACCAGATTTTCAGCCAAGACGTTTTTCTTTGCGGTTCCTGGAGTGACCACCGACGGATTCATTGACACACCATCTTTTTTATAGTTCCCGGCATCAACTCACAAACTCGTTGTTACCGAGAACTAGGGGATAGATGTTGATGGTGTTTTTTAGGCACTATGATATTTAAGCAGCACGGCATGGGTAAAATGGTAAATTCCCTCCTCATTCGAGATCATTAAATACCGACCCGACCACATAAGTGAGGGCCGAGCACTTAAGATCGGTAACCCGACCACTTAAAGATCGGATGACCGGGCATTATCAGATCGACAGCAGCATTCTCAGTTCAAAAGACCATCGTGACCGACCTCATGAAGACCGGGAATATGGCGGG
This sequence comes from Zanthoxylum bungeanum, assembly GCA_019454045.1. NCBI lineage: Eukaryota > Viridiplantae > Streptophyta > Magnoliopsida > Sapindales > Rutaceae > Zanthoxylum > Zanthoxylum bungeanum. The sequence goes on from SKCR01027399.1 coordinate 250,305, forward strand.
ATATGCTCCAGAAGATAAGTTATCCTACTTTCATGGGGAAAACTGATGAGTCAGTGTCCAAATAGGATAAAAGAAGTGAAGGTAGTTTTAATTAGGAATACTTATGGAAAAAGGGAATAGTTTTGACTATGAATCCTTATGGGAAAAGGAAATTATTTCAACTAGGAAATTCTTGTACAAATAGGAATCTGATTTCTACACTATTATAAATAGAAGGGTAGAGTGTGCATAAAGAAAAAGAAGGGGAGAGCATTAAGAATCATCATCAGAATCATTACCATCAGACTTGTGAAAAACAAGAAGCAGAGCCGAGAAACGTGTTTGAGTAATAAAAAGTATCATCTTTTTTGTGCCCATGGACGTAGGTCGGACCAAGATCCGCCGAACCACGTTAAATTTCCTTGTCGATTGGCGTATTTATCTGTCTTTTGCTAAGTTTGCTTTTGGTCCCCCATAACCAAACAAATTCACTATTGACGGAGGATTGTCTCGGGAGTAATATTCTCATATTACCCTGAGACCAAAATCAGCCGTCAACAAAGAGTTTAATTAATATTTCGGGATTATTATAGCTCAGAACCGTATGTCCATTTGGTTTATGTGCTAGCTCGTTATACTGTAGCAGATTAAATATAATTGGATAGTCCAATTATATACTCACATATGTGTATATATATTATTGATATGATTAATAATATTATTTTGTCACACTTGAAAGTATATGTTAATTTTTAATATATGGTTTTTATAATAAATGATTATATGATAATTATTTGTTATAAGTTATTAATTTATATTGTATATCTTAATAAAAATTTAAATTATGAATTTCCAAAATTGTATTTTGGAAATCCTTAGGTTGGTATAGAAGTTACATTTTTTTAAAATGATAACTACATATTCTTATTTTTGTTATGATGATGACATTAAAGAAAAATTTTAGGGCTGGCCGAAACTTACCAAGAGGGAGGGGAAGGGTTTTGTTTTATTTTCAAAATCAATAAAAAGAAAATTGGATTTTCTTTTTGCAAATCTAAGTCATTCTAAACCCTAACTACCTTTCGTTCATTCTTTTCTCTCATGAGTTGAAAGAAAATAACAACAACAAAAATAAAGATAAAATTTCTTCTGTGACAATTTTGATCTCTAAAGAATTTAGAGATTAGTTTGTGAGTGTAGCCCACCCTATTTTTTTATTAGTTGCGAGACAGAGCACGGAAGGCCATTTAGTGTCGAACAAAAATCATCATCATTTCCTCTTATTAATCATCTGACCGCCGCCTCACTTTGTTGTGTTTTTGGGTTCGATTTGTTTCGTGTTTAATCCAGAAAAATTAGGGAACATCAAGGGGTGTTTTAAGACTATTGTGGGGCTATTTTTGTTTGAAAAATCAGACCTGAAATGTAGTGGGAATCAACACAAAATCAGAGGTTGTTTGGTAGTGAGCTGGGCGCATATTCGGGTCCAAAATAGTTCAGATTTGATCCGCTATTCGGGGGCTGGTCGGGTACTGTTCCGGGGCTGAATTTTTTCTAAAAACAGAAGCAAAAGTTCGGTCCAGTAGCTGGTCATATTCGGCCATACAAAGAGAATGGCAGAAAAAATTTCAAGACCGATCCCGGGTGCCTAAAGTGTTTCCGCTGTGTTAAGAAATCGGTTCCTATAATTTTGATAATAATTAATTACTAACTAATTATGTATCTATAACAAAGCAGCACGAGAGAGGTGGTGCAGCCCCTCCCGATGTCATATTTTTTCCAGTTCACCCACTACACTTAAAATAAAGGTTGGGTGAATGATGACGCCCAGAGTACTATATATGTGTTTAATTACATAAATTATATAAAATTTCAGTATTTTCCATTATTATTTTTAAATAACACGATTTTTTAAAATGTAGGAATACATGGTGGAGATCAAGACACAAAACCTCACTCAGGGCTTACAGCTTTTGGCTGATGAAGAGCTTTCTCGTCAAGTACAGAACACCACCTCTTACAATGTTGGCATCGACACTCGTCGGAAGGCGGCAACAACTGCTTCTTGATCGTCCAGCTCCTTAGAGAGGGTCACTGTCTTGAGGGAGGAGTTGAAGCTGACTCAAGACTTGCTAGAGATGTAGAATGCCGAGATAATGAGGCAAAATATTGAGATGATGAGGCAGAAAGAGGAGCACGATTAGGAAATGACGAATTTGCAGGATCTTTTGGAGAAATGGCTCGCTCACACCAGTGTTGCAGGGTCGACCTCCACAGTTCCTCCAGGCTCGACAGACGCAACACAGATTCGACCGATCGTCGTGCATGATTTTTATTTAATGTAATAAAACTTTTTCATGTAATAAAATATTTATTTTATATATATAATAATTTTTATTTCTTAAAATTTTTTAAAAAATTATTAAAATATATATGTAATTATCAGTAATTACATATATATTTTAACAAAATTTTATTTTATTAATAATTTTAAATATAAATGTGTGCATTTAGCGTCGACACCACGAACGTCGACGCTAATAATTATACATATTTAGCGACGCCAATTTGGCGACATTCAAAGTCCACGATCTTTAGTGTTATCTTTACTTGTCGATGCAGAATTGTCCACTTTCTACATCACTGAATATCGGTTTCAATGCTGACAACCGGCGACGCAGAGTTGAATATTTAGCTTCGCTAAAACTTCTTCTATGCTAAAATCTTTCATCGACTAGCCTTTACCGTCCATTTTTTGCGTCGCCATCTTTCGATGCCAAAAATTTTAGTCGTATTCTTTTAGTGTTGAGTTTTGACATTTCCGCAGAAGTCGACGTCTAACTAATATTTGAAGGAATTTGAATTCAGTAATGATATTTTTTTTTTGTAATGAATTTTTATAATTTTTTATCAGGTGTACATGTATAACAATAAGAGATGAAAAATTCGCCCATAAATCCGTAAAAACTTGTCCGCAATGGGTAAGATTTGATAAATATTTAAGTGAATTTGGTAAATTAAAACAAAGTTTGTTGCGGGTTTGGTACGAGCTTGGTAATTTAGCAAAACTTGCAGATACCCACAGCAGGTATCCGCTACCCGCAAACTTAAATTTTTTGTTTTATATTTTTTAGGGCAAAGAAAATCCACTCATATAAAAGGATTCACATTCTGTAATTAACTTTATCATTTTTTTTTTTAATTGTTTCTGGTCTTGTATTGGTTTAATCTGTAGTTAATCTTTTTTTATGTCAACTTTATCATTATTTTGAAATGCTTTTGGTTTAGTATCTTGTTTAATATTTGCGACTTTATATTGATTTCAAACCAAACTCCACTGACATGTGAAGAAATTATAGATGATTTAATATTCTGTTTAATTTAATTTCATATTATAGATGGAGAATATTTATCTTGGAAATTTATTTTTATATGATAATTTAAAAACTCGTAAAAAAACTGTTGGGTACCAATGCAGGTTTGGTAATTTATTTTTATATTGATGAGTGGTAAATCCATCACTATTTCCCACTCATTTAACCTAATATTTTGTATAGTTTCTTGAGTTTTGTGAATATTTTGATGTGTTTTGTGTTATTTTGTAGATAAATAAAGTTTAGTAAGCATTGGAGACAATTTTGGGGCAAAATGGACAAAATTGGACAAAAGGGCAAAATCGTCATTTCAGCGTCGCCCAGCATGCGCCGGAATTGCTAATGTGCGCCATGGACACGTGGACCAATCAGAAAATTTTCTAACATGCGCCGCTTGCTAACGTGCGCCGATAACGCTATCTTGCGTCGTGCCACGTGTCGCCATCACAACGGAGATGCTAATGTGCGCCGGTGCCACATGTCGCGATCTAACGGTGCCGAAATCGCCCTCCACACGTCAGCGTGACGTAAGCAATGAAGTCATGAACAGTGCCACGTCATCGGATAAGAATCTGAGCCGACGAATCAGCGCGTGACAGTGTCACAATTATTGCTGCCGACAGCCGCGTGGTCAAAGACCAAGTTATTGTACATGGCGTCGCGACGCGTGACCTCCTGGCGTCGCGACGCCGGAACCAGATTTTGCCTATAAATTCGGCTCTTCGTCACTTCATTTGGTGTGCTCTCCTTGGGAATTTTTCCCTGGTTTTATAGGAAGCATCTATTTTTGTATATATATATTATTTTAATTTATGTATTTTAATTTTCAGTAATAGTAGTAATTCTCTTCTTCTACCTTTCTTTAATGTTTTGTAGTTAATTTTCTGCTGGGGATAAGGTGAAGCTTTTATTATTTTAATTTAGATTAATCTCCATTAAATATAATATGGAAATTATAATTCAAATTAAAAAATTAACCGCCTTAATGGCTGGTTTTATTTATTTGACATAATGCGGCACCGCCTATATGGCTGGTCTTTAGGTGACAGGTAATTACCGCCTATATGGCTGGTTTATGTTCAATACTATTACCAACGCCTTTATGGCTGGTCGGACTTAATTTGACTTAATAAGGAATACCGTCGTTATGGCTAGTCGGTAATATCATGTTTAATTTTTGTATTATATTAAGGGAGATATCTAAATTATAAATAGTAAAAGTGGATCTCAAACCCCCAGTATTTTATTTTTATTCTAGGGAAGTGATGAAACACAATACACACACTTAATAATTGATTTTCTTTTTATGGGTAGTTCTTTAGTTTGTTTATTGAGTCTTAAGCTTAATGCGTCTTGTTAACTGGCTATTAATAAGATTGATGGGGTAAATCTAAAATGAACTAGACATAGGGATTTTAGGTTTCAGCCTTAGATTCAATAGCCCACGATCTTCCTTGAGGATAGATAACCATTTAATAGATTTCCTTACAGGATAGGAATATACCTGTCAGGCGGGGATAGCCATAATTGGAACTTAAACTTAATGAATCCAGGTAATGTGGTTGACATAGACATATGGTTCAATTGGGTTATACTGGGTATTTGCGTCTGACCATCGGAAGAGGCTTTTGCATATTTTCGTGTTCCAGGTTAGCAAACTGAATTAGTACACATAAATAAGAGAATCAATTCATCCTTTTAACAGTATTGTGTGGAGTCACGACCCTAGATCTTTTGAGTCTGTTTATTTATTTTCCTTAGTATTTTCTTTTGTTTATTTTATTTTTATTAAGCAATTCCACATTCAACCAATCAAAGCAATCAATTCCCTTCTCCTTATAATTAGATATCTGTAAATAAATAGATTCAATAATTAATAACAACAGTAGGAATTAAGTCCTCGTGGGATCGATATTTTTATACTACTTGAACGATACGTACGCTTGCGTTATACGTGTGTGTTTACGCCGGTCAAGTTTTTGGCGCCGTTGCCGGGGACTTATATTTCTTGAGTTATTAATTTTGAAGCTATCTAATTTACTTGTATCTAATTTTCTTTATTTTTGTCTGTAATTTTTATTTCTTTCTTTATTTTTCAGGTGGTTGAAAAATGGAACACTACTGGGAGATTGAGAGATTACGAGCCTTACAAAAAGATACACCCCACATCTGGGAGCAACAGTCCGGTTTTCTGGAGGCCTGTTGTCGAGCCCAATGATATCACTGGATGCCAGAACCAAGCAATACTACATTTGCTCATTAGAACGCAATGGAGAGATGTGACATATGTAATGGTAACCACCCAAGAGATTATTGCGAGTACAACTACAATCCAGGGTGGCAGAGCTATCAAAATCATTCATGGTACGAAGAACCATCACATTTTCCATCTTATCCACCATCTTCCTTCGATCCTTATCAGAACCAGAACCATCCGAGGAAGATCAATTGATTCACATGTTCAAAGAACAAGCAGCTCGATTTGATGCACAAATTCAGAGTAACGCAGAATCCATACAGAGAATGACAGATCAGATCAGACAATTAATAGAAAACCATAGCTACATACCTCAAGAATCATTTTCAGATGAAGCCTCAGAGTACCAAACATTTCACGATGACACTTTAGCAGAGGAGGAGGCTGAGGAGAATCAAGAACCAGAGGTATCAGTTCAGGAACCCGAACCGGCAAAGTCTCGATTTGATTTCTATTATTCAGATTCTAACGAGGATGAAGCTGAAATGTTTGTACCAACTGCATCAAAAATTGAGGATGGAATTTTGTATCCTCAAAATGAAGATCTTGGAGATTATATTGCAACAATGTTTGAGGAAGAACTACCAATCGAAGAGGATAAAAGCATACAGACAGAGACATCTTTACATCCTCCGGTTGAAGATCTTGGAGATTGTTTGCAATGATGTTTAAAGAAGATCTACCCAAGCCAATCAATTCAACTGAATCAGATGATGAAGACCTAATGTCAGACTCATCTTTTCATCCTCAGGTGGAACAAGAAGTAGAGCAAATAGAGGAGCAGATGACAGAACTTATTGAAAATCCAGAGCATTCAGGCGAAACATCACTGTTATGGGGAGTACAATCTAAAGATATCACCCAGAAGCTTGACAGAATGGAACTTCCATTCCAAGTCAAGCACCATACGAGACCTCCTGATTTTCTTTCTTTCTTTGCAGGAACTACTGGAGCGACAGAGTTTAAAAAGGTGGCACGAGCACTGAATGAGACAAAACTCTTTTTACCACTTTACCGTTGGAAGAGACCCTTCAAAAGCAACGCACATGGGAATGTCTTTAATAGGACATCCAAAACGACGCTGAAACATCCTTAACAGATGAATTTTAGTCACGTCTGGCTGAAGACGAAAAATTTAGCGCTAGCAGGGAGGCAACCCATGCAATTTGTTGTAATTTCTGTTTCATATTTTTGTATACATATGTGGAGTTTTTAATTTTGTGTGTTATTTTTGTAGGGAAAAGCACAAACGAAGCATTTTAAGACAGAAGGAATGGTGTTTGGCAATCAAAGATGAGAAACAATTCATTAGCGATGGATGAATAAAGAATTAATTCTTGAGACGCATCCTAATGGATTTTTATACCAAGCGAGTGGCGTATTGCGTACACAATTCCGTTGCCTTAATTATTGCTTTGATTCGCTTTTCTGTTGTAATTATCTTTATTTTCGTAGACAGGATCCAGACTTTTTGACCTTTCACGATTTCTTTTGTTGTTTAGCTAACAAACGTCATTTGAAAGAAACTAGTGCTATTATTACTCACCCTTTTTCAGGTACTATAAATTCACCCCGTCATTGCACTTTTGAAGGCATCCAGAGTTGAGAAAGAAATACATAAAAAAAATGGAAGCCACTTCAAGAAGACGAGTTGAAAACATCTGCGTATTTTACGGTAGTACTGTTGGTACTAAACCACAATACGTAGAAGCAGCACAGGAATTGGGTCGAGTCTTAGCTGCAAGGAATATGCACTTAATATATGGCGGAGGAAATCTTGGACTGATGGGGATCGTTTCAAAGGCTGTACAGGAAGGAGGCAATCACGTTTTGGGAATCACCCCAAAACCCTTGGCAGAGGCAAATCTTATTGGATCATCAAACGGAGAGGAACTGATCGTGCCAGGTATGTCTGAACGACTGGTAGAAATGATTAACCGTGCTGATGCTTTTATTGCTTTGCCAGGTGGCTTGGGTACGTTGGAGGAAATTTTTATAGTGCTATCTTGGGCGAACCTGAATATACACCAGAACCGCTTGGACTGCTCAACGTTGATGGATTTTATGATTTTCTTTGTGTGTTTCTTGATGATGCTCGGAGAAATGGGTTCGTGTCAAAACCTATGAAAGAACTCCTCTTTACTGCCAGAACTGCTCCGGATCTAATTGACCAACTCTTAGCATATGAACCACAAGTTGACCCTATCATTTCAAAGATAAAATGGTCCGATGATGATCGTGGTAAGAAGCGTCGAATAAATCTGGATCTTAACCTTTAATTTTCCTGTAGAATTTTAACTAATCAGGTACTATCTTCTAACTCTAAACTCTTCTTCTACTGTTTAAAACATTGGGGACAATGTCTCATTTAGGTTTGGGGTGAGGTATAGTTAATAGTACTTGTTTGTATTGTGTTTTAAGTTTTAGTCCAAAATTTTTCGAAAAATACAAAAAAATTGAAAACTTTTCAAAAAATTACAAAAATATTTTGCGTTTTGTGTATTTTGACTAAAAAGTGAAATTGGTGAGAGATAGCTGTGTAAGGAATTTCCACTCCTGAGACGTATTTCAAACCTATTTCAAAACAAGTTAACTTTTGTTTATTTCCTTTTGAATTATTTAATTTGTGAAATTCTCCATAAAACTGACTAAAATGGATCTTCATATGCTCAGTTGACAGGTATTATCAACATACATAGTAACATACGGACATGAGCTGTAATTGAAAAGTTTGTAATATTCAGTGCTCTACTTTAATTGGAGGAAGCATCTCAAAAAGTGATGGAGTAAAAAAAAAAAAAAAATTGATGTACAAAATAAAGTATCTAAGATCCGGGTTATTAAGTCTGTAAGGGTGTTTTAACATCTAGTGCCCTAAAACCAACTGGTTTGGGAGTCACTGGCCCAAAGCTCGCTACATGAATCGAAGATGCTACAAAAATATATTTATATCTGAAGTCTGGGTAATTAAGTCCGTAGAGGTGTCTTAACACCTGGTGCCCTAAAGCCAACTGGTTTGGGAGCCACCGACCCAAAGCTCGCTACATAGACGAAGGTATTGTATATAAATAAAAAGTCAAAAATCAAAAAAAAAAAATCAGAAAAATTATTCCATTGCTACAAAAAGGTGTGAAATCTGATGGAATTTTAGGACAAAAATATTACTCTCTTATCAACTGCACTGTGACTGTTGTGGGCAAAAATGAGTTGATTAATATTATGCTGACTGTGTATATGGAGAATGGTGAAAATAATCGGAGAATTTACTTATTCGGTAATTTAGAAAGAAACAAAACAACTAGTAACTTGGAGTAGAAGTTTCACCTGATTAGTCACTAACTTCTTTATTCTCTTTTCGCTTGTCTTTTTGCTTTTGTGTGCATTAGTTTTTACTACCTTTTTACTTTTGTAAAACGTTTGTGGGTATCGTTGCTGTAAGCCCTCACGAGACTACAACTCGTCCACTAGGGACACTTAGGGGTTTAAAGGCTTGTTGCATACGCTAAATGCAACCGTGATCCCTACGAAAGTGGCTTAGTTAAATTTTATTATGTTATTTTATTCTATGTTTTGCTCGAGGACTAGCAAAATGTTAGGTTTGGGGGTGTGATGAGTGGTAAATCCATCACTATTTCCCACTCATTTAACCTAATATTTTGTATAGTTTCTTGAGTTTTGTGAATATTTTGATGTGTTTTGTGTTATTTTGTAGATAAATAAAGTTTAGTAAGCATTGGAGACAATTTTGGGGCAAAATGGACAAAATTGGACAAAAGGGCAAAATCGTCATTTCAGCGTCGCGACGCTGAAGCCTTGCGCGTCGCGACGCCCAGCATGCGCCGGAATTGCTAATGTGCGCCGTGGACACATGGACCAATCAGAAAATTTACTAACATGCGTCGCTTGCTAACGTGCGCCGATAACGCTATCTTGCGCCGTGCCACGTGTCGCCATCACAACGGAGATGCTAATGTGCCCCGGTGCCACGTGTCGCGATCTAACGGTGCCGACAATCGCCCTCCACATGTCAGCGTGACGTAAGCAATGACGTCATGAACAGTGCCACGTCATCGGATAAGAATCTGAGCCGACGAATCAGCGCGTGACACGTGTCACAATTATTGCTGCCGACAGCCGCGTGGTCAAGACCAGTTATTGTACATGGCGTCGCGACGCGTGACCTCCTGGCGTCGCGACGCCGGAACCAGATTTTGCCTATAAATTCGGCTCTTCGTCACTTCATTTGGTGTGCTCTCCTTGGGAATTTTTCCCTGGTTTTATAGGAAGCATCTATTTTTGTATATATAAATATTATTTTAATTTATGTATTTTATTTTCAGTAATAGTAGTAATTCTTCTTCTACATTTCTTTAATGTTTTGTAGTTAATTTTCCTGCTGGGGATAAGGTGAAGCTTTTATTATTTTAATTTAGATTAATCTCCCTTAAATATAATATGGAAATTATAATTCAAAATATAAAAAATTACCGCCTTAATGGCTGGTTTTATTTATTTGACATAATGTGGCACCGCCTATATGGCTGGTCTTTAGGTGACAGGTAATTACCGCCTATATGGCTGGTTTATGTTCAAATACTTACACGCCTTTATGGCTGGTCGGACTTAATTTGACTTAATAAGGAATACCACCTTTATGGCTGGTCGGTAATATCATGTTTAATTTTTGTATTATATTAAGGGAGATATCTAAATTATAAATAGTAAAAGTGGATCCCCAACCCCAGTATTTTTTTATTTATTCTAGGGAAGTGATGAAACACAATACACCACTTAATAATTGATTTTCTTTTTATGGGTAGTTCTTTAGTTTGTTTATTGAGTCTTAAGCTTAATGCGTCTTGTTAACTGGCTATTAATAAGATTGATGGGGTAAATCTAAAATGAACTAGACATAGGGATTTTAGGTTTCAGCCTTAGATTCAATAACTCACGGTCTTCCTTGAGGATAGATAACCATTTAATAGATTTCCTTACAAGATATGAATATACCTGTCGGGCGGGGATAGCCATAATTGGAACTTAAACTTAATGAATCCAGGTAATGTGGTTGACATAGACATATGGTTCAATTGGTTTATACTGGGTATTTGCGTCTGACCATCGGAAGAGGCTTTTGCATATTTTCGTGTTCCAGGTTAGCAAACTGAATTAGTACACATAAATAAGAGAATCAATTCATCCTTTTAACAGTATTGTGTGGAGTCACGACCCTAGATCTTTTGAGTCTGTTTATTTTATTTTCCTTAGTATTTTCTTTTGTTTATTTTATTTTTATTAAGGAATTCCACATTCAACCAATCAAAGCAATCAATTCCCTTCTCCTTATAATAGATATCTGTAAAAAATAGATTCAATAATTAATAACAACAGTAGGAATTAAGTCCTCGTGGGATCGATATTTTTATACTACTTGAACGATACGTACGCTTGCGTTATACGTGTTTGTTTACGCCGGTCATATATGTGGGTGCGGGTGCGGGTCTGGTAATAAAAATTAAAACTCACAACAGATATGGTACGAATTTAATAATTTATTTATATATGTGGGTGCGTGTTTGATAATGACAAACCCGTACTAAATCCTACTTAATGTCATCCCCAATAAGAATGTGCCATTAAAATTTCAAAGGCTTATTCGCCCCGTTTTTCTTGTTGCATTGCTTTCTTATCTTTATTTTTCTCATCTCTCACTTTATTATTAATTTTTTTTTTCATTCTTTGTCTTTTTCTTTATTTGTTTTTATCCTTTGTCTTTTTCTTTATTTAATTATTCTTTCTTCTTCGTCTTTCATTTATTCTTTCCCACTTTTTTTTTAAAAAAAGAAAAAAAAATATGTTCCCTCTTCACAGATACTTTCCTTGTTCCTTTCATCCATCCTTTCATTGAATCAACGACAGCAACCGATGATGATGAATCAGCCTCACACTGCATTCCACAATTAAACCCGACTCTAACCGTCTCAGATCAGACCGGATGAGCCGAACACACGGAATCCAATACCCGTGAGAATGCGTGGATGCTAATATTTAAGAGCATCCTAGGACCTACTTTAAGTGTAGGGAATGCGATAAGATTTTGGTCCCTAACGACACTTTATATTTGTATTCTACTTAATTTTATGTTGACGACACTCCTTATATTTATGAGAAAAATAAATATCATATTCGCATAAATCTAATGTTATCATAAAAATCAATTAATTGATATTGCACTATTTATGTAATAAATTTTTTTTATATTATATATGAGGATTATTTGAACAAATCGTCACTCATGACTATTTTAATTATAAATGATGCCATTTTTTTTTATGAATATAAGGAGCCATATTGGGAGTATTTGTTGCATAACGTATTGAACTCATTCAATCTTTTAATTATTTTGCTTCTTGTACAATTTTCCACAAACGATGCCACTTGTTGACACCAGATTTTTGTTCAGAAAAATAGTGAGGATTTTCCGAAATTAAACTTATATTTTGAACAAGTGAGTTTATATTTTGCAGGAAAAAATATACGAAAACAAATTAAAGAACGTGAGAATTTACCTGGTTTGACTCTTGGCTTACGTGCAGCGGGGAGAATGAGAGTAATTTTCACTATTTCAATAGAATTACAATGATTTTTTTTTTTTTTTAAAATTATTGGAAATCTCACCGCCAAATCATTCATTTCTGGCTTAAGCTGGGTAGGTAAAATCTTTGACTGTCTCGGGCTCTTATAAGAAATGCACTGGATTCGAACACAAGATCTCAATGTGGAATCATGGGCTCTATATCATCAAGTCACGCCTTTTGAGAATAATTATAATGAGTTTTAATTTGGTGCATTCAATTAGTGAATATAGATCGGGGTAAATCACTAAGCATTAAAGCATCTCCTTTATAGTGTTTGGAAGTAGCGTAATTTTCATTCTCATTTTTTGGCATTTGCGTAACTACATAAAGATTAACAGAGCAGTTGCCTCCATTTAAAAAATTTATTAAAATATCTCATATGAATTAATGAATAAATCAGATTTATTAATGGGAAAATTTTAATTTGCCATTTATAAAATGAAGAGTATCTGATGCTTTAGCCATGTTCTAACTACCATTGTTTGTAGGTTTCCTCTTTTTGCTATATGTTTTGTCTTTGTTGTGGGATTGGACTAGACCCGGTCAAGGTTCCGGTTCGGAATCGGAACCGAACCGATTAGAACCGGACGGTTCCGGTTTAAATCTCAAATTTTTTAGTCAATTAATATTTAAATCTCAATTTTTTATTTTCAAAAAAAAAAACCGAAGGGAACCGGAACCGGAACCGAACAGTTCGATTCCGGTTCCGGTTAAGATTTTGGTTCCACTTAAGTGTGGAACCGAAACCGAACCGAAATTATCCGGTTTGGTTTCAGTTCCACACTTGTGGAACCGAAAACTGTACTGTTCGGTTCCGGTTCCGGTTCCGAACCGAAACCGAACCGTGACCACCTCTAGATTGGACTCATTACCTTGGTGGGAGTAGGATCATTTTGCCCCTGAAATGGTTTCCATTTGTAGTTATTGTAGGGGTTCGTTATGTCACTTGATTATTCGGATCACTTTTACAGCTGCTATCTACTTTATTTGGAGAGAGAGAAATGTTAGATTTCATGGTGAGCCTCCTCGGTCCCCCAGTGTGCTTCAGAGGGATAATTTTTTTTTCTCCTCTAGTTGTTGAGCTTGGAGGATCTATTATCTTTAGCTTGTTCTCTCTGAGGTATGCCTCTGTGTTTTTGTTGTGGTTTTCTTTGATTAATCTACTTATCTTATCAAAAAAAAAAAAGTTTTTGGTGGTTTAAATTAAATAGTAAAAAATGTTGCCGATTTCTCACACATATATATATATATATATATATAGAGAGTTGGTTTCCAACGGTGACATGCTTTTGTTTTGTACTTTCCGTGGACAAACTCGTAATAATTAAATAGGAGCAAATTTATCTTTACAACTAATTTCCAGACAAAATGTAATTCAGTTACTGTTAAATTATAAAATAAAATAAAATATTTTTTAAATCTTTGCATATATAGAAAAGTGAAAAAGTAAAATGTCGTAACAAATTCCATTTGTTTTGGAGAAACAAGATAATTAATCCCTAAAAAATATATTCACTTCGTCTATCTATGTTGTCTAAAACTTTAAGCATGTCAAAGATAAATAAATCATTATATTAATGTATTTTTTTTTTGTATGTTTGTAATGATTACAATGGAAAGATGCTTTCAGAGTAAAGTAGATAATTGTATACATTCATTCTACAATAACCCATATATATATATATCCTTATAATCTTGCCTGAAATTTCAATTATGGAATTAATTCAATTAAAATAAATAAAGAATAACAATATTATTCTCCATTATTCACTTCTCTTCTAATAATTTAGCAGTCCTAGCCCATATTTTCAACATTATTCTGGATATACGAACCCAGTGAAAGTGCTGTAGTGGCTATATATGGACACCTTTAATTTTATTTTGGCTTTTATTTTAAGCAATATTTTTCTTTTAATATTGCATATGTTGCCAAATTAATTTATGGAAAAGGAAATAGTTGAAGGAAAGATGTACCCAGCAGCAGATTTTAATTGACGTACGCTTTCAAAAATATAGGAGCCAAATGTACGTCAGAGTGAATAAAGAAAAAGCAAATGTTGGAACTCTCTAATTATTTAACATCTTCTTTTATTATTCACTAATCACTATTAACAGAATATTATATATGTTTATATATATATATATATTGTCACGACCCCTCCCTAGAGCGGGCCCAACCCTAGAAAGAGGTTCGAAGACTTCTTTAGCTCGAGCATTCTATATGACAATCAACCACTCAAATGCACACAAATATTACATCACTTATTATAAATCCAAACAGTATACACGACTGTTGTGGTTTACAACACAATATTAAAGAAATAAATACAATAGATGACACAAATGTCTGGTCCAACCCGAATATACAAATGTGGCACGTGGATCCAATTCTGGTACTGCTACTACTGGACAGACGGACTACCTGAAATGTTAGGGGAAAGGGGGGTGAGCTTATAAAGCTCAGTAAGTAAACACTCATTCTCTCAATATGACCTCACCAACAAAATAGGGTTATATATATATGTATATAATATATATATATTATATATATGAAAATAACATATGTTATAATATCATTACAACAAACATCCAACCTCAACAGTAAAAACATCCATCAAACATGGATGCTACTCCGGGTCTAGTATAACAGAGGATTGAAATATACTCAATGAGGAAGCCCCCGTACTCCCCCATATCAAAACCAATGGAAGAGTCCTCAATGACATCTTCCAAGGTTACCAACCATATCAACTCGTAAAATGTGAGTAAAATGTACTCAATGAGGAAGCCCTCGTACTCCTCCATATCAAAACCAGTAGGAGAGTACCTCAATGACAACTCCCAAGGTTTTCTATCATCTCATCTCATCTGATGTATCATCACATCTCATCTCAAATCCGACCACTATTATACCAAACCCGGCAGCATATCACAACAACACACATCATCCAATACAATCACATCTCGCATCCAAACAAATCAAACTCATCTCAACAATCATGATTTCATATTATCATGCTTTCAATATCTCAATATAATATCTCACAAATATGAAAATATATATATAACAATATATATATATATATATATATATATGATAATGCCAATATATATTTATATATATATATATATATATATATACCAACTCTCACAACAACCATCAATCATCAAACAAATGTTAAGAGAATCACCACAGAGTGTACTTACCTCGATTCACGCAAAAGTCAATAACGATTATCAGCCCGAAATTCCAAACAACAAAGCTGAGAAGAAAACAGCAACGAACGGCTCTGGAACTAATTAGAATGCTCAGCGAGGCAAGCGGCCCCACAACAAAGATCGGGCTCCACCACCAAAAAGCGGACCCCACAACCAAATACTTTCTACGGTGAATATATATATATCAAAACGCTCGAAATTTCGAGAGCAATAATCTGATGCGATCGGATCGTCGATCCAACGGTCAGATCTCAACTTCCAATACAATTCCCGAATTACCGATAGCTATAACACGGAAAACAACCCAAACGATGTCGGATCGGGAAGCGACCACTGGCGTTGGAAAGGTCTCGGCCTGAAACGTGCTCACTCGCCGGAGGTGGTCGTCAGAAGTGGCCGGAGACGGCCGGAAATTGCAGAAGAAGCTGCGACGTAGCGTCCCCTTCAGGCGGCGCGTGTGGGCGCGTCCGGCGGCCTCTGGACTCGATCTTGGCGGCGACGGAAAGCTGGCGGCGGCAGCTACACGGCGGTCCGGCGCGTGAAGAAAACTGATCGACGGAAATACGGCAGCGATGGTTTGAAGTTTCGGCAATAAGGAGAGGAAATATGAGAGAGAAAAAGAAGAAAGTTTTATTTTTTTTTATATAAGCAAATAATGTCGCACGCCAATATATAAGCAGGTAAGGTTTATTAAATTAATAATTTTTTTTTATGCTCGCCAGCTACACGATTCTCACATATATATATATATATATATATATATATATATATTTTAAAACAACACTATTTATTTTTTAATATAAAAATTATAATATACTACACCGAGAATATGATTTTCATAAATATATATATTTTTTAATTTTTAAATAAGAAAGACTCCAAAACTTTAGAAAACTACGGACTGTGGAAGTCTAGGAAAAATGCTTAAATCAGCTCTACCATTAAATTGTGGCTAATTATATGAACCTAGAATTAATAAACGGAATCAACTTTCAGATATTATAAAAGGAGAATTCATTACCATTATAAGTCTTAAAGTTATAATTGTGGTGAAGCGGTGAACTGCAAGCAAAGAAATCAATATGACAATAGAAGAAATGTATTTGGAAGTTAAAGAAATTGAAAAGGAGGAGCAGGAATTGTTCGATAATGCCATGAAAGGGAAATGGGAAAAAGTTTTGGAGGCCTTCAAGAAAAACCCCGATATTCTGAAGGTGAGAATCACAAATTCAGAAGACACAGCTTTGCACATAGCTGTAGCTGCTGGACAAAGTGAGATTGTGACGAAACTAGTGGATAGCATGGAAATTAAGAATGCAGAAGATATCTTAAAAATACAAAATGAAGGAGGCAACACTGCTCTTCATCTAGCTGCAGCTCTAGGAAATGCATCAATGTGCCTTTGCATGGCCACGAAAGATAGCAAACTTGTCGCTGTTGGCAACAAAGAGAATGAGACTCCTCTCTTCTTGGCTGCCCGCCATGGCATGGAGGATGCATTTCTTTGCCTTCAAAGTCATGACGAACAACTGAAAAAAGAAAGAAACAGTGACGAAAAACGGAAAGAAGAAGGAAACAGTGACGAACAACTGAAAAAAGAAGGAAACAGTAGTGGTCATTCACATAAAACAAAAAATGGGGACAGCGTTCTTCACGCTGCCATATCTGGGGAACACTTTAGTATGTAACATTAATTTAATTTTCTTCCATATATATATATAACTTCTAATTTATTAATTTTCTTTGTGTTCTTTTACAGGATTGGCATGTAAGATTATTAAGTTCTATCCAGAAGTTATAAACCTTCGGAATGCGAATGGATCAACTTCTCTTCATATTCTAGCCAGAAAACCTAATGTATTCAAGAGCAATAATGTCCTTGGGCTGTTTGATAAGATCATCTACCGCTGTAAGCATTACACACACACACACTTTTAAGTTCATTCATTACGTAAAGCTTCTTGATCTATTGTTATTTTAAAACTTTACGTTTAATTTTGCATGTAAAGGTATATTAGTCGATGAGGTCAAGATGGAGAAGTATGATCATAAAGCTTGCATAAATGTTTCCAGAGCCAATAGTCCTCTCAAGTTCCTACGAGACCGTGAAACATTGATCAAATTCTTCAAGCAATTCAGGATTTTAATCAGAAAACCTAGTGGGTTAATTAATTTGACACTTTATTTTTTTATTTTCCAACTGAATTTTGATTGTCACGGTAATAACGGAACAGCTGTCCATAATCTTTTTTTTTTTGGTTTATCCAGCTCAAAAACGTGGATTTCCAGATGATGAAGAAAATCCTAAAAGCAGTACATCTCAAGGTGAGAGTCTGGTATTCAATCACAATTTTTAAAAATTTCTTTAATATTTTGTTGTATATGTAAGATTTGGCCCAATTAGTGAGAAATTATCCACTTTAGTCAGCTATTTAGAGATTGGCCAGCAACCTGATTCATTATTCTTTCATGGTTTTGTTCTTGACATGAGCTCAAGTCCACCCAAAAGACCTCTAACTAGTTGAGGTAATTCCTTAATTATAAAGGCATGCTCAATATTTCTCCCGATATTATAATCCACCCCATTGGGGTCCAATGTCCTCTTTGGCACATTTCTAATTGGAATATAATTTTGATACCAATTATAAAGTCTTACCCAACTAGTCCAACCAGACCCTTCGGCCCCTCACGATTTTATTCTTGACATTAACAAAAAAACCTCCAATTAATTAAGGAAATTTATTACTTATAAAGACATACCAAAAATACCACACAAGTAATATAAGATACCACGTATTATATATAACGAAACAACTGCTCATAATTTTTTGTTTATCTAGCTCAAACAGGGCAAAATGCCGGTGATGAAAATGTTGTGTTTAAACTCACACAATAGAGGTGAACTGAGAGAAAACTCTTCTTTTATATTACAAACAAAAGAATTACAAAGCTTACAATCCAAGCTTTACAAAAAACTCTCAAACACTTTACTCTCTATACTCTCACTCACGTTTGGGATGATGAACAATGGACTCAAGGCTCCATTTTATAGTGCCCAAGACGCGTGAACAGTATCACACGTCTTGGACACGTTTGTTGCTTGTTGCCAGCTTACTCTGCCAATTTTATCAACAAAACTTTCGGTGCTCACATGCATGAGCATGCTGAGCTGGTTTCAACAAATCTCACCCTCGGTGAAGATTTCCTCAAAATCTGAGCCGACCATCAATCATCCAAACCGGATCCTCCAAAGGATCCTCCCCTGGATGCATTTGAATGACTGTCTACGTACCCTGAGTTGGGATCAAGCCAATCGTAGTTCTCTATTTCTCCCCACTCTGACTATGTGGAGAGTTTTGTCATCCCGGCTATAGCACGACAGATTTCAAGCTTCTCCTTCGGTAAAACCTTCGTGAACATATCTGCACCGTTGTCGTCGGTGTGAATTTTCCTGAGTTCTAACAGCCTTGAGCTCAGGACGTCCTGTATCCAGTGATACCTCACATCGATATGTTTTGACCTCGAATTAAATGTGGAATTTTTACCGAGATAGATAACACTCTGGCTATCGTAGTACAAAATGTACTTCTCCTGCTTGAAACCCAATTCCTGGACGAATGTCTTCATCCACAGCAATTCCTTGCAAGCTTCTGTAACTGCAATGAATTCTGCCTCTATTGTAGAAAGTGCAACACATCTCTGCAACCTAGACTGCCATGCCACATCTCCCCCTGAGAGAGTAATCAGATACCCCGAAGTAGACTTTCAGGTATCCACATCTCCTGCCATATCTGAATCGGTGTAGCCCATTAACACTGGTTCGCTGCTTCCAAAACATAGCCTCATTTTGGATGTGCCTCGAAGATACCGCATGATCCATTTGATCGCATTTCAGTGTTCCCGTCCTGGGTTTGACATAAACCGGCTGACCAATCCAACTGTGTGTGCTAAGTCTGGCCTCGTGCACACCATGGCATACATAAGACTTCCCACTGCTGAGGTGTATGGAACCTGTTTCATTTCCTCCTTCTCTGTCTCAGTAGAGGGACTCTGTTGTGTACTCAATCTAAAGTGGGTAGCAAGAGGAGTGCTAACCGCTTTAGCCTTGTTGATGTGATCCAGAATGAGCTCTGTTTGTTGGGCCAAGTTAACTTGAAGTTGTGGTTGATTGCATGGCTTGATCAAATTGGTGTATTTGGGCCATTTTGGTGGATTTGGAAGATTCCTTGGGTTATGGAGTTTGTTCCATGCATGAGACATTATGTGAAGGCTTTATTATGTCTAAATCAGTATTGGAATGGGTCTAGGACGTGCATGTGCTGCCTTGATTGATTTTGGGCTTTATTTCCGAATGGTGTAATAGCAGTGGCGGGATTTACGCAGTCTTCGTATTTTGGACATAACTTTCTCGTCCGATGTCCGATTTTGGTGATTCAAGTTGCATTGAAAAGATAACTCATAGCTCTACAACTTTGAAGTTTTCATCAAAGTCCAGTTCGGATTCCTTCATGGACTAAATGAGGACGCAATATATCCCTATAGTTTTATATTTTATATATAATTTTTTTTTTTTTTTTTTTTTTTTTTTTTTTAAAAAAAAATATAAAATATAAAACTTATAGGGATACATTGCGTCCTCATTTAGACCATGAAGGAATCTGAACTGGACTTTGATGAAAACTTCAAAGTTGTAGAGCTACAAGTTCTCTTTTCAATGCAACTTGAATCACCAAAATCAGACATCGGACGAGAAAGTTACGTCCAAAATATGAAGACTGCATAAATCCCGCCACTACTAATGCACCATTCGGAAATAAAGCCCAAAATCAATCAAGGCAGCCCATGCACGTCCTAGACCCATTCCAATATTGCTTTAGACATAATAAAGCCTTCACATAATGTCTCATGCACGGACCAAACTCCGGAACCCAGGGAATCTTCCAAATCCACCAAAATGGCCCAAATACACCAATTTGACCAAGCCATGCAATCAGCCACAACTTCAAGTTAACTTGGCCCAACAAACAGAGCTCATTCTGGATCACATCACTTGTCCATCTGGAATCTCTGAAGTACCTTCTCGATGTACTCCTCTTGTGACAAGTATAATCTCTTGGCTTTCCGATCACGGCTGATCCTGATGCCAAGAATCTGTTTAGCTGGCCCCAAGTCTTTCATCTCAAAAACTTACTCAGTTGCTGCTTCAAATTATCAATCCTCGATTGATTCCGGCCAACTATCAACATATCATGTACATACAGCAGTAAGATGATAAAGTCATCGTCAGAAAATTTCTGAACGAAGACACAATGGTCTGAAGTGGTCTTCTTGTATCCCCGATCCCCCATAACTGACTCAAACTTCACGTACCACTGTCTCGGTGCCTGTTTCAAACCGTAGAGGTTTTTCCTAAGTCTGCACACATAGTCCTCTTTCTCATTGACTCTGAAGCCTTCTGGTTGCTCTATGTAAATTTCTTCTTCCAGATCTCCGTGAAGAAATACGGTCTTGACATTCATCTGTTCGATCTCCAAATCAAGGCTTGCTGCTAAGCTGAGTACCACTCTGATGGATGACATCTTCACAATTGGAGAGAAGATTTCATCGAAGTCAATGTCTTTCCTCTGATTGAATCCCTTGACAACTAGTCTGGCTTTGTACCGGGGTGTGAAATATGCTCATGTTGCTTCACTCTGTACACCCATTTGTTCTTCAAAGCCCGTTTGCCTCTTGAAAATTTCACCAACTCAAAAGTGTGATTGTCATGCAAAGATTTCATCTCATCTTGCATGACTTCCTCCCACTTTTCCTTGTCATCTGTTTCCACAGCCTCCTGGTAGCTCTCGGGTTCTCCCCCATCAGTAAGCAGCACGTACTCATGTACATAGTATTTCATTGAAGGTCGCATTTCTCTGTCAGACCTTCTCTGTGGAACTGTTGGTGTAGCTTCCGGTACTGGTGGTTGATCATGATCATCATCTCTGGGAGCTTCATCACTTGTACCCTCATATCTGGGAACCTCATTTTCAACTTGTATTGGCACCAGTGTATAAGGTTCTGGATTCACATTTATGTATTGCTGGGGCATTGTCTTCATCTTCTTTCTGATATCTTCTATGGTCTGGTCTTCAATGAAGACAACATCTCGACTCCTGACAATCTTCTTCTCCACATGATCATACAGTTTGTAGCCGAAATCATCCTGACCATAGCCAATAAAGACACATTGTCGCGTCTTTGCATCAAGCTTGGATCTCTCGTCCTTTGGGATGTGTACAAATGTTTTGCACCCAAAGACATGCAAGTGTTCGTATGACACTTCTTTACCTATCTAAGCTTGATTAGGAACATTACCTTTTAGTGCGACTGTTGGGGACATGTTCAAAACATGTACTGCTGTGTTGAGTGCCTCCCCCCAAAATGTCTTCGGCAGCTTGGCTTGTGACAACAAGCTTCTCACCCTTTCGCACAGGGTTCTGTTCATCCTCTCAGCTAGGCCATTCAGCTGAGGTGTATTCGGAGGTATCGTTTGATGTTGAATTCCTTGCGTCTTGCAGTACTGATCAAACTTATCTCTGTATTCTCTATTGTTGTCTGTTTTGATGCATTTGAGCTTCTTGCCGGTTTCTCTCTCCACCAGGGCGTGAAACTCCTTGAACAATCCTAATATTTGATCTTTTCTCTTCAAAGTGTATGCTCATGTCTTCCTTGAATGATCATCTATGAATGTCATAAAATACAGTGACCCACCAAGTGTTCTTGTCTGCATCGGACCGCATACATCTGAATGTATGAGGTTAAGTACCTCCGGTTTCCGTTGAGGTGGGGAGCTCTGGAAGGACACTCTGTTATGCTTTCCAGCCATGCAGTGTTCACACTTCCGTAAGTGTGAGTTCTTAAATTCGGGAAGAATGTTTCGCCTGCGTAGTATCTCCACCCCCTTTTGACTCATGTGACCGAGCTTTTTATGCCATAGCTCGGCTGCCTCATTACTGTTGACTCTATTTATGCTACTATTAGAAATCTTAGCATGCATCAAATACAGAGTTGAATCTTTCTTACCTCGTGCCACCACCATTGATCCTTTAGTGAGCTTCCAGGTGCCGTCACTAAAGGTGCTGCAGAAACCTTCATCATCTAGCTTGTCTGTTGAGATCAGGTTTAACCGGATGTATGGGATGTGCTTGACTCCCTTCAACACTAGCCTTGTCCCGTTGTCTGTTTCAAGGCAGATGTCTCCAATACCGACGGCTTTGGACTGGCTGTCATTCTTCATCCTTACAGCACCGTAGTCTCCTGGTGTGTAAGATGAAAAGAAGTCTCTGCGATCTATCACCCAACTAGTCTCGTGGCTGGAAAGATTCACAACATTTTCTTCATATATAATGAAAAAATGTTTGGAGGTATTGTCGGTGGTAGTAGTAACTCTTTCTTGGTTAGAGTCATCATCTCTCCTGGACTGCTCGTTCTTCAGTTTGTAACAGTCCCTCTTCATATGGTCTTTCTTTTTACAGTGATAGCACTCAATACCTTTAGTTATTGATTTACCTCGGTTCTTGTCTGGTCTACCTGGGCCTCGGATTTTACTCATCCCCCTTCTGGTGTTCTTTTCTGTCACTAGAGCTTTTGAGGTTGAGGTTGATGCTGACTCCTGCATTCTCGTCCTCTTTTCTTCCTCGAAAATCCTGGTTTTCGCCATCTCCATAGTGACTTTCTCATCTGCGGCTGAATTTATCACCGTAGATCTGAACGTTTACCATGATTCCGGTAACGTATTAAGGAGTATTAAGCCATTTACC
Organism: Zanthoxylum bungeanum; assembly: GCA_019454045.1. Lineage (NCBI taxonomy): Eukaryota > Viridiplantae > Streptophyta > Magnoliopsida > Sapindales > Rutaceae > Zanthoxylum > Zanthoxylum bungeanum. The sequence continues at coordinate 273,571 of SKCR01027399.1, forward strand.
TCATCACCGAAGTCTATGCCCAATCCCGACAATTCTTTCATGGTGCCGAGGAAATCGTTGATATGGTCTGTCACAGCTGTACCTTCCTGATATTTCAAACCCATCATCTTCTTGATGTAGTACAGCTTGTTGTTGCCAGTCTTTGCTCAGAAAAGCTCCTCCAACTTTCTCCATAAGACATGTGCATTTGTCTCTTCACTGACATGGTTCATGATACTGTCGTCGATCCACTGACGAATAGTACTGCATGTTTTCTGGTGAAGATTAGCCCACTTATCATCGGATATTCCTTCTGGTTTCTGCTCCAGAAATACCGATCCATCATAGTCCTTCACATACAGAAGGTCTTTCATCCTTCCTCTCCATGTGAAATAGTTTGTACTGGTTAACAAAACAATTTTTCCATTGCCCCCATCCATCATAAAAATTCTAAGCAGAATTTCAAAAAACGGACCTCACCGTTGCGTCTGGAATGGTCGAAAATGGTGAAAATGACACTTCGTTTGTCAAAATCCAACACAGTGACCAATTTACAAATTTCAGAAATAATAGGGGTTAAAGTGCAATTTCCAAAAGTTCAGGGGCCAACGTGCAATTACGAAAAAATTCAGGGACTAAAATATAATTTTCAAAAAAGTACAGGGGCCAAAATGTAATTCCAGAAAGTTCAGGGACCTATCTGAAATTTACCCGGAAATTGCTGATGTGGCAGTTCTGCTGACATGGCAGACACGTGGCGCTGACTGGATGCACACGTGGCTGCTGACTGGGCGGCTGACGTGGATTGTTGACTGGGCTACTGACTGTGTGGGGTCTACTGACGTGGCGCTTACTGGACGCTGACGTGGCGACACGTGGCGGCTAACGTGGTCGTCTTCAACCTCAAGCGGCGCATGCGGCGCGTTGATACGCGTGGAGCGCGTGGGTTGCCTTCTGTTAGGCGCGTGCGTCGTCTCTGGACCTCCGATCGATTGCCGGAAAATATCACCGTGCTCTTCTCTCCTTGAAAAATCCGATGGTATGCTCAAAATCGATTTTCGACAACTTTCGTTGGAACCGACTTTTCGAACCGAAGCTCTGTTTCTAAGTTTTGGGATCTCACCGTGGAACCTTAGCTCCTAATACCACTTGTTGTGTTTAAACTCACACAAAAGAGGTGAACTGAGAGAAAACTCTTCTTTTATATTACAAACAAAAGAATTACAAAGCTTACAATCAAAGCTTTACAAAAAAACTCTCAAACACTTTACTCTCTATACTCTCACTCACGTTTGAGATGATGAACAATGGACTCAAGGCTCCATTTTATAGTGCCCAAGACGCGTGAACAGTGTCACACGACACGTTTGTTACTTGTTGCCAGCTTACCAGCCAATTTTATCAACAAAACTTTCGATGCTCACATGCATGAGCATGCTGAGCTGGTTTCAACAGAAAAAAATCTTAAAAGCAGCAACCCTCAAGGTGAGAGTCTTGTATTCAATTTCAATTTTAAAAAATTCATTAAAATCTTATTGTATTCGATTAAATTTTTAAAAGTCTTTTAAAGTATAAGGTTATTTAAAATTACATTGATTTTGAAGGATTTCTTTAAATGATGGATTATGAAGAATTTTAAAAGATTTTTATAAATAAAAATTTTATTGTAAAATTTGTTCATAACCCAATAGATTTGACAAATTGCTCTCTACTCATACGAACCAATATACAATTTCTTCGATTTTACCGTTTTCTCTCTTTTTTTTGATTCAAGATATTCATTTTAACACATTAACTAATAAAACATGATGATTGCCGCCACTTGTGAGTAACAAAATTATTCTGACATGCATGATTTTAAAATAAATTTTAAAACCACGTGGCATGCATGTCACTTTTTTTTTCTTTTTTTTTTTTTTGAAGAAAATAGAAATTATCATTCATTCATACTTGTGAATAGATACATCAGTTTCCTTCTTTGCCAAAGCTAATTTTGCAAAAGAATTAGCACAACAAGCATTACATCTAGGGGTGTAGATACACTTAAAGTTTTGAAAGTTTTTGCTTACATCGAGGATATATGTTATCACCCAAATGATTTCTGTAATACTGTCATTTCTGTTGTTTACCAACTCTACAACTCTCTGAACGTCAGATTCCACTATCACCGAGCTTAAACCTTTCTTTTCCGCTAATTGTATTCCCCAACTTACAGCTTCAGCTTCCACATAAGCTACATCACCACTAAATTTTGAGATTTTAATAGCCGCCGCTTTTAGGTTTCCATTCCAGCCCCTAATGATAGCCCCCAATCCAGCAAGTTTATTTTCAAAATCAATGACTGCATCAACATTGATCCTATACCATCCAATGGGAGAAGGGTTTCAAACCTTCTTTGTTGTTGCGATTTCCTTGGGGGTGCAAACATTTTCCCACGTCTCAATTTTAAAATCAAGTCTTGTGATTTTCACTTTCATTATTGTAGTAATAAAAAATAATTTAGATTTGAAATAGTTTTGATTCCATTATTTATATTTTAATTAATTTTTAATTTATTTTTTATTGAAACAATCAAGACTTTTTAAAAATCTAACAAAACATTGATAAAATAATTCATTAATATCTTTGAGGGTTTGGATGTAATTAAAACAATCCATTGATTTAATAAAATACATAAATTTTTCAAAAATCTAACATAATTAATTAAAATCTTAATTGAATGCACCAAATTAAAAATTTCTTTATCCCATAGTCACAGAAAAGGATATCAATTTATTTTATTTTTTTATTTTATTTTATTTTATTTTTTGTAATTTAGGACTGTTGGGATGGCAATAGCAAGGTCAAACTTATCCATATTTGTCCCCAACAACCTTTATATTACCCCATTCCCTTGCAATTTTTCCAGGAGAGAGAATATGAATCTTTAAATAATAAAAATGAATCTCGGAAGTTTTCCGAATCCCAGATAATAAATAATTTTATTTTAAAATAATTTTAAATCATTTAAAAATATATCCGTTAACTATTATAATATCCAAAAATGAAGCTTACATATCCCCAAAAAAAGATAATTTCTATTACGTAAATCTTGTATACATATTTCTTAATAGATTTTATTTGTTTCACTAGTTATTAAATGGTTGATATTGTAAATTAACATAAAAATAAAATGTGATCAAGCATAATAAATATATTAAATCATCTATATTTCCATCTAAATATATATATATATATATATATATTTTAAACATTATGAGTTTAATACGTATCTATTTTCCTAAATGTTTGGGGTTCAAGTGTCCAAGTTTCCTTAGTAAAATGAGCGATCTTTAATTAAAAAATGACTATATTTATGTTAAATTATTTCAATTAAGTCATTGTAGTATCTGTAGTTTATATATTTTTATTTTCTCTCACACACAAGAAAAGAGTATTAAAATTTCTTCTATCATTCCCAATGTTAATATTTTAAATATTTTTATCATCGATCCATATCCCAATTAGGAAGGATCACAAGAGCCTCCGTTCCCTTGTAGATTTATTCCATCCTTTTTTAGGAGAAATAATCCTAAGATCGTGTTCATCTGCACATTTAAAATGAAAAGATGGTAAGTTGTAGGTTATAGGAGTATATTCAATTTTGTATTTTAAAAGCCCACTAAAATATGGGGATATTTAAAAGTCTATTATTTTTTTAATGATTTCATTAAATGTTGGATTTTAAATAGTTAAAAAGTCCTTCACATCTTAATAATGATAATAATAATAATAATAAAAATCAGATTGAAGTTTTGATTGTCACATCACGTGCACTAACAAAACTATAAATTTAGCAGGGGTAAGCAAAATTGATTTCGGTTCCGGTTCCGCATAGAATCGGAACCTATCCGGAAAAATTCGATTCCGCACTAAGTGGAACCGGAACCTACCCGATTAAACAGGGTACCATATTATTCGGTTCCAATCCGGTTCCGGTCCGGTTCAGGTCCGATTCCGAATTACCCTATTTTAAAATATTTTAATGAAAACTACATTCCGATACGAGTCCGTAGGAAAAAACGGGGACCAAATCGGAGTGCGGAAGCTCAAGAACGAAAGGTTATACAATAGCCCACTATTTTCTTTCAAAATATTTGATTATTGATATTCTTAGTTATATATAGATTTTCATTATACTTATGTTAGACTTACTAAGAATGCTAATTCATCAAGATTTAAGCAAAGATAATGCACCAAGGTTTCAAACTTAACATTTACAACAGTCATAAAGGTTTATCTACTGAAACATTAGGAGAAACATACCTGTAATCAAGGGTGAATCTGACTCTCTCGTGCTGTGCAATATGGTAGTTTCAGATAAAACGGTGATGAACCCACAAAGCTTTGATGCTACGCTGCTTGCAATTTGACCTGAATAATCCTTTGGATACCACAGAAAATTAAGAACATTACAAATAATTAGAAACTTTATCACGATGTAATATATATGTGACTGTGTGATGTCAGTGTTACCTTAAACATTATTACACTGGCAAGAATTGTAAAAGATGTGAACATGGCATAATAGATAGGTGAAACAACTGCTGTGTTGAAACTATCCAATGCCTGCACCAAAATGTTATCAGATGAGGTTTGCGTCAAAAAAGACGAAATCTGAACCATAATATTTTCCAATAGACCTTGAACTTCAAAGAAACAACATAATGAACACCAAATGTTTAAAATTTATGTTCATATAAACTGGTTCCATGGTCCGGTTCCAGTTCCGACCATTTTGGAACCGGAACCTACCCGGATAAAATTACCTACCCGATTACAACCGGTTCCGGTTCCGGTTCCAAATCAGGAAAATCGGTCCGGTTCCGGGTAGAACCGGAACGATTGCTCACCCCTAAAATTTAGATTACAAAAATTAAGAAATTTACTTCTTCCATCCCGTCCCCTCTGTTAATTTCCCTTCATTGTCCCCTCCCAAAATTACAACATTATCCATTTCTTTAAAAACAATTACTCATTTTCCCAATACTCAAAATCAATTTAGATATATGTATTAATCCATAAATAGCATACTTATTTTATTTTATTTTATTAATTAAATATTTTTATTTTATAAATTAATATTTTTTTTATTTTTATTAAATTTTTATTTTTTGCTTATTACAAATTTCTTATTTATTATTATTTATTTTATTTTCATTTATTCATTTAATTTTTTTGATTATTTTTTACTTTATTTAACACTATCATGTATAATAGAATTTTTTTTTTAATTTATTTAACACTACTAATTTAACTCATTTATTCTCTCTCTTCAATTTTCTTCCCCATAATACCTCATTATCTCTTCCCTTTTATTTTTTTATAATACCCTTTTTTCCCTTAAGTATTTTTTATTACTTTTTTTATCATTAATTATTTTCCCCACACCGGCCAAAATGCATTAATTTCCCATTTTTCCCTCTTAATTTTTACCCTTATTTCACTTTTAATTTACCTTATACCACTCATCCCAACATGGTGATGAGAACATTCATTGTACGAAATTAAAGAATGAGCCACTCATTATAGAATACTTAAATTATGGTGCGAAATATTGGGTATATCACCAAGTGCGTTAGAAGAAAACTTTGGAGGCAACATAGAATTTGAGGTATTATGAGGATGAAAATTGAAAAGAGAGAATAAATGAGGTAAATAAGTAGTGTTAAATAAATAAATTATATTATATTATATATAAGTAGTGTTAAATAAATTAAAATAATAAATGAACACAAAATAAATAACAATAAATAAAAAATTTATAATATTTATCAAATAAATTTTAAAAAAATAGATATATAAAGAGAAAAAATTTAACAAAAATAAAAAAATAATTTATAAAAAAATATATTTATAATAAAATAAGTATGTTATTTGTGGATTAAGTGTGTGTATTATATATATATATATATATTGAATAAAAGGAAAATATTATAATTTATTATGGGGACAAGGAGAGGGGGAAAATCACTCCTCAAAACTAAACACAATCAGTAAGTGTCTTGAAATTTACTCATTACCCAAAAAAATTTGACAAATTCATATACTCCTTTCAAATCAAGGTATGTTAATCTGTCTCGATTTTTTCCAAGACCTTTATTTTGATCATATTCGTTAATAAAACCTGATATTTATGGCCATTAAATTCAAGTCATACACACCATGACACCACTTGTTTTTAGGATTTCCTTCAATTTGTGTTTTTTTTTTTTTTTTTTTTTTTTGAAATTGGCTTTGACTTTTAAAACCAAACCTTATGCACTTTCATTATTATAACAGTAAAAGATAATTTAGAGTTGAAATTCAATATTCTTTGTCTTCGAATCAATTTTTATTTTTAATTTTCAGCATTAAAAAAATCCATAAACTTATTAAAATATAATGAAATACTGATAAAACAATCTCTTTAACAGTTTGTGAGAGTTTGGATGAAATTAAATAATCCATGAATAAAGCATAATACATGGATAATTAAAAATAAAAAATTGTCACAATCAACCAAAATCTTAATTGAATAACATCATCTTTAGGGGAAAAAAAATTTAAAGAGAATCAATCTAAATTCTTCAAATACCAATTTGATTACCTATGTGGTAATTTAAAGAGTGAAAAAAATAAACTCTCTTCCAAAAAACTCTTCAGATTAAAATAAGATTATATTATTCTAATCAAATTATAGGAGCCCACTTGATTTATATGATTTTAAGTGATATTAAAATTATATGATATTAATATAATAGAGATAATGTAAATAAATTTATATTATTTTAATCAAATTAAATGAGACACACTTTAGTTATATTATTTTAATAACCCCAACTACCACCACTATAATAAAATGAAGGCAAAAATGCAAAACTAACCCTCTAACTTTCACGTTTTTTCATTTCAATCCTCTAACTTTCAGTTTTGTCAATTCAATCCTCTAACTTTCAATTTTTGTCAATTCAGTCATCCGTTACAAATCCGTTACTGCTGCCAAAACGACGCCGTTTAACGGAGGACTGAATTGACAAAAATTGAAAGTTAGAGGACTGAATTGACAAAACTGAAAGTTAGAGGACTGAAATGAAAAAACGTGAAAGTTAGAGGACTGAAATGGAAAAAAGTGAAAGTTAGAGGGTCAGTTTTGTATTTTTGCCTAATTTAATTTAGGCCATATTAAATTAGTTTTTTCCTTATTTTTTTAAATAGTAAAAGAAAAAGAAAAGAGGCTACAACTGTTAAGAAAATTAATAAATATAATTTTAATGATAACAAGAAAAAATTATATTCCAACAATTACATTTCAAATATAAGTGATGTATTTTTTAATTTTTAATATGTGATTTGACAATGTAATTTATAAATATAATTTGGACAATGTAATTTATAAATATAATTTTAATGTAATTGAACAGTAATCTCTAATGTCTCACGGAAATATTGAAGAAAATGTTTGTCCATGATCAACCTTCATCATATCATTATTTCTTGAATGAATAAGATTTTTTTTAAAAAAAAAAAAAATGAATGGGTTGTTATTTAGCTCACTAATTATTTGTCTAAATTGTTGGAATCTGTTTTCAATTTATATTATTATTAGTAGGTAATATAATATTAAATTAGTTTTCTTAACAGTTGTAGCCTATTTTCTTTTTCTTTTTCTTTTATTATTTAAAAAAAATAAGAAAAAGAAAACTAATTTAAAATGGCCTAAATTAAATTAGGCTAAAATGCAAAACTGACCCTCTAAATTTCACGTTTTTTCATTTCAGTCCTCTAATTTTCACGTTTTTTCATTTCAATCCTCTAACTTTCGGTTTTGTCAATTCAGTCCTCTAACTTTCAATTTTTGTCAATTCAGTCCTCCGTTAAACGGCGTCGTTTTGGCAGCAGTAGCGGATTTGTAACGGAGGACTGAATTGACAAAAATTGAAAGTTAGAGGATTGAATTGACAAAACTGAAAGTTAGAGGACTGAAATGAAAAAACGTGAAAGTTAGAGGGTTAGTTTTGCATTTTTGCCTAAAATGAATATAGATAAAATATTATGTAATAATATTTGAGGAGAGATAAATCACTCTGAGATTAAAATTTAATTTGAAGAATCTCAATGAGTGTCTCATATAGAATCAATTTTGATGATGACAATCTTTTATTGAAGAGTTTTTTAGAGTTAGTTGTTAATTGTTTTATAAAATAATAATTTTTTTTTCAGTATACAACAAATGTGAGATAATATCAGGCAGCTTAGCTTCAAATTACAACTCCCAAACTGATCTGTAGTTGTTCTTGTGACTGTTTCTCAAGGCCCATCAAAGAAGAAAGACGAAGTACATAAATTATTTAAAAACATTTTTGCGACATGCGGTGAGATTTTCAGGGAGGTGGCCTTGCTGATCATTGCTTTTGGAGTAGGTGAGAATTCAATTGCCACCAATGATTTCATTTTTGATATGCGTCTAATTAATGTGTTGATTAAATTAAATGCAATGTGGTATGATACGAAGGAATTTCGAGGATAAATGATATCATAGAGATGAAAGAGAGACACACATGGGCTAATCAGGTTATGAATGAACTAGTTGATGGTACTTCTTCGTACAAGTATGAAGATGATAGTAGTGGTCGAGATCCTGGATCATCTTGGCTGCTATTAGTTGACCGTCCTTTCTCACCTTTGATGACTGCTTCTTCGTATTCAGAAAACGATGAGACAATGAAGGAAATGGAGAAAATTGAGAAAATAGTAGACAAGTTTGTTGACTCATATCGAGCTGTAGTCCAAGATTTTAACACTCCAGAAAAGAAGAATGCGTTGCTTACATTTGAGAAGAAGAATAATGCTGAAATAAAAGGGAAAATAGACACAGCAATATTGACTGCAGCAAAGTTGGGAGTGACAGAGATGGTGGAGAAAATTTTAGGTAAGTTTCCTGTGGCCATCCGGGACTTGGATTCTGATAAGAAAAATGTTGCCCTTTTGGCCATTGAGAACAGGCAGATCGGCATCTTCCAGCTCTTGCTCAAACACAAAAATCTGGGAGAAACCGTTTTCCGGCAACTAGACAATCAAGGAAACAGCGCATTGCATCTTGCTGCTAAGTATATGGAGAATCTACCTTGGTGTATTCCTGGACCTGCATTGCAAATGCAATGGGATAAAAAGTGGTATCAGGTATGTATGTATGTATGTATGTATGTATGTATGTATCTCAAAGTCAACAAAACTAACAAAATCATACACACACTATTTAAATGAACAAAGTATGATAGAAATTAGATTGCCAGTCCAAAAACTCGTACATGCGACCAAGCCTTGACAAAATAAAAACGTGTATATGAGGTGCAAGCACAGGATATACCAAATGTTTTTATCACACACACTCATGTATATAGAGCATCAAGAAAAATAAAAGCATATCATAAATGCATAATCATATATCCTACATACCAGGATCACATGCATAAGCTCTTCATGCTCTAACAAGCCATAAAAAAAATATAATTTTTGTCTTTTTCATTTTCCAATTTTTTTTTTAACAAATAAAAATAAAGACACAAATAGGCTTGTAAAATATCCAATGGTACGTGGAGTTGTATCCCGAGTGCAGATCATACTACCGTCCATTCAGAATCGGCTATGAAATTTATGGCCGGGTTTCCATCCTATATACCAAGGGACATATAACAAAAACAAGACACAGACACACCCATATGCTGTGAAAACAAAATAAACGTGCAAAAACATAAAACACACGCACACACACACATGCAATGGAAAAATAAAAATGCATCTTTTAAGCAGAGTTACACCGAAGTGCACTCTCATCATGTCCATCAGGACACGCAGAAGAAGATGAGAATTCATCTTGCTTCCTCACCGAAACCTTTCTAGGGACCTCATCCACTTGAGAATTCCTAGTCAATAAAGAAAGTTTCTCACTAAGAAATTGTGTCTGTTTAGTTAGTGCAGAAACTTGAGAAGTTAGATTTGAAGAATCAAATCTAGGCGACACACTCTTAGGCATTTTCTTTTGCTTGTGCAACATGAAGCACTTAGGCCTAATATGTCTAGCCTTGCCACAGTGGTGGCACACAGGCACAAACCTCGGATGAGAGCGAGGTTTACCCATAACACCTCTAGATTGAGGTTGGGGCACATGACGAGGAATAACAGGAGGAGAAACATGACTACACACAACATGTTTCTTACCTAAGTCACGTTTAGCTGCTACAGGCACAACTTTGGAAGAATAAGCGTTATTGAAGTTAGGCTCAGAAATAATACCTAACATACGGTCCATCTTTTTATTTCCACTAGAAAATGCGGACAATTGGGTTCTAGCATCTTCAAGTTCGGTCTCTAATATTTGGACTCTATTAACTAGGCCTTTGTTCCTCTCATCTAGGTCATCAACCATCAAAAGGCTTTGCTCAAGTTTGGCTTGAGCCTCATTCTTTTCTAGCTCAGCAGTTTTGAGCCTTTTATTGACCTTTATATTCGTCTTCTTAATAGCTAAACTCTCATTAAACAATTCAACATAAGCTACCTGAAGAGTTTCCTCATCTACAGACTCATCAAGGGAGACTTATAAATCAGCATCATTAACCACAATCTCTCTCTCACCAGTCATACTAGCAGTAAAGGCAATAAAATTACCTTTATGAGAGTCATCACCTTCAGAATCACTAAGTGATGCTGCCATGACTTTCTTGTCTTTAGCCTTAAGGTATGTGGTACACTCAGATCTAACGTGCCCATATCCTTCACATTCATAGCACTGGGCACCACGGGATCTACTATCCCTATCCTCTCCAGACTCTCTTCTACTATGCCTACTCTCTCTGGGCTCATTCTCTCTATCCCTACTACTACTATGGCCATTTTTCTTCAGCTTAAGAATTTTCCTAAACTTCTTTGCAAACAAGGCCAATCATGATCCGTGAGGGTATCCTCATCACTAGACGAACCATGAACAACTTCCTTCGCGATCTTCATCGCTATATTTTTGGGTTTTATATACCCAGGAAGTTTCTGCTCATAAATCTACAGTTTTCCTACAAGGTCTTCTAAATTAAGCTGATCAAGATCATTGTTTTCCTCGATGGCAGTGATTTTGGGTAGGAACTTATCAGGCATGGATCTAAGGATTTTCCTAACAATCATGTTGGTAGGTATAGTCTCACCTAGGTTGAAGCTTGAGTTAACGATGTCGTTAATCTCAGCATAAAATTGATCAAAGGTCTCATCTTCTTTCATTATGGCGACCTCAAACCTAGTAGCTAAATCCTGGAGTCTATTATTTTTAACAGACAATGTGCCCTCATGCACAGTCTGCAGGATGTCCCAAGCATCCTTGGCTATCTCACACATTAAGATTCTCCTAAACTCAGCAGAACACACAGCACCATGTATGGCATTAAAAGCCTTGCTGTTCCTATTGCTAGCATCAAATTCATCATTGGTCTAGGTCAATTTATCTTTAGGGGAAGAGACCCCATCAACAATAGCAACTGGAGGTTTCCACCCGTGTTCAACAGTCATCCAGACCCTCTCATCTAAGGACTTAAGGAACGCCTTCATGCGAACCTTCCAATGTAAATATTATGTGCCATCAAAAAATGGCGGACAATTCAGGGGTTGACTACGTTCCATAGCTAACGGGTCAAGGACCGAGATCTGGCTCTGATACCAATTGAAAATTCGGGGTTACCCTAGGTTATGACCCTTTGCAGAATTATAAACAATAAGCAGTATAAGTCTTGTTACTGCTACTATGGATAAATTAACAGGCAACCACAATAACAATTAAATAAAATTATACTGCAAAATATTAAAACAATAACATGAATTAAAGCAGCAAAATAAATCAAACCACACAAAATTCAACACAATGATTTTGGTGACGAAGTGGAAAACTCTTCCGAGTAAAAAACTACTCCGGGTATAGGCTACCACCCGAATCCACTATATAGAGAAAAATTACAACGATGGTCAAGACCTATGGTGGCAACTCCACCGACTCAAGTACCTCAATACTGCAAGAACTCAAGGCAACTCCTCAAGCCCGCGACCCACGGTTTTCTTCAGAACCTCTGAAGTCTCTGAGTAGATTATATCACCAATGACGCCGGAACTCCGACTACCAAACTTCCTCCTAAAGAACTCTAAATGATTAGGGAATTTGTGTTAAGTTGTGTTGAAGGTTTAACAAAGAAACATTCACACCATTAATGGAGAAGACAAGTAGATAAGAAGTCTTCAATGGTGGAATCAAAGAGAGTTGAAAGCTTTGAGAGTATTTGGCTCAAGGAAAATGTGTTTCAACTCTATCAATTACGGGGGAATGACGGCTAAGTGTTATATTTATAGGTGGGGTGAAAAGCTAGTGTTTTGCAGGCCAATAACGCGTTCAGATCGCAGTCACGTTCGAACGGTTACTCGAACGCAACACGAACGCGCCTTTTCAATGAAGTCTCGTTGGAACGCCAATCGAACGCACTACGAACATGAGCTCTCTGGAATGACTTCGTTCGAACCCACCAAGAACGTGACTCGAACGATTGCTCTCTGGAATGCTCCCGTTCGAACCCAATAAAGAACGTGCCACTAACGCCACACGTTCGAACCCACAAACGAACGCAGCACTAACGCCAATCGTTCGAACACTGCAACGAACGCACCACAAACGCATGTCTGATGCACATCAGCCAGAAACCAGTCCAATTGCACAAAGATCTTCATGAAAGATTACAACTCAATTGAACTTATTTTGTCACAGACACATGCCAATAAAAAAAGTGCTAACAATATATATATTAGTATTAATTACTCTCGGCACCTAATTAAGGTCATGCTAAATGATCATATATGGTAAGCAGCTTTTGAGATTAATTAATTACTCTAGTCTACTAATTAATGCAGTTTGTCAAGAAATCATTGCGACATAATTTATATATGGGATACAACAACGAAGGCAAAACTCCAAAGCAAATGTTCACAGAATCACACAAAGACCTTGTTCAAGAAGGCAGGGAATGGCTGACCAAAACATCCGAATCATGTTCTGTCGTGGCAGCACTCATAGCAACCGTTGCATTCGCAACTTCGACAACCGTGCCAGGCAGCGTGGACCAAGGGAGTGGTAAACCAATTCTTCAAAATGAGATTGTATTCAACGTATTTGCCATTTCATCACTTGTTGCTCTCAGCTTCTCCATCACAGCTTTGGTGTTTTTTCTTACAATTCTCACTTCTCGTTACCAAGAACATGATTTTGCCAGGAATTTGCCAAGAAAGCTTCTCATTGGTTTAACGACGCTCTTCACATCGATTGTTGCTATTTTGGTCTCATTCTGTTGTGGGCATTCCTTTATATTAACAGATGAGATAAGATCAATAGCAGTTCCAATTTATGCAGCCACATGCTTGCCAATGACTTTTTTTGCTCTTGCTCAGGTTCCTCTCTACTTTGATCTTATAAGGGCCAACTTCAGAAAGGTTCCACAGCGTAGCTACATTGTTACCCCTCACTAAGTCATGCCTTGTTTACTCCTGTTTGCATTTTTTTTTTTTTTTTAATTATTATGTACTTTGTGTGTACTGAAATTTAAGTTGTCGTCAAAATTATGTGTGCCAAGAGTAATAAATATTTATTTCTTTTTTAATAAAAAATAAATGCAATAAAATATTTATTTATTATACATTTTCTTGAATAGATATGACTGTCAGTTTAAACAAAAATGATACTCTTACAATATTTTATCAAATCTTATCCATTTGAGTTGTATCAGTTTATGAATATTTTCGACATATTTAGACAAATTTCTAAGTCCATTTTTGAAGTTTATATGAAGTTGATGTGATTCAAGATATGGGAATCAGGCATTATTCAATTCTAAAATATTCAAAATAGATTAAGAAATAGATTCTTAATCAAATTTCATCCAAGGGTTCGTTCAATTACGTGAGATTGCATAGGAATTCAATCATGCTGTGATTTTCGTCAGTTGGTATCAAAACTCAGGGTTCCAAGATCAGGTTTTTCTATCATTAATTCCTTCCTTTAAGGTTTTTTTGTTGTGTCCTAGGTTAAGTTTCGATTTTTTTTTATTCTTTTTAAGTTTTAGTCGTTTTTTTTTGCTTGATTTAATCTTATATCTTTATTAGATTATTTTATATTTTTTGAGTCAAAAGATTACAAAAAAAAAAATTATATTCATTAAGTTTCAGTTTTGTCAAGTTTCTTAGTGTCTTTTCATCTTATTTAGGGTACCAAGTTAGTGTAATATCCCGGGTTTTTCGGAAGAGCTCGGGAAAGTTATCGAATTAAAGTCAAGGATTTGGAACGCGATGGTAATCGAAAATCAGAGAATATGTGTTGGGAAATAGGTAGGAATATTTTTAAGTGAAGTTTTGTCGCGTTGGAAAACGCATGGTTTCGAGAACCGGTTACGCGATTTCTGTTTCATCATTCTTCAAGTAAAAGATTCTTATTTCGGTTACAAAACTTTCAAACGAACTCCGATTGAGCTGATTCTTGAACTATCAGACTCATTTTTTCCGAAACGAACAACTTTCGTGTTTAATATTTTTCGAAATTTGCAGCAGAAAGGGCTTCCAAAATGTGAATTTTCCAGAAAGTTCCATGACAAGGGCCTGATTGTAATTTTCAGGGGCCAGAATGTAAATTTCAGAAACTTCATTATAAATACCCATTGTTTTTAGAAATTGCCAAAATGGCAAAGCCATTACACATCCCCCACACACACCTCTCACGTCCCCAACGTGTTTGGGCTCCCATGGTCGCGCTGGCGGCTTGCCGGCCACCGTCGGCCGACACGACCGGGGGGTGCGCCGGCCACCCCTCCACCTTATGGTGGCCGGCGGCAGCCCCAAATCGCCTGCACCGGCGAGAATAGAGAGGATTACACACGGAAATGGGTTAGTCGATCCCGGCTCCTCGCTTCGTTTCACGGCCCGAGCCACCCGCCAAATCGAAGCTCTCGGAGAGTACTATAAGTTTGCAGTGATGGATTTTCCGTTCCGTGCACGGTTGCACGTGAATCTAGAGAAGAATATTCAGATGAATAGTGACCCATGATGAACGGTAACTCCGATAGAAATTCCTTCGATTCCAGCACGTTTGTGGGATCGTTTGGAGTCCGTATATGGCCACAAAATCTCTGTAAGACCTCCCGGTAAAAATCCGTAAATTTCAAGTTTATAGTTAAATGTTCGGATGTATTCTGTAACTTTGTAGAGTTATGTATTGATATAAATTAAATTGTTTAAGTATTAGTATGTTGAACATGAGCATTTGATAGAATTCGAGTTAATACGAAACAAGTTTGATCGATCCGACAGAATGTGCAAGTTTCCGGAAAAAGTGGGTTTTTACGAGTAATAATGTGTTTTGATTTTAACGATGGTGATGAGTTATATATGATATTACGAACATATTTAGATAAATCCAGGTAAGTTCGGAGGGTTCGAGATCCTTCCGTGGCGTTTGCAGAAACTATTCCGGAAGAATTTCCAAAAATACGTAAATCGAGAATTTAGGTGAACTGGTAGCTTGGAATAGTTTGTAATGGTGTTTAAGATTTCTGAAATTGAAAACATTGAAAACAGACTTGATTTGGTTGTCCAGGAAAAATCCAAAATTTTATCATAGTTTAGTCGAGAACTCCGTAAGACGTGTTTCTGACGATATTTCGCCATTTGTTTTGACAGATGTGACTAGAAACTGGAGTGCTCGCGAAGCCAGGTAAGTAACTCATGCGATGAGAACTTAAGTTAGTGAATTCGTGTTTTGATTATACATATATATTTATATGTATATGTATAGAAATGACTGACATGTTTAGGATAAGAAGAAGATAATTAAGAGATGATCTTGAGGACAAAGTTCAAGTTTATGTATAGATAAGCCAATCGACCTCCACATGTATGGATGTTTATGTTATTGCCATGACATGAAGAGAAATGTTTGATAGGCTTAATATCTAAGTGTATGTATGGACGTACGCAAGGGCACGAACTTGTAAAAGTATGATTACGTGTATGTAAGTGAATACGTAAATGTATAAGTATATAAACATGTATTCGCATGTGTATATATGATGTTAAGACATGTATAGGTCGGGTATACGAAATCGGTACATGGAATAAATCATGGTTTCTAATTTGGTATAAGTTAAGCTCTAGTACGTGTGCGATGATATATGTTTATGAATGGATGCTTCTAATAAGAATTTTGGAAATAAAGTGTATTTGATTGATAAGTTAAATATATGAAGATTGTTAAAGGCTATGGTATCGGAATTTGATATTATGTTCATCTGTTTGATGTAAGTGCATATGTATAAGACGATTCAGATAATAAGTAATTTTTGGCATGTATGTGCTTGTGTATGAGAGGTCGTGTGATGAGTTTGTGTCACGTGATATGTGTGCACGTGTGTATGTTTAATTGGGTGATAATTTCGTGGTATAGTAGTCGAGCTGGTTAGGAATCCGTTTGGACGAAATTCATCTCATACCTATTCTAAAATAGGTAATGAGTCTCGTACAAGCATTGTGTGTATAAGCGAGTCGTTTGTATGTGTTGTTGAATGATGTGATCTTTGATGTTTCGGTTATTGTGTGTGTTTCGTGGTTGGTTGCTTGATGTTTGTAAATATATTTGAGTGTATGTATGTGTATGATAGAACTCGTGTTATGTATGAATCGTGTATGCTTATGTGAAATGAATGGATGATTTGAAACCGATGAGAATATCAGAGGTTATAAAACGTGTTTGCCAAGTTGTAATGGTATGTACCTATATGTATAAGAATTATGATATTGTACTTGCATGTATATAAGAGAAATATGTTTTGAATTGAAGGAAATTTATTACATTTACCGATTTGATGATATTTCAAAGATATTTACCGTGATAAATATTAATATATGACTTAACGTTTCAATGTTGAAATGATTTCGATGTTATGTGACATACTTTGTGATTTCGAATCCATGTTTCGTGTGCTTTGGTTGTATAGCCATTATATTGACAATATGTAATTATGTAAATATGAAAATTTGATATGGGAAAAGTATAAAGGATAATAGAATATTGATGATTCTAAGACTCGTAATAACTTGAAAACTCAGAAAACATTTCTAGTGTGATTGATTTGTATGCTTTTTTTGTAATGCTTGCATGATTACTTACTGATTTTTTATAACTCACACCAAACCAGTTTTCTAGTTTTGCAGGTTGGCTACCTAATGGGTCAACCATTTCAACTTTGGAAGGCATACTCGAGGCGCGGATCACCCATCGCAAGTGTCCTGGAAAGGGTTTAGAGGCCTAGAAGTTATGATTGATGTTCTGTTGTTTTTGTGCTGAGCACGTGGATTGTATTTAATAAGTTAAAGTTTTGATTGTTTATGATGCTGTGGGCAGAGCCCTTGAGTGTTGATAGATGATCTGGGCACGGATCCCTTAGGTAATATTTTTGATGTGTTGTTGTGGACCTGAGGTCCATTTTGATAAATGATGTTTATTTTAGGATCGTTTTGGTGCTGGACTGAGATCCAGGTTGTCCGATTTTAGGATACATCATGATGGATTTTCGTAAATTTAGAGGCTTATGGAGATGGGTCAATCTTGTCTCCTGCCGATAGCATCCTGCCTCTGGCGGGGTGTTATAGTTAGTCTTGTAAGTTTTTGAGTTTTTTCCGATTTTCTTAAGAATTAATTAGTTTTTTTGTAATTTTCTTTTATGTTCTTATAATTTAAGAGTCTTTAAGTTGTTCTTGAATCAATAAAATATCCAAAAAAAGAGTTTCAGTTATTCTTGAGTCAATGTTTGGATTCGAGAACGAATCCTTTCAAGGAGAGAGTGAATGATGTGCTTCAAGGTACGTGAATTGAGCATTATTCAAGTCTAAAATACTCAAGATACTTCAAGAAAGAGGTTCTTGGTCAAATTCCATTAAAGAGTTTCAAGAGAAGATCACTCAGGCAATAACAGCAGGATTTGTGCAATATTTGTATATTAGCCGTAACTTTCTCAACCAATGTCTGATTTCGGTGATTCAACTGTTGGGTTTCTAGGTTAGTCCCAAGGATCATTCAAGCAATGAAACATGTGTGAATACTCAAAGAGGTATGGCGGAATCATACTTACATTGATCGGTTATGCGATGCGTCGAACACAAAACCTTTGCTCCTCCTTGGAAGCTCTCGGCAATGGGCTTCTTTGTGTTCTGACCGGCGTAAACACACACGTATAACGCAAGCGCATGTATCGTTCAAGTAGTATAAAAATATCGATCCCACGAGGACTTAATTCCTACTGTTGTTATTAATTGTTGATACTATTCATTTACAAATATCTAATTGAGGGAGAAGTGAATTGATTGCTTGAATGATTTGATTTTGTAAATTTGCTAAATAAGTAAATAAATAAAAAGACAAAAGAAAATACTAAGGAAAATAAAAGACTCAAAGATCTAAGGTTGTGAATCTTTCTAATATCTTTTAAAAGATGAAGTAGTTATATCATAGTTGGGTAAAATATTGATTATTAATCTGGAACACTAAATTATGTAAAAGCATCTTCCGATGGTCATTTACAAATACCTAGAATAATCAAATTGAATCATATGTCTATGTCAATTAAATTACCTAGATTCATTAAGATTGAATTCCAATTATTGATTACCCCCGCCCGACAGGTATATGTCTATCCTGTAAGGAAATCTATTAAAAGTTTATCTATCATTAAAGAAGATCGTGGGTTGTTGAGTATAATATCTTTAAACTTAAAATCCCTATGTCTAGTTCATTTTAAGTTTTATCTAATCAATTTTATTAGTGATCAATTAATAAAAAGGCATTAAGGTTATGACTCAACAAATAATTCTTTTAGTTACCAAAACTATAATCTAACCCTTTTAAATCGGTGATATTAGATTTTATCACAACCCTAGAAAACTAACTTAGTTATAATACATAGTTAGGACAAATAAAAAGACATAAAAATTACTAAAAAGTAAATGCGGAAAAATAAATAAAATGCTAAGGTAAAATGAATTAACTTCTACTATTTACTATTTAGAAATCTCCCATAAAATAATATATAATCTTGTGATATTTTAAACCAACCGTCCAGAATGGCGGTATCCTGATTAAGTCAAATTCAAATATACCAGCCATAAGGAGGAACAGAAATATAAACTTAAACCAACCGTCCAGAATGGCGGTATCCTCATTAAGTCAAGATTAACCAATTTAAATTGAATAACCAACCGTCCAGAATGGTGGTATCTTTTATTAATTCAGATTTTAAATAGTTTATATATTATATTTTAGGGAGATTAATCTAAATAGCAAAAGTAAAAGTATTACCTTATTACCTCAGCATAGAGAAGTTACCCCCTCATAGATGGATAGAATTACTACTACAAAGCATAAATAAAACTGAATAAAATAAACTAAGAAGAGAACTCTTTATTTATATAGAAGATTTAAGAGGAAGTGGTACATTTAAAACTGAAAAATCGAAATCTATTTATAGGCCCGAGTAAGTCTCTGGCGTCGCGACGCTATGACGTGGCAGACCCTGATTGGTTGCTCTCAACGCACCGGACACGTGGCATGGCGGCTGAAAAATTTCGGCTCGTTGAATTTTTGACACGTGGCAAAGGCGGCTGGAAATTTCGGCTCGTTGAATTTTTGACACGTGGCAAAGGCGGCTAAGCTGGGCGCCGCGACGCGCAAGTCCTCAGCGTCGCGACGCCGAAAATTACAATTTTGCCTTTTTTTTTGGCCAAATTTCACAGTTTTGCTCCAAATTTCCTCCAGAATGTCCTGAAACTTTATTTATCTGCAAAATAACACAAAACACATCAAATATTCACAAAACTCAAGAAACTATACAAAATATTAAGTTAAATGAGTGGGAAATAGTGATACATTTATCACTCATCACACCCCCAAACCTAACATTTTGCTAGTCCTCGAGCAAAATAAAATAACATAATAAAATTTTAACTAAGCCACTTTCGTAGGGATCACGATTGCATTTAGCATATGCAACAAGCCTTTAAACCCCTAGGTGTCCCTAGTGGACGAGTTGTAGTCTCGTGAAGGTTTAAAGCAATGATACCCACAAACATTTTACAAAAGTAAAAAGGTAGTGAAACTAATGCACACAAAAGCAAAAAGACAAGCGAAAAGAGAATAAAGATGTTAGTGATTAATCAGGTGAAACTTCTACTCCAAGTTTACTAGTTGTTTTGTTTCATTCTAAATTACTGAATAAGTAAATTCTCCGATTATTTTTATCATTCTTCATATACACAGCTAACAAAGTATTAAACAACTCATTTTTGCCCACAACAGTCATAAGTGCAGTTGATAAGAGAGTAATATTTTTGTCCTAAAGTTTTATCAGATTTCACATCTTTTGAAGTAATGGAATAAATTTTCTGATTTTTCTGATTTTTTCTTTGATTTTTTTTTCTATTTTTATTTATATACAATATCTTCTATCTATGTAGCGAGCTTTAGGTCGGTGGCTCCCAAACCAGTTGGCTATAGGGCATCAGGTGTTAAGACACCCCTAAGGACTTAATTACTCAGACTTCAGATATATATATATATTATATATATATATATATATATTATCATCTTTTTGATCCATGTAGCGAGTGTTTGGGGCCAGTGACTCCCAAACCAGTTGGTTTTAGGGCACTAGGTATTAAAATACCCTTACAGACTTAATAACTCGGATCTCAGATGTATTTTTTTTTCCATCACTTTTTTTGAGATGATTCCTCCAATTAAACTATAGTACTTAATATTACAATCTTTTCAATTTTATCATATGTCCGTATGTTACTATGCATATTAATAATATCTGCCAACTAAGTATATGAAGATCCATTTTAGTCAGTTTTATGGAGAATTTACAAATTAAATAATTCAAAAGGAAATAAACAAAAATTAACTTGTTTTGAATTAGGTTTGAAATACGTCTCAGGAGTGAGAATTCCTTATACAGTTATTTCTTACCAATTTCATCTTTTTAGTCAACATAACAACAAAACATTTCTACTGGTCATATAACTATAATTTACATGTGGTTTTAGAAGTTTAATCAAAGCTCTCGCTGACGAAGGATTGTTCACAACTAGGACTCCCTACTCAAGGGTTCAAGCGACCAAGTGAACGCACATTTTTTATACCTTATGGTACGTGCCAACGAGTTTATGGTGTGTGACTAACTGTCGAATGGACTTCCCATTGTAGATTCCCCAGAGGGAGGGTGGAGCGAGGCTCACTTAAATACCCAAGCCCCTTAGGCTCTTATCGCTTGGTGTCAGGAATAAACAACGAGTCCTCCAAACTAGTCTATCACAACACGCTACAAGTGAATGATTATCTAGGTGCCTTCACAGCTTTTCCTTATAGAAAGATAGTGAGTGAAGGAAGACACCAAACCATCACCTAGCTTTAAATATGCCTTTGATAAAATTGCAATATATTTTTGTAATTTTTGAAATTTTTGAATTTTTTTTGTATTTTTCGAAAAATTTTGGACTAAAAATAAAAACACAATATAAACAAGTACTATTAACTATTCCTCACCCCCAAACCTAAATGAGACATTGTCCCCAATGTCTTTAAACAGTAGAAGAAGAGTTTAGAAGATAGTACCTGGTTAGCTGAATTACTACAAGCAAATTAAAGGTTAAGATCCAGATTTATTCGACGCTTCTTACCACGATCATCATCAGACCATTTTATCTTTGAAATGATAGGGTCAACTTGTGGTTCATAGGCTATGAGTTGGTCAAGTAGATCTAGAGCAGACCTGGCAGTAAAAAAGAGTTCTTTCATAGGTTTTGACACGAACCCATTTCTCCGGGCATCATCAAGAAACACACAAAGAAAATCATAAAATCCATCAACGTTGAGCAGTCCAAGCGGTTTCTGGTGTATGTTCAGGTTTGCCCAAGATAGTACTATAAAAATTTCCTCCAATGTACCCAAGCCACCTGGCAAAGCAATAAAAGCATCAGAACGGTTAATCATTTCAACCAGTCGTTCAGACATACCTGGCACAATCAGTTCCTCTCCGTTTGATGATCCAATAAGATTAGCCTCTGCCAAGGTTTTGGGATGATTCCCAAAACATGACTACCTCCTTCTTGCATCAGAACGGTTAATCATTTCAACCAGTCGTTCAGACATACCTGGCACAATCAGTTCCTCTCCGTTTGATGATCCAATAAGATTAGCCTCTGCCAAGGGTTTTGGGATGATTCCCAAAACATGACTACCTCCTTCTTGTATAGCCTTTGAAATGATCCCCATTAGTCCAAGATTTCCTCCGCCATATATTAAGTGCATATTCCTTGCAGCTAAAACTCGACCCAATTCCTGTGATGCTTCTATGTATTGTGGTTTAGTACCAACAGTACTACCGCAAAACACACAGATGTTTTCAACTCGTCTTCTTGAAGTGGCTTCCATTTTTTTTTTATGTATTTCTTTCTCAACTCTGGATGCCTTCAAAAGTGCAATGACGGGCTGATTTTATAGTACCTGAAAAAGGGTGAGTAATAATAGTACTAGTATCTTCCAAAGGAAGCTTGTTAGCTAAACAACAAAAGAAATCGTGAAAGGTCAAAAAGTCTGGATCCTGTCTACGAAAATAAAGATAATTACAACAGAAAAGCAAATCAAATCAATAATTAAGGCAACAGAATTGTGTACGCAATACGCCACTCGCTTGGTATAAATTCATTAGGATGCGTCTCAAGAATTCATTCCTTACTCAGCCGTCACAAATGAATTAGCTCTCCTTTTTGTGATTGTCAAACACCATTCCTTCTGTCTTAAAATGCTCCATTTGTGCTTTTCCCTACAAAATAACACACAAAATTAAAAAGTTCACACAAAATATGAAAACAAATTACAACAAATTGCATGGGTTGCCTCCCTGCTAGCGCTAAATTTTTCGTCTTCAGCCAGATGTGACTGAAATCTATCTGTTAAGGCGGTTTCAATGTCGTTTTGGATGTTCGATCAAAGACAATCCCGTGAGCGTTGCTTTTGAAGGGTCTCTTCCAACGGTAAGGTGGTAAAAAGAATTTTGTCTCATTCAGTGCTTGTACCACCTTTTTAACTTTTGTTGCTCCAGTGATTCCTGAAATGAAAGAAAGAAAATCAGGAGGTCTTGTATGGTGCTTGACTTGAAATGGAAGTTCCATTATGTCAAACTTCTTGGTGATTTCTTTGAATTGTACTCCCCAATACAGCGATGTTTCTCCTGAATGCTCTGGATTTTCAATTTGGTCAGACATTTGCTCCTCCATTTGCTCTGCTTCTTGCTCCACTTTTTCTTTACAGATGTATCTGAAAATTTCCATATTCAGCTCTTCATCAATCATCTGTGCAATACATGCTTCAAAATTGTCAACCTGAGGATGAAAGAAATGTCAGATTTTAGGTCTTCATCCTCTGATCTGACTGGAATGATTGGCTCAGGTAGATCTTCTTCAAACATCATGGTAAAGCATGCTCCAAGATCTTCATTCTGAGGATGGAAAGTTTCATCCTTCCTTGTTGGTGCAGTTGGTACAAAAAACTCAGTTTCTTCATCCTCGTCAGAGTCAGAATAATAAAAATCAAATTGAGACTTTGTTGGTGCAGGCTCCTGAACTGATACCTCTAATTCTTGATACTGCTCAGCCTCGTCCTCTGTTATGATGTCATGATGAATCTCAGGATATTGAAAGGCTTCTTCAGTATTATTTAATTTGCTCCGTGAGATATGTGATTCAGGTTATCTGTTAATTGTCTAACTTGATCTGTCATTCTTTGTATATACGCTGCTTGACTCTGAATTTGTGCTTTAAATAGAACTTCCCGTTCCTCGAACAAATCTTTGAGCATGTCATTCAACTGATCTTTCTCTGATGGTTCTGGTTTCTGATGAAGATCGTAGATAGATGGTGGATAAGATGGAAAATGTGATGATTCTTCGTACCTTGAATGATTCCAATAATTCTGCCACTCTGAAAGGTATATACATTGATCGCTTGGGTGGTTTCCATCACATATTACACATCTCCCCATTTCATTCTGTTGAGCAAATGTAGTATTGCTTGGTTCTGGAATCCAGTGATAATTGTTGGGCTGGACAACATGCCTCAGAAAACTAGACTGTTGCTCCCAGATTTGGGGTGTATCTTCTTCTAGTAAAGCTTGTAATTTTTGAAAATATTCCATTTTTTCAATCACCTGAAAACAAAAGAAGAAATAAAAATTGCAGATAAAAATAAAGAAAATTAGATACAAGTAAATTAGATAGCTTCAAAATTAATAACTCAAGAAAAATAAGTCCCCGGCAACGGCGCCAAAAACTTGACCGGCGTAAACACACACGTATAACGCAAGCGCACGTATCGTTCAAGTAGTATAAAAATCGATCCCACGAGGACTTAATTCCTACTGTTGTTATTAATTGTTGATACTATTCATTTACAAATATCTAATTGAGGGAGAAGTGAATTGATTGCTTGAATGATTTGATTTTGTAAATTTTCTAAATAAGTAAATAAATAAAAAGACAAAAGAAAATACTAAGGAAAATAAAAGACTCAAAGATCTAAGGTTGTGAATCTTTCTAATATCTTTTAAAAGATGAAGTAGTTATATCATAGTTGGGTAAAATATTGAATTATTAATCTGGAACACTAAATTATGTAAAAGCCTCTTCCGATGGTCATTTACAAATACCTAGAATAATCAAATTGAATCATATGTCTATGTCAATTAAATTACCTAGATTCATTAAGATTGAATTCCAATTATTGATTACCCCCGCCCGACAGGTATATGTCTATCCTGTAAGGAAATCTATTAAAGGTTTATCTATCCTTAAAGAAGATCGTGGGTTGTTGAGTATAATGTCTTTAAACTTAAAATCCCTATGTCTAGTTCATTTTAAGTTTTATCTAATCAATTTTATTAGTGATCAATTAATAAAAAGGCATTAAGGTTATGACTCAACAAATAATTCTTTTAGTTACCAAAATTATAATCTAACCCTTTTTAAATCGGTGATATTAGATTTTATCACAACCCTAGAAAACTAACTTAGTTATAATACATAGTTAGGACAAGTAAAAAGACATAAAAATTACTAAAAAGTAAATGCGGAAAAATAAATAAAATGCTAAGGTAAAAGGAATTAACTTCTACTATTTACATTTAGAAATCTCCCATAAAATAATATATAATCTTGTGATATTTTAAACCAACCGTCCAGAATGGCGGTATCCTGATTAAGTCAAATTCAAATATACCAGCCATAAGGCGGAACAGAAATATAAACTTAAACCAACCGTCCAGAATGGCGGTATCCTCATTAAGTCAAGATTAACCAATTTAAATTGAATAACCAACCGTCCAGAATGGCTGTATCTTTTATTAATTCAGATTTTAAATAGTTTATATATTATATTTTAGGGAGATTAATCTAAATAGAAAAAGTAAAAGTATTACCTTATTACCTCAGCATAGAGAAGTTACCCCCTCATAGATGGATAGAATTACTACTACAAAGCATAAATAAAACTGAATAAAAGAAACTAAGAATAGAACTCTTTATTTATATAGAAGATTTAAGAGGAAGTGGTACATTTAAAACTGAAAAATCGAAATCTATTTATAGGCCCGAGTAAGTCTCTGGCGTCGCGACGCTATGACGTGGCATACCCTGATTGGTTGCTCTCAACGCACCGGACACGTGGCATGACGGCTGAAAAATTTCGGCTCGTTGAATTTTTGACACATGGCAAAGGCAGCTGGAAATTTCGGCTCGTTAAATTTTTGACACGTGGCAAAGGCGGCTAAGCTGGGCGTCGCGACGCCGAAAATTACAATTTTGCCCTTTTTGCCAAATTTCACAGTTTTGCTCCAAATTTCCTCCAGAATGTCTTGAAACTTTATTTATCTGCAAAATAACACAAAACACATCAAAATATTCACAAAACTCAAGAAACTATACAAAATATTAAGTTAAATGAGTGGGAAATAGTGATACATTTATCACTCATCATGTTCCTTTGATTTTCGGTCATCCCTCCATTGATGTTCCAAGCTCCAAGCTTTGCAAATGGTGATTCCATGCTCAATGGTTTGTTTCCCTATCACCTTGGATGACTCCTTTGTGTGCTAGCACTCTTGAAATTTTGCCACAAAATTCTTGTTCTTGTTATTGCTCTCGGTTTTGGCAAGCCAAATGAGAAAAGAATTGCCCTTGGTCGTAGGTGAGAGAGAAGGAAAGGAGAGTGTGTGTTGTGTTTTTGGTTTTTCCAAAAACATAATAAACATATACCAAAAATTAGTCAAAGCTTTTCCAAAAAACTTAGATAATTTTGGAGGCAAAATTGCAATAAATGCAATCCAACAACTCACATCACTCATGAATAGTGACTGGTTGTCAATCACTTAAATGACAAGAAATCCATCACTTGAATGATGTGCAATGTGACGCGTGGGCCGCACTTGAATTCGAAATGCGAGTGGGCCCGCAAACACTCCCGGGCTCGTGTTCGCTAATTATGAATTAACGAATTTTCCGTTGCGACGTAATTAAATCAAATTCAATTAAATAATTTTGCCTAGCAAAATTACTATTCATATCGCTAGCGAATTAATTCTAAATTAACTCGTTCGCCCGAATTAAAATCTAATTTTAATTTCGCGTCGTAATCCAATTTCGTATAATATATTGAATATATTATTTTATCAATTAATTCCAAATTAATCGTTCTCTCTCTTTAAATGATATTCTATCCCAGATAAAATATCTCTGTAATTAATCCCAGATTAATTTTCTCTCTCTTCATTAATTAATCCCAGATTAATAAAGTGCGAGTCATACGTCATTGGTGAATCTTCGGGAAGCGACCCATGAGATCCCCAGATATGTTGGCAGTAAATCCGGTCGTCGGACTATCCGAACACGTACGTACCTAGTACTATGTTTTTACCGATTTACGAGACATGGTTGGCTTCTAGCAAAGCACCGTGCCTACCCAATTCTCCAGAAATATTCTTAAAGGAATATGTAATCTATATCAGTCGTAGTATACGTAGTATTGTGTATTACGATCCAACATCTGATCTCACGTGCTAGGCCTGGGACTAGAATTGTGTCTGCCCCGTACGAAGCACATATCGGATCTCTGGTAACTAGTTTCTATAATCGGATAATCATGACCTAGTCATATTATCCCGATGACTGCAGTACATAAGAGCACCAGTTCCGTATCCTACGTGATCATCATCTCCACTATGACTGGAGTGATACTTCTGTCTTGACATCACACCCAATACACTACGATTCTCAATATACCCAGAAGAGGCGTACACAGAACTTGTTAAAGCCCTGGACGACCAAAACCAAAGTATATTGATTGTCGCAAGTATTAGCGGTGCAAGTCTCAGGTTAAGACCAAATACATCTACCCTGATTCAGACTTCCATAGACACATAGTCATACTACCAATGGAATTCCGAGGGGTCTATCCAGAGTGAAGTTTGTTTCCGTACCATCGGTAAACACAACCTCCTATTACAATTTCATGAGTATCCTATACCCAAATATATGAGAACTATGCCGTTATGCTCCCACAACGCGCACAAGTGTAATACTAGTCTTTTACGCATTATCGATGTCCAATCTCGATAATACTCTGACTAAGGATATTTAATGATTAAACCTTTGTGGATTGATACTGTCTCATATCATCTCAATCCGTAACTAATCATATGGACCTTTTATAATTTATACATCTAGGTAATCCAATTACCAATGATAAATGAAAAAGTCAATTTCCTTTGTCACATAGTTAATTTGTACAACAACACCATGATCTGTACAAATAGTGATGTTATTGGTCATAATTGTCCAACAATCTCCCACTTGGCCTATAGCCAATCACTCAAGTGTCCTACACCCGAACTATGTACGGTTCGCTCAAACTTCTACTGAGAAAAGGCTTTCATCAGCGGATTTACGGTGTTATCATCTGATGCGATTTATTCGATCATCACATCGCCACGATGTATGATCTGAACGAATCAGATGAATATTTGAAGTATATATCTGGATCATTGATGAGACCATTAATTCTTTAGCCTGTGCTGTAGCCTAGCTCAGCTGCTAACAGAACTATTCCTAATCTGATTAGGATTATTATCGATCCAATAGGCTTCTATTGCTGCCTCAGCTGCAACAATATTCCCCTTTTGTTGTTTATTCGGTAACAGTATCTTGCTTGGAAGATTTCCAGTTCACTGTTCCGTTATTCAAACTATATAGTACATTTGTTACGACTTATAGTCGTTTTTATCTGTTAGGAAACTTGCAGCAGTGAACCCAGTCACTTCAAGTTCTCCTTCTCCATAGTATAAGAAAGCATCCTTAGTTCATCTAAGATACTAAAGGATGTTCTTAACATCAATCCAGTGACTATCACTTGGATCGGCCTGATTTTGACTGCATATGAGGCACCAGGTCGCGTACATTTATTTCAATGTACAAGTTCTCAGAGAGTACCAATAACTTTTAGATCTATCCCGGTAGATTTTTATTCTTAGAATAAAGGTTGTCTCTCCCAAGAATTATACGGAGAATTTTCATGAAAGCCAAGCTTTCACCGACTGTTTTATGGGAATATCATTTCCAAGAAATGATATGTCATCATTACTTAGGACATTCATTGTCAGTGCGCTCCCACTAACCTCTTATATACACAAGAATCATTTTCGTTTTTGAATTAAATCATAAACCATTATGATTACATCAAAACATAATTCCAAGAACGCTATGCTTGCTTCAATCCATAAATGGATCGAATTAACTTGCAAACCTTGTTTGCTCGTTTTGGTACGACAAAACCGTCAGGATGTTGTAAACATCCTCCAAAAGGTTTCCGTTAAGGAAATCGATTTTGACATTCAGCTGCCATATTTCATAAATGAAACATGTAGCATCAGCAAGCATTATCCAAATGGATTTAACCATGGCAACAAGTAAAAGGTTCCGTCGTAATCGACACAATGTTGATAACGATACATTTTCACTACAAGCCTAGCTTAGTACGTTGGTATGTTGCCTTCCATGTTTGTCTTCCTTGAAGACTTATATAATACCAATTGGCATAATGCCTTCCGGTACATCAACTAGTATCCAAACTTGGTTGGTTTACATGGAATCCATTTCGGACATCATGGTACTTTTCCATAATAGGGAGTCGATACCTTGTATCACTTCCTCATACGTAGTCAGTTGTATTCCTTAATAAGATTGACATCTTTATGAGGTGAGATGAGAAACCCATACCTCCCAGGTTATTTTCTGACTCTCTCCGGCTTACGTAGTTCTTGTGTATTCGAAGATTATTGGTATAGTTTCATCCTTGATGAACTATTTGTGTTCCATTAAGGAATCGGTGCCTGGAACAGTATTACTTCGATTTTCATCGAGTTTTACTTTCCTCCCACTTACCATTGTATATAGGTATTCCTCTTAGGAAAACCGCATGGCGAGCAACACATTGTTCTCTTGTGAGTTGTATAAGTACTATACTTTGGTTACCCTAGGATAACCTACAATTAGGTACTTATCCAATTTGGGTTCTAGTTTGGTATCATCCAAACATATGCCCAACATACCCAAATCTTCAAGAATGAGAAAACCTTGTTTCTTTCATGTTCATATCTAATATGAAGTCTGTCAAACAGATTTTCATGGAACCTTATTCAAAATAAGTTTTGCACTGTTTAATGCGTATCCCTTGAAGGAAATGGTAGCTCAGAGCGACTCATGATTAACCTTACTATGTCCAACAAGGTTCGGTTTCTCTGTTCGGACACACCTTCAAATTAACGTGTTCCGGGAGGAGTCCTTATTGAAAGAATACTATACTCTTTCAAGTATTTGAGAAACTTATTGCTTAAGTATTTTCATCATGGTCCAATCATGGTGTTTAATACTTTAGCCGATCTGTTTGTCTACTTCGTGTCGAAACTCTTTGAATTAATCAAAAGTTTCCTATCCGTGTTTCACAAGAAACACATAACCATAACACGATGCCACATCCGTAAAGGTTACAAAGTGTTAATATCCACCTCTAGCCTAGCTAGACATGGGCCCACTTACGTCACTATGAACGAGGGCTAACAGATTGGTGGGATTTTCACTTTTACCAAGTAAAAAGTATTTCAGGCACTTTGCCTAATAAACTAGATTCGTAGACATTATTTGAATAGAATCAAATCCGTCCTAGTATCCACTCTTCAAAAGTGTGGATATACGAGTCTTGTTAATCGTGTCCCAGACAACAATGCCACTTATAAGTCTCAACTGAATAAATCAGTTTGAGCTATTTGTTTGTCATGTCATACGTTTGAGATTCATTTATATTCAAAATATAAGTAATGTTATTCACATCTAATGTGTTTATCTCAATATCATCTTTATATAATAAAACACTCAAATGTTCTAGAATATAAAGTTGTACCCGCAACGGGTTAACCCTGATATAGAGATAATGTTTCTAGTCAAACTAGTACATTATAACAGTTTCCTAATTTAAGTACACACCCAAAGGGTAGTTCATTAGCTTATGTATCTACGGTTAAAACAGCGACTGTCGTCCCATTTCCGATTCGTAGATTGATCTCAACTGAAGTCAGTATCATGCTTATCAGCAGATTCTGCACACCAGTACATATATTTATGTACCACATCCAGTATCTAAAATCAAATTTTAATACTAGTAGTGAACATGTTTATGACAAACATATTTGAACCCGGAGCCTTGCCCCTATTCTCTTCCTTCATGTTTGCCATGTCCATACGGCAGTCACGCTTCCAATGACCCCGTTTGCGACAGTTTAGGCAGACATCTTGGGATATGTCATTTGTCTTCCCAGAAGATTATAATGATTTTGCCTTTGCCCATTTTCCACACCCCAGAAGCCTTTAGCCAAGCTTTGGCCAACTGAGATGTCGAAGTAAGATGCGCCTTGCGCTTCTTGCCCTATTGCAAACTCTGGCCTTTTCTCCTTGAGTATAGCCATTAACTCTCTAAGAGTTTTCTATTGGAATTTGTTCTTCTAAGATCTAAGGATAGAACTATGAAGATCCTTCAATTTCAATATCATACTATAAGGATCTAATCCTTGGTTCTGACTAAGAAATTAAGGAGTCCTTGCGGCAAACATAAATGATTGAGCACTAAAGTTATCATCACATGAATATTCAAATATCATGTTCTACTATTTTGCCCAACTCCGGGTTTAGGCTCGAGACGTCACTCTATCAAATAAAGTAACTTCTCGGTCTTCAGGACTATCCTGAGATATTATTCCTAATCTGAAAATTAAAGCCATTTAAAGACATTTTCACCCAGGATTATGTTTTAAACATTAATCTTTCAGTTATCTTGATTCCAATAGTCTAACTATCAAATCAACGATTTCATGTACTATTTATTATAATGATTACTATAGTCTAACTATATAATCAACTATAATTTAATTGGTTTAAATTCAATTATATTGATTACTATAATCCAATTATAAAATCAACTATTAATTGAAGTAGTTTGAATACAGTCCAACTGTTTAATTAAAACAACAATTAAATATTAGTCCAACTAATATATTAATTTATATTGACGAAAAATTTGAAATGAGCGCGTATTGGCAAGTAACTAAACGAATATTGCAAATTTAATACTTGCCTCCCATTATTTTTCGGCGAGCCTCTAACCCTCTGTGGAGTACTCGAGAAACCTTGTTTCCTAGTGGGCTAGGATCCCATTAAATAACACACAATCTTGACTTTGGCCAACAAATTGTATGATAATTAACTAGGTAGATCTCTAAGATCAATTGGATCCCATCCAATTCCTAGATCCAGTAGGTGGACATCCAAGTCCGAAACATATATCTTATATATGCCAATATATCCAATATATTCCCTAACCTTTTTCCTCTGAATCAACTAAGCCTTGGCTTTGGCACAACAAACTTAATGATCCCAGTTAAGCGGAACCCATTGACCTGGGAAAGCTTCGTAATCGATGTCGATGGACAAGAAGTGATCTTGAATTTGGCCAACAAATCACAACTTGTACAAGACACCGATATGGAACAAAGCCTTCATGATTCAAACACATCCGCGACGGACAAAGGTATTGACTTTGGCCAACAAACCAGTGCCAATCTTGGATCTTGAGTAAGAATCACTAAATGGAAGAAAAAACGCTTAATATATTTTGAGGGTTTTTCGCGTAAATTGGCAACCAATTTCTTATCTTTGTTAGGTCTCATCATCATACACCCTTAAACATGCATTCTAAAAACATAATAAGGCGCGTATAAATAAAATATAATAATGATATACGGATGGATACTTAACACATTGTTCCTAGAAGAAATCTCTCCATTTCCTCTCTCCCGCTAGCACAAGTATTACTTGTACCCGATTACAACACTTCTAAAGAAACCTCATTTACATTTAGGGGAATATGTGAGAAGAGAAATACAAAGAGTCAAGAGATAATAGGCTGGATACGCAGGTCCAATTTAATAAATTCTAAATTTATTACAACAATTTCCAAAATTGCCCTCACCCATCTAATATCCATCTGTTATACATTATTCATACATCACATCCATGTATTCACACAAGCATGTTATCAATCAATCTAATCCAATTAATTAATCTGAAAATTAATGACCATCCAATGTTCAAACAACGATTTGATTTTGCGCGAGTCAAACTCGTTTTGCGAATAAGTACTCAAAGTACGAATTCTTGAATTATATTAAACTACAACATTAAATCCAATTTAATTTGTATTTAATACTAATTCTATATTTAATTCTAAATTAAATAATTACACTTTTTAATGTGCCTTTACGACTTAGATTCCAAATCTAATCGTTACGGGTCTCAAAGCCCAATTAACATCCAATGTCAATTTAATTAAAGTCCAATGGGCTTTCAATTAATTTCATAAGGCATGGACTTTTGGTCAATATGGGTCAAACCCAAATACCAAAGCCCATTTAAGGAATCACCCTTATTTGCCAAGAAACCAATTTAGGCCTATTAGGCCCAATTAAAATTTTAAAGGTCCATTAGTTATATTTGGACTTTATGGATATGGTTTTGGGCCCAATTGGATCCAACCAATTAGCCTAAACCAAACTTGGCCCAACCAAGCCCATTAAGCCCAATTACAACTTTTCAAGCCCAATTCCAAATTTGGCCCAATTAATTAAATTACCAAAATTCCAAATTTCATAATTTAATTAACCTAAAGTGTATGCCATAATTAATTAACCAAATTAATATTTCCAAAACATCAATTTACACAATTAATTATGCTTACATCATCAACATATGTCCAACACATTTAAATCAAAAAATCAATCATTTTACATGCTTCTATGTCACGACAATTTGGGGATTTCTTTGTCCGATTCGGTTTTAATCCAATTAAATCCTAAATCAACATTACCCAAATGATTTCAACTCATCCAATGATCAAAAACACAAGAATCACCATGACATTTAGGGCATCAAGTATTCGGCCAAGCCAATAATTTGGGGAAAATTTGATCCAATCCAATTTTCATCAAATTGATCATGCATAACACTATGTTATCATAATTTAAGCATATCCAAACAATCAATTTCACTCAAACATGCTCAAATCAATTTTACCCAATTTTACCATAATTTCAATTTCATGCTCAAAATGGCTCTGATACCATTGTTGGATTTCTAGGTTAGTCCCAAGGATCATTCAAGCAATGAAACATGTGTGAATACTCAAAGAGGTATGGCAGAATCATACTTACATTGATCGGTTATGCGATGCGTCGAACACAAAACCTTTGCTTCTCATTGGAAGCTCTCGGCAATGGGCTTCTTTGTGTTCCTATGATTTTCGGTCATCCCTCCATTGATGTTCCAAGCTCCAAGCTTTGCAAATGGTGATTCCATGCTCAAGGGTTTGTTTCCCTATCACCTTGGATGACTCCTTTGTGTGCTAGCACTCTTGAAATTTTGCCACAAAATTTCTTGTTCTTGTTATTGCTCTCGGTTTTGTCAAGCCAAATGAGAAAAGAATTGGCCCTTGGTCGTAGGTGAGAGAGAAGGAGAGGAAAAGTGTGTGTTGTGTATTTGGTTTTCCAAAAACCTAATAAACATATACCAAAAATTAGTCAAAGCTTTTCCAAAAAACTTAGATAATTTTGGAGGCAAAATTGCAATAAATGCAATCCAACAACTCACATCACTCATGAATAGTGATTGGTTGTCAATCACTTAAAGTGACAAGAAATCCATCACTTGAATGATGTGCGATGTGACGCGTGGGCCGCACTTGAATTCGAAATGCGAGTGGGCCCGTAAACACTCTCGGGCTCGTGTTCGCTAATTCTGAATTAACAAATTTTCCGTTGCGACGTAATTAAATCAAATTCAATTAAATAATTTTGCTTAGCAAAATTACTATTCACGTCGCTAGCGAATTAATTCTAAATTAACTCGTTCGCCTGAATTAAAATCTAATTTTAATTTCGCGTCGAAATCCAATTTCGTATAATATATCGAATATATTATTTTATCGATTAATTCCAAATTAATCGTTCTCTCTCTTTAAATGATATTCTATCCCAGATAAAATATCTCTCTAATTAATCCCAGATTAATTTTCTCTCTCTTCATTAATTAATCCCAGATTAATAAAGTGCGAGTCATACGTCATCGGTGAATCTTCGGGAAGTGACCAATGAGATCCCCGGATATGTTGGCAGTAAATCTGGTCGTCGGACTATCCGAACACGTACGTACCTAGTACTATATTTTTACCAATTTACGAGACATGGTTGGCTTCTAGCAAAGCACCGTGCCTATCCAATTCTCCAGAAATATTCTTAAAGGAATATGTAATCTATATCAGGCGTAGTATACGTAGTATTGTGTATTACGATCCAGCATCTGATCTCACGTGCTAGGCCTGGGGCTGGAATTGTGTCTGCCCCGTACGAAGCACATATCGGATCTCTGGTAACTAGTTTCTATAATCGGATAATCATGACCTAGTCATATTATCCCGATGACTGCAGTATATAAGAGCATCAGTTCCGTATCCTACGTGATCATCATCTCCACTATGACTGGAGTGATACTTCTGTCTTGACATCACACCCAATACACTACGATTCTCAATATACCCAGAAGAGGCGTACACAGAACCTGTTAAAGCCCTGGACGACCAAAACCAAAGTATTTTGATTGTCACAAGTATTAGCGGTGCAAGTCTCAGGTTAAGACCAAATACACCTACCCTGATTCGGACTTCCATAGACACATAGTCCTACTACCAATGGAATTCTTAGGGGTCTATCCATAGTGAAGCTGTTTTCGTACCATCGGTAAACACAACCTCCTATTACACTTGCATGAGTATCCTATACCCAAATATATGAGAACTATGCCGTTATGCTCCCACAACGCGCACAAGTGTAATACTAGTCTTCTACGCATTATCGATGTCCAATCTCGATAATACTCTGACTATGGATATTTAATGATTAAACCTTTGTGGATTGATACTGTCTCATATCATCTAAATCCGGAACTAATCATATGGACCTTTTATCATTTATACATCTAGGTAATCCAATTACAAATGATAAAAGGGCAATTTCCTTTGTCACATAGTTAATTTGTACAACAACACCATGATCTGTAGAAATAGTGATGCTATGGGTCATAATTGTCCAACATCAACTTACATTGAAAATAAGACTCAAAGATATCCAACATTGTAGTTTGTGTAAAAAATAAATTTGGACTTATTTCTAAGAAAAAATGAAGTCCTAATTATCACTATAGGTTTAAGTTATATGTTTTTAATTTTATGTTATGTTTTATTGATGGACTAGACTCTAATATTATTTTAAAAGCCCATACAAGAAATTTTGAGTCCTATTTAGCTTATAATTTAATTTTATTATTTCAATAGGATTTCTTTTAATTATTTTAGGTTAATTAGTTTTCATTTTTCAGTTAACTTTGGATTTTTACAATAGCCTATTTAAATGTGTCTTTAACTAGTAATTTTGATATAGAATTTTGAATAGCGAATAGCCATTGGCGTTTAACACCCATGTGTGTGAAAGTGGATTCTATTATGGTTCTTGATTGTGTAAGCGTCATTGCACTTGATGAAGGATTTTGATGATGCAACGCTAGCGACTTCGACATGCATTCGCTAGCATTACAAAAAGATGTTGAAGTAAAATAGATATGAAGATGGAGCACAATGAAGAAATCAATCGGAGTCTTATAGTTTAAGGCTCTTAATGTAAGTGAGTTGATAATTCAAGTATTCTAAGCTCATAAGACTCATACACATTCATAAAATGCATTTGGGTCATATGCATAATATTTTAATCTTCAAATCATGTGTTTTCTACACTATGAAACATACTAGTGTCCCTGCTATGCTTGGATAATTTTTTATACACTCTGGAACCAGGCTACTCCATACCGGTCTACCATACCGATTAGTCTGGAGTTTGCATTGTTGGGGTTTTGGGCGATGGGGCGCAGCGGAAGCGCGAGTTCGGGCGAAATCGTATTTTAAAACTTTTTCAAAATACCGAATAAATTATTCAATATCTAATATGAATAATTTATTCATATTTCACCCAAACCTATTTATTCAATATCAAATATTAAAATAAATATGGTTGAAAACTCACGAAACTTTTACGAAAATAGTTTTTCGGCAAAATAGCCTAAAAGCATTTTTGGCCGAACCGACTACCCGACACTTATGGAAATTGCCCAGGTAAGCTCCAATAGTGTCGGGACAGTTCATGGGCTGCCCGAACAGTGACAGATTCACTGTTTGGGCAGCCGTCACCCGGTTGGCTCAAAATCCATCTGGTAACACCGTTTTTGGCCGTTTTAGCTTATTTCAACTCGGAAACACTTTCCGGCAATTGTGCCAACTCTCAAAACACATCCAAAACATTCATAAGACATCAAAAATATCCCAGAATTACCAGTTTAATAGATTCTCATCTACAGACCAAAAATCACAAGTTTTTCATGCTTTAATCCAATTTTTCCAAGATTAATCTAATTAATCAAACACCAAATAAGTCCCACCACAAATGAACAAATCTAGAACAATTATAGGTTATCTAAGAGTGAATCAACAACTCTAGAATGACAACCATATTTTCCAACAATAATTTGAGTAAATTGGAATGAAATTACACTTATTCCATTAAATAACACTTCACACATGCATCCTAACTTCCAATCCATCCACCAAACACCGAAGTCCCAAATTTTCAGATTTGAAAGAAACCCTAGAACACTTTCTAAATCAACAAGAAATAAGAAATCATATTTCTAAGCTTGGGGTTAAAAGATTACCTTTTAATCTCTTGTTTCATAAGCTTTTCCTTTGATTTTTTTCTTCAAATCTTCAAGGTTTTTGAAACAAATTTTTCAAACCTATTTTTGGAGAGGGTTTTGGCAGTGATGATGATGATGAAGACAAGGAAAACAATTTTTTGCTTTTAAAAAGGAGAAGGACGAAAATTGGGGCATTTTGGTCCTTTTATAATTTAATCATATTAAATTAAATATAAATCAAATCAAACTTTGTATTAACCAATCAAAATTGGACAAACAAGGTTTGATTTAAATCATGCCATGTGTTACCAATTATTTATCACCATTTGTCATAACAATTATGACAAAAAAGATAAGGCTTTAAAATTAATTATTTAATTATTTAACTATTAAATAATTAAACAATTAATTTACACACATATATGTATTTTATTTACATTAAATAAAAAATACATATATTATTGGCATGTGTCAAAATCTCAATTGACGAATAATTAATGTGTATCTAATCGTATTATGTATGAAATACAAATACACAATAATTATTAGCGGACAAAATCCCCTAATGCATGTGTTATCGTTTAACCAATTAAATGATCCGAATTAATTCACTTAATCCGGTGAAGTATGATGAATAATTCGTATTATTCATTTCGAGTTGCCCAAGTGCTCAACGAGTACACTTCATATTGTGGGACTCTCTAAGTTTAGGTTTATCCGTCACGAAATCCAATTTCGTGTCCATAATCCACCCACTCATGGATTATGACAACCACAGATAATCTCGCTAAACTATACAAGTCGAGGTCATAGCATATGTATAATCCCTCCGTCACAGGACATCCGTATTACACCTGGGATATAGATTAGAACGTCAAATCCGTTCGGTATAATATAGTCAACTTTCAATTTAACGATCACGAAATAACACTCAGACTAGTTTCCGATGTTATACCACAGCCATGGATTTACTAGATCGTAAACACGTGAGGATGCCTATGCCTTGTACACAGAACTGACAGATCATATCTTGATACTCACAGGATATCATGAGCATCAGTCCACACCCAACGAACAGGCGGAGGTCTGATCATGACTAGATCGTTGACGTGACTGCCATCAAAGTGTGGAGGATAGCTCATATATCCACAGTGGTATCTCAAGTCGAATGACCACTATCGAGAAGGTTCCTATTGATGTTGGTGTACCATCTATTAGGAAACCTTCCGTGAGTCGTTCAGTGTCTTATCAAATAAACACCTACATGTCTATAGGAGTCTCCCGAGACTCATGGTTCATTGGGATAAACCATCGGACCAAGTCACGATATGCGAGATGTACTGGTCTCAGCGGATTTTACTAACCGACCCGTGTTAGCAAATATTTAACAGGAACTTTATTTAAGGATATACAACTAATAGTGTGTTTCCCAATGTCAATTAAAAACTATGTTGTAACTGCGCACTATACTGTAAATCCTAGGGTCTTTGTCTAATATACACGTATCACTGAACCAGATTCAGTTTCGATCTAATCGTAATCAGATATCTAATCGCAATTAGATAGAATAAGCATATAAAAGACAAGGGTGCTACCGTCAAATTAGTAATATTATGGAAAATACAATTGCTCGTATTTATGAATCAGACACAAATATGATACGGGTTGGCACTCCGAGTACAAACCCTAACAATTTCTCCCACTTGCTCTAGTGTCAATCCATGGTATCCTATACACATCTTAATGTGTATCGCATACTCATGGCCCTCAAGACCTCACCAGCACTCAAGAGGTAGGTAACAATAAGTAAGCCTGCTATAACAAATCGAGTATGTCCAACAAACCCAATCGTTTTCCTTAACCAGCATCATTCATATTTTGCAGAATCCAAATTCTACTTCAATATGACTCAGACGCTATATCAGTATTGTGCTATAGCTACCGAGTTGTTTAATGTATTTAGAGATCAAATCCAAATACTATAAGACAATCGTCTTCTGAGTTGTCTAAGTATATATGGATCAAATCCAAATACTATAAGACAACCACAAGCACAAAACTAATATCAACACTTCTAATCGTTGAGGTCACTTTGCAACTTCCTAAGTCAATACTTCACAAGTTGCAACTGATTCCACTAGTTCAAAAGAATCAACTCACTACATCTTTTCTGACTTCATATGACATAAACCGTATAATGTCATAATTAGAATCCAAACTAATCTGACTTTATAGTTGTAGACTAAATTCTCCAATGAATTAGAAACTTGTTCTTAATATCTCAAATATCACAAAGAACATGTTTCAAGACCTATCATATGGTTTGTAGCATATCAAAATAACTCGTAATAATTACGATTAAATTAATATCGTTAATCGCACATAATATAATATTCATTACGCCATCATCCTATGATGCATAATATGATTAGACATTCCAATCATTCTTTCTTTCATTAAAGGAATCATCCTCTACGAAAGATGAATACTATATACATAAAAGACATGTTAACTGTCAAACAGTTACACTAACTGTTGTACAAATAGTCTTATCGTGTCTTTTATTAGATCATATCTAATATGCGACTAATGAGAGTATCTCACAAGTCTCTTAGTTTTATATCTTATATAAAATTTTATATCAAATATATCAGAGACAACTCTAACTGCTAACACGGAAAAAAGAAGACTTAGGATATATAATACTAGAAAGAAATTTGTACGCTCCCACTGAACCTACTGACAAATACGTATTCTCTATACTTCGATAAAATCAGACAATCTGACTGATATCAAAATCAGAGAACACGAATTTTAGGAAAGCTTATCTGAGTCTACAATAGACTCCATAAGCTAGTATATTAAACTGTGATCTTATCAGAATACAAACTCTAAGGCCATTTTAGAATGAACTCTTCAAAAAAAGAAATCACAACGAATCGCTCTTCGAAGAAATCACTCAAGAACGCCATTTTGTATTCTTTAACCAAAACCACGGTTTAATATCAACATTAACCAACAGATCCTCAATTGTCCAATCAGTGCGACAAGAGACAAGCTTCCTCAGAATCTACAATAGACTACTGAGTATAACCTTTCTCACTGTCATACTATAAAGGTCAAACCTTTATCAAGCTCACTTTGCTTTTGCTGCGCAAATAATTTGCACATTTTATGAACTTGTTATAATGGAAGTCTAATCAAGTTCTAAACTTGATCATAGTAAGCTATGAACAAACTTAGATCTATGGTTCAATGGTAATTTCCGAAATCGATATCAAATATTGCTCCCACTATAAGTTATAGGATAATTTTCTTCGATAAGAAAACAATAGAATCATTAAGTATCAAATACTTTGTAAATGATCCTGACATCCTAAATGACTTATACGGCAGTTGTCTAAGGGTCTTTTCATCTTATTAATTATATAGTTCCATCACAGTTTATCAATCTCTCATTTGACTTCACTAAGTCAAGTCATTTCTACAATCGTCAACATCCAATGTTAACCACCAACTAACAAAATAATTTTATTACTCGGGATCGTAGAAAAGATACTCTATTAAATAGAATATAATATTCTATTAAATAGAACAAATAACAAAACCTTACACTCGTACCTCCGAGGCACAAGTACTTTCAATTATATAATCATTATACAAAAGAAAGTTTCGAATCTCAAACTTTTCAAGATTCAAATTTTCTATTATACATATCATATATGTAACTGTAGAATCGAATGAAACCTTAATTAAATAGATGAATTAGTGTTTCTGGAGCATAACCCCAAGAGTATTGAAAACCAATTCGGTAACACTCAATATCAACGAATCAAATCATATAAGATTCGATCACTCCCACTGACCAATTCTATCACAATGGAATCACGGAAGTTTAATACTGAGTAAGAATCACATTCATTAAATAACTATAGAACTAATTTCCATAAATTCATGCGTTTGATCAAATCAAGCATCTTCGAACAATTCAAAGACGCGCAATGAATTTCTAAAGATACAGTTTTTCAACACTTCAAATTGAATATCCTCGAACCATTCAAAATATTCTATCCGCGTTTCATTAGGAACATATTGACAGTTCTTGAACAATTCAAGACGTTCAACAAGTTCTCTATTAGAAACACGTAACTAAGTCATGACAATTCATTAACTATGTTACGGAGTAAAGAAAACTGTACAAGGCAATTTCTAATTCATTAAACTACATACATAATATGTATTAGTTTAACAAATCTGTGGTCCAATGACGATCACTGGTTAAATGAGATTTAATCACTTCCTGAATACAATATTCATTAAATGGATAAGGATATGTGGTGTGAACTCGTATCAAACCATTCTTTACCATAAGGAACAAGCATCAAATGCTTATGTGATAAAAACTCATAAAGCACTGTTCTAAGTTATTTATTTTACCGAATATTCTTCTTAATGTTTATCTTTTCATTAATGAAACTACTAGTCACTTTAAAATATGTAACAACTGTTTATACAGAACAAGTAACTATCCAATAGTCACAAGTTCTGATATCAAATATCAAAACAGTTATTAAACATTATTTTAACTAACTAGACGGGAGATCCGGTATCCAATACCTACAGTTGTCGTATTACGAGAATCGGTATTCTCTATACACAACTATATGTATCTCATTTCTTAAGCTTTATAATTTGCGTTCAATTATTCACAACGATTGCAAATAATTGATTAGCAAATTGTGTCAGACACGTGACTTCTAAAAGTCACTAAAAGCCAAGAAACGTCATTTTAAGACAAATAAATACTAAATGGATTTTTTTTTAATGCCAGTCAAGAATCTCGAGACATGAACTGATTCGTGTCAATTCTTACTGCATAAGAAACAGTTCTAACTAGAATAATATCCTAAACACAGATATCTATTTAGATTATCTAATCGTAACTTAGAAGCTAAGTCATAAATCATCTTGATTTTCAAGAAAATCGGAACAACAGTTCCCAATGGTTTCAACTAATCTAACAATATCTAAGTCTATTGTCCTTCTAGAACCTATTCTAGAACTACGCAACCATGAGTAAAATCAGAAAATCTATTCTAATAAAGACATGCAGTGGATTAGAAGCATAAATCTATATATAAACAATATAGAATGTAAGAAAAACAAAGCAGTAAATTCCAAAATATTACGCACTGCTTAAGTTATGGATTTTAAACTTAGCAGTGTCTCCCACTACTTTACGTAATACCGTAATCCTCAACAGACAACAGGAATCCAATAATTAAATCGAATCCCATAGTGAGATTAGGATCCCATGAATATATTTCGACTCACAGCTTTGGCACGATCTCGCCTATGTAAATTCATTAGGTAGACAACTCTTTGTCAATCACTCGCCAGTGACTCCTGGTTTTGGTCCTGACTGTTTCTCGTTGTGACAGCTTTGGCACGTTCATATGGAGGCATATCAAGGCTACACTTGTTAATGATATACTCAAGCTACCGGAGTATTCCTGACAGCTTTGGCATGTTCATGATTTCCACTTTCACTTGAATTTATCCAGTATCAATATACAACCGGTATGGATAATAATCCTATAACTACACCCTCATAGCTTTGGTACGATCTCAGATGCACTTATAGAAAAATACCCATAAATCGTATTGACAAGACAGACCAAGAAATATATATCCAATACATGTTACTTTACAACCATATTAAAAAGCGGGGATTTTCCTATGGAAGCTATATTCTACATCCAATGCAGAATTTTAATCTAAATTATTTTCTAAACAATTCAATTATACCTTAGAAAACATAACTCAATCTAACAATTAAATTTTCGTTACATATTTGTTAGCGTAGAATCGAACAGTTAAGAAACATATCTAGATTCTAAGCATGTGCGAACATTAAATTGGATTATATATCTAATATCAACCATGAATAATGTAATGGATGAAGCATCAGACCCGCTCTGATACCATTTTTGTTGGGGTTTTGGGCGATGGGGCGCAGCGGAAGCGCGGGTTCGGGCGAAATCTTATTTTAAAAATTTTCAAAATACCGAATAAATTATTCAATATCTAATATGAATAATTTATTCATATTTAAGCTAAACCTATTAATTAAATATCAAATATTAAAATAAATATGGTTGAAAACTCGCGAAACTTTTACGAAAATAGTTTTTCGGCAAAATAGCCTAAAACGCGTTTTTGACCGAACCGACTACCCGACACTTATGGAAACTGCCAAGGTCAGCTCCAATAGTGTCGGGACAGATCATGGGCTGCCCAAATAGTGACGGATTTACTGTTTGGGCAGCCATCACCCGGTTGGCTCAAAATCCACCCGGTAATGCCGTTTTTGGCTATTTTCACTAATTTCAACTCGAAAACACTTTCCGGTAATTGTGCCAACTCCAAAACACATCCAAAATATTCATAAGACATCAAAAATATCCCAAAATTACTAGTTTAATAGATTCTGATCTGCAGACCAAAAATCACAAGTTTTTCATGCTTTAATCCAAATTTTTGAAGATTAATCTAATTAATCAAACACCAAATGAGTCCCACCACAAATGAAAAACTCTTGAACAATTCTAGGCTATCTAAGAGTGGATCAAAAACTCTAGAATGGCAACCATATTTTCCAACAACAATTTGAATAAATTGGATTGAAATTACACTAATTCCATTAAATAACACTTCACACATGCATCCTAACTTCCAATCCATCCACCAAACACCAAAGCCCCGAATTTTCAGATTTGAAAGAAACCCTAGAACACTTTCTAAATCAACAAGAAAAAGAAATCATATTTCTAAGCTTGGGGTTAAAAGATTACTTTTTAATCTCTTGTTTCCTAAGCTTTTCCTTTGATTGTTTTCTTCAAATCTTCAAGGTTTTTGAAACAAAATTTTCAAACCCATTTTTGGAGAGGGTTTCGGCAGTGATGATGATGATGAAAACAAGGAAAACAATTTTTTGCTTTTAGAAATGAGAAGGACAAAAATTTGGGCATTTTGGTCCTTTTATAATTTAATCATATTAAATTAAATATAAAATCAAATAAAACTTTGTATTAACCAATCAAAATTGGACAAACAAGGTTTGATTTAAATCATGCCATGTGTTACCAATTATTTATCACCATTTGTCATAACAATTATGACAAAAAGGAAAGGCTTTAAATTTAATTATTTAATTATTTAACTATTAAATAATTAAACAATTAATTTACACACATATATGTATTTTATTTACATTAAATAACAAATACATATA
This sequence comes from Zanthoxylum bungeanum, assembly GCA_019454045.1. Classification (NCBI taxonomy): domain Eukaryota; kingdom Viridiplantae; phylum Streptophyta; class Magnoliopsida; order Sapindales; family Rutaceae; genus Zanthoxylum; species Zanthoxylum bungeanum. Next base: position 318,418 of record SKCR01027399.1, read on the forward strand.
TTATTGGCATGTGTCAAAATCTCATTTGACGAATAATTAATGTGTATTTAATCGTATTATGTATCAAATACAAATACACAATAATTATTAGCGGACAAAATCCCCTAATGCATGTGTTATCGTTTAACCAATTAAACGATCCGAATTAACTCACTTAATCCAATGAAGTATCATGCATAATCCGTATTATTCATTTTGAGTTGCCCAAGTGCTCAACGAGTACACTTCATATTGTGGGACTCTCTAAGTTTAGGTTTATCCGTCACAAAATTCAATTTCGTGTCCATAATCCACCCACTCATGGATTATGACGACCACAGATAATCTCGCTAAACTATGCAAGTCGAGGTCATAACATTCGTATAATCCCTCCGTCACTGGACATCCGTATTATACTTGGGATATATATGAGAACGTCAAATCTGTTCGGTATGATACAATCGACTTTCAATTTAACGATTACGAAATAACACTTGGATCTGGTTTTCGATGTTATACCACAACCATGGATTTACTAGATCATAAACACGTGAGGATGCCTATGCCCTGTACAAAGAACTGACAGATCCTATCTTGATACTCACAGGATATCATGAGCATCAATCCACACCCAACAAACAAGCGGAGGTCTGATCATGATTAGATCATTGTCGTGACTGCCATCAAAGTGTGGAGGATAGCTCATATATCCCAAGTGGTATCTCAAGTCGAATGACCACTATGCTCGCTTAACTCGAGAAGGTTCCTATTGATGTTGGTGTACCATCTATTAGGAAACCTTCCGTGAGTCGTTCAGAGTCTTATCAAATAAACACCTACATGTCTATACGAGTCTCCCGAGACTCATGGTTCATTGGGATAAACCATCGGACCAAGTCACGATATACGACATGTACTGGTCTCAACGGATTTTACTAACTGACCCGTGTTAGCAAATCTTGACCAGGAACTTTATTTAAGGATATACAACTAATAGTGCATTTTCCATTGCCAATTAAAACTATGTTGTAACTGTGCACTATAATGTAAATCCTAGGGTCTTTGTCTAATATACATGTATCACTGAACCAAATTCAGTTTCGATCTAATCGTAATCAGATATCTAATCGCAATTAGATCGAATAAGCTTATAAAACACAAGGGTGCTACCGTCAAATTAATAATATTATGGAAAATACAATTGCTCGTATTTATGAATCGGACACAAATACGATTCGGATTGGCACTCCGAGCACCAACCCTAACATGCATAGCTACTAGAACCGATCCACTTCTTACTAGAATCCATAACAGCCAATAATCTGGTAGGTCATGCGTGTAAATTGATCAACCGTCATAGTTTAAATATAGTAATTTGAATTTACAAGACCTACATATCGTCCTCTGAAGACCAGCATACTGGTCTCAAGACAGAGAGTTGGGGCAATTTTCTCTTTCACTATAAATTAAGTCCCCATTTCATTTTTTTCAAGTTCTAACACCTTCATACATTTTATAAGAAGCAAAAACAGAAAGTTTCTTTAATCTTATTTATCACACTCTCTTGATCTTAAAAGCCCATACATATACATCTTCATACATATTTAGAGAACTTGGATTTACTTGGGTTAGCAACTCACACCCTTAATCTTCTTTATCTCTTGTGAGTACCCAAATTGTGTTGTAAAAAATTTATATCAAACAATTGTGGTTGTGAAATCCCTTGTTGAGTAGGCTCACTCAAAATGGTCAGTTTATGTATAGGTTTAAGAGTGAACCTAGGGACAAAACTCTTGATGTTGTTGTTGTTGTAAAAGGTTTGGAGTGAGTCTAGATCTAAAACTATCGTGTAAATGTTTGGGGTGAACCTAGGGACAAAAATCTTAGTTTGTGAGTGAGCCATGAAAAACTCTTGGTGTAAAATATAGAATCACATTTACTAGTGAAAAGCCTCAAGCGCCGCTTGGAATTGTTTGAAATTACCTACAAGCATACAAAAAACACAAGGAAAAGAGACCTGAGAAATAAAATAAATAATGGCAAGCAACGGTTTCGAGTTCGTTCTATTAAAAGATGGGCTCTGTTGCATTCAATGCGGGTCGAAACATATGATTGCCTGTGGTGAGGGCAAGCTTGAGTTTACATTTCAAATAAAAACTTTATACCTAAGAGGTGAGTGAATTGGGTAATGGCCTAAATATGCTGAAATAAAAATTCATGCCAATTTTACACTATTAATCTAGTACATTTACCAATTTAACTTAGGTCAATTTTCTTAATCACAATATATTCCCTAATAGCAAGTTTCTAATTAATATGCAAATATGACAATAAACTTGCGATGATTAAAAGCTATGGGATAGAGAAAATGACACCGGTGATTTATAATGGTTCGACCAACAATGCCTTTGTCCACTCTCCTAAGCCACGCTTGAAGATTTCCACTAAGTTGAAACCACAACTTACTCCGATTTTTCCGTGGCTCACCCGCAACCAAGAGTTTTGTCCTCTAGGTTCACTCCAAACCTTTACACAAGAGCTTTATCCATAGGTTCACTTTTAAAACCTTTACAATGAGTTTTCTCAATAGGCTCACTCACAAACCTTTACAATCCACTCTTTTGAGTATACCCACTCACAAAGGGATTTCACAACCTCAAGTGTTTGAATAAAAATATTTTATAATTCATTTGGGCACTCACAAAAGATAAGAAGATTCAAGATGTGAGTTACTAACCTAAGTGTTCTAAGCTCACTATAAATGATATGAAGGTGTAGTGTATGAGCTTGAGTATAAGAGTATATGATTATGAAGGTTTTGTAAACTCTCAGTTTTTGCCTTTGAAGAAATTATATGAAGGTTCAAGAGTTGGGCAAAAATGAATTTGGGGCTCAATATATAGTGAAGATATAAACCGCCCTGACTGATCTTTCTGAGAACGATATGCCGGTCTGCAGAGGCCGGTATGTCAAAGTGTAACTGCTATATTACCGTTGAAGATTCAAGCGCTATGCCGGATTAGTGACCGGTATGGAGGCCGATATGCCGGTGAGCTTACCGGTAAGGGAATCGGTATTGTCCGTGCCAGTTTTTGAGAGCATGTAAGATATGAAGGTTGACCGGTATGAAGACCGGTATGCTCTATGCCGATTCCAGTGGCAATGCAAACTTGAGAGTGACCGGTATTGGTAATCGGTATGGAGTAGCCTGATTCCAGAGGTGATGTAAAACTTTTTAAAATAGAGTAGAGACACCCGTATGTCGGTGTAGGAGACCGGTATGCTAGTCTCAGTGCCAAAATGTAGGATTTGAAGGTTTAAAATATTTTTCACATTACGCTAATACATCTATATGAATGTACATATGTCCAATGGGCTTAGAGACTTAAATTAACAACCAACTCACTTACAAATAGAGCACTGAGCTAAGACTACACAAGATATTCTTCATTTGTCGCTTGAGTCTTCACATCCATTGCTCTTCACTACTAATGTGTTTCGACATATTTTTATAATGTCCGCTAATGCGCGTTGAATACTTCTAGTTTTGCATCATCAAAATCCATCTTGAGAATATGTTGCTAATAATCTCCCTCTTTTTGATGATAGGAACCTTTAAAACTTGAGAAGCTTTGAGAATCCAAAATTATTGACAATTTCGCTCCCCATCAATATTAGCTCCCCCTCAATGTGTGATTGTCTTCAATATAGCTCTTAAAAAAAACATAGATAAAAATATTAGTACAAAAATTTGCTCATTCTTAATACAAGGTGAGGGTATATAAGTTTTAATCTCATTCATATGATTTCCCTCCTTTTGACATTATCAAAAATGATGGAGAAGTAAAAATACAATTCCATGAGATACCAAACAATATATGTGCATATAAACTTATGAAGTCATTTATCATACAAATTTATCATTTTCATAAATTTCTCCCATGTTGCTATATAATGTAAAATTCATGCAAAGATCATCAAAATGGTTCAACTTAAGCCAATATCCATGCATTTAATTTTCAACCAATAACAGTCAATGGCAAAACATATTCAATGCTAAACAAAAAAAGATCACATGTATCATATAAACCAATAAGCCTTATGTGATACTAATTGATACTAAATGAGATTAATAATTGTGATTAAGCATATGATGATACCAAATGAAAAATTAATTGAAATACAATTTGCCAAATCACTAGTATGCTTCAAATTTAAGTTCAATTCATATCAAATCAAATAAGCATACATATATGAGTTGGAGGAAACAGTACTAATATTTCTGTAAGCACGGATTTTACCTATTACCGTTGTCACTTAGTAAAAAGCATTTGACATTCTTCTATTTTAAGCTATTTCCTCATCTTTGTTGAGTCTTTGAGATCATTTCGCATTTCTCATTATGATCATCCCAAAGCTCCCCCTAAAAGTCATTTAAGTGCATTGTACCCAATCTTTCTTGGGTCCATGGGGGTAAATTTTAGTTCCTTAGGAAACCGATGCATTTCCATTCACATTTTTGTTTATACACTCAAATATTTTGTGTCATTTCTTATTGCATGCATGACATGTGATATTTTAACTAAAAATAACATGTACATGAGAATTAGATGCCTTTACAAAATAATTTTTCAAAAATTTTCTTTTGTTGTAAGGCATATATCATAATCATTCTCTTTTAAAAGCGCATCTTTGGGATTCAATTAGCATATTAAAAATTTTCTCTCCCAAAGTAAATTTAGCAATAATGTTATGCAAATCAACAATCTTTTTATTTAAGGCAGTATTTTCATTCGTAATAGATTTGCAATCACATATATTTGAGCTAGATGGCATACTAGATATGTTCTTTTCAAATTTTAGCTTTTCATCTTTTAAGCATGAGATTTTTTTATGCATTTTATTTTTCTCAACAATTGATGTATGATCATTTAATAGTGGTGAATGCTCATTTTTAATCAATATGTGCTTATTCCTAAGAAAATCATACAATTCATGTAATTCATTAAAAGTATCAAGCAATTTATCATATTCAAGAGAATCGTGTTCTTTTTCATCATCGTTTTCATCTAGATCATCAAAAGCCATGAAAGTGAGAGATTTTTTCTCTCATCAATTTCCTCCTCGGATGAGCTAGAGTCATTATCGCTTCAAGTTGCCTTCATTACTTTCTTTTTGAATTTTCCTTTCAATCTTCTTATTGGGAAATCATCAACCACATGACATGTCTTTTCACACTCATATCAAATAATCTTGTTTTTCTTGTACTTTCGCGGTCAATTTTCTTCTTTCTTTTCATCCATCCGAGATTTCCCTTTATATTTTTCGGATTTAAGGAACTTCTTGAATTTCTTGGTCATATGTGCCAAATCATCATCACTATCTTCTTCTTTATCACTAGAGCTAGCATCATCCCATTTTCTCACAAATGACTTAAGAGCTAATCTCTTCTTATTCTTTTTTCTTCTTCATATTCCAATAATTTTCCAACTAAATCATCTAATTTCAAATTGTTGACATTATTTGATTCTTTGATGGAGGATGTACAAAACCTCTATTCTTTAAGGAGTGACCTAAGAATTTTCTTCACTTGATCACTAGAGTCAATGTTTTTTCCTAAAACATTAAGTTGATTCACAATCATTGTGAACCTAGAAATCATATGCTCAATTTCTCCACCGGTTTTCATTTTAAAACTATCTGACTCGCACATGAACCGGTTGATCTTTGACTCTAAGGCTTGGCTTGTGTCTTCATTGATATTTTCTAAGGATTTCCACAATTCATATGCATTTCCAAACTCCGAAAGCTTGTTAATTTGACTTCGATCAATTGCACAAAGAAGATGGTAGAGTGCCTTAGCATTTAAGAAGATTTGTATGTATTCCTCATCGGTCCATTCAAAATGTGGCTTCGGAAACTCCACACCATGGCTATCATTCTTCATTGTCATTCTTGTACCTTGTATGATCACTTTGAATGATGGAAGATGAGGATATTGAACTACCTCATTTTCGTTGATGTGTAATCATAAAAAGTGGTCACTAGAGGTTCTAAAATGCCAATGAAGAAATATAGAGACAGTGTGGAATTCTAAAATCGTAATATGAATGGACCGATGATGACTACATAGAAGCCTCCAAGAATGTAAAGGATCTCAACCATCTCTTTTGTGCAACTGATAGAAATCAAATCAACAAACTTTCGGAGTTTAGCAATGCTTATGAATTATGGAAATCTTTGGAAATGGTCAATGAGGGCACTAGTCAAGTTAAAGAATTCAAGGTTAATCGATTCTTGTGCGAGTTGGATAATATTCAAATTGAAGCCGGTGAAGATGTTGATAAGATGATTTCAAGGTCCACCATGATTATAAATCAACTAAGTGCTTTAGGAATACACATTAGTACAAGTGATCAAATGAAGATTATCATTAGTTCTCTTCCTAAGGAATATAGAATTTGCACTACCACCATCAAAGAATCTAATAATATGAACACCTTTGAAATTGGATGACTTGATGGGCAAATTGTTAGAGTATGATATGAAGATCAAGAATAATTTAAAGGAATAAGAAGAGAAAAATAAAAAACGAATGACCTTTAAATCATTTGTGAGAAAATAAGATAATGCAAGTTCAAGTGATGAGAAGGATGATAGTGATGAAGACATGATATATTTGACAAATAGCTTCAAGAAATTCCTCAGATATAAAAAGTCAAAAGGGAAATTTTGGGTGGATGAAAGGAAATAGGAAAATTGGCAAAGAAGTACAAGAAGGATAAAATAACTTGTTTTGAGTGCCAAAAATTGGGTCACATAGTTGGCGATTGTCCAATGAGGAAATTCAAAGGAAAATTTAAAAAGAAGACAATGAAGGCAACTTTGAGCGATAATGACTCTATCTCATCCGAGGAAGAAAGTGAAAAAGGGACAAGAGATCTTTCCTTTATGGTTATTGATGATAATGATCCAAGATGAGAGTGATGAAGAAAATGTACATGATTCCTCCGAATATGATGAATTGCTTAATATATTTAATGAATTGCATGAATTATATGACTAATTAATAAATAATCATAAATTACATAAAAAAATGGGCATTCATCTTTATTACATGATCATGTATGAATTGTTAAAAAGAATGAAATGCATGAAAAAGAAATTATATGCTTAAAATATGATAAGGTCAAACTTGAAAAGAGCATATCTAGCATATCATTTACCTCATATATAACATGTGAGTGCAACACCTTGAAGGATGAATATGTTGCATTAAATAATAAGGTAACATCTCATTGCTGAGATAATAGATAATGTGCTCCACCCATGTATCATCCTCATGTACCACCTGTTGGAGTTGGTGCTTGGAGTGCCAATCCGAATAATATATTGTACATTTTCAACCTTATTAATGGTAATTCCATTTCGTATATTAGATTGATATATATAAATATCCTAAGAATGACATAGATTTTATAATAGTCATGTAGTAATGCTTGACACTGGGTGGTCTAACATTAGGATAATATTACTATTAGAAACTATCAAAAGTAAATATTCCTAGTCGTTGGTTTTGGAATACGGTTGAATTCCTATAACCTAAAAGACTAGCACATGTCGTATATTGGAATTGGAGTTCCTATGGTTTAACTTGATGTACCATGAACATGGGAAGCTCGTATAGACATGTGGGTATCCGATGGAGCGAATATTAAATGACTCACAGGTGATTCCTAATAGTTGGAAGTACACACCACTGTCAATATGAATCTTCTCGAGTCGAATAACATATGTGATCCTTTAACTATAGGATATCATTGGTATCAAGGATGGTAGATCCTTCACATTTGATGACAACGATAAAGGTGAAATCCTTGGATATGGAAACATTGGTACCGATTCCACCACTTTGATTGAAAATATTTTATAAGTTTATGGTTTTAAGCATAATTTGTTAAACATTAGCCAATTATGTGATAAAGAATATGAAGTTGAATTTGATGCATCTATTTGTAGGATTGTTGATAGAAAATCACATGATACATTGTTCATAGGTTATCAAGATCAAAATATTTATTTATTTGACATTTGGACATGGCATGCATCATGAGAAATATTTGGTGCATTAGATGACAACTCTCGACTTTGGCATAGAAGATCATGTCATGCACACATGAAATTAATTTCCAAAATTTCCAAGAAAGATTTAGTAAATGGACTTTCAAAGTTAAAATTTGTGAAAGATCAGGTTTGTGAAAATTATGAACTTGGAAAACAACATAAAAGTTCTTTCAAAGCTAAAAATGTTTTTTCCACTTTAAAAACCCTTACAACTGTTGCATATGGATTTATTTGGACCATCTAAAACTACAGGTTTTGGTGGTAAAAACTATGCATTTGTAATTGTTGATGATTACTCTAGATTTATATGAATTTTCTTTTTAACTCATAAAAAATGATACTTTTAAATCATTTCTAAAGTTTTGCAATCAAGTTCAAAAAAAAAAAAGATTTTAACATTGTTTCATAAGAAGTGATCATGGGGGAGAATTTGAAAATCAACTTTTTGAAGATTTTTACATAGAGCATGATATAAAACATCCATTTTCTTGTTCAAGAACACCTCAACAAAATAGGGTTGTTGAGCGAAAAAAATAAATCCTTACAAGATATGACTAGGACAATGCTCAATGAACATCACTTACCAAAGTACTTTTGGACTGAAGTGGTTAATACTGCATGTTTCGTGATCAATAGAGTGCTAATGAGAAAAGACCTTGACAAAACTCCCTATGAGTTATGGAAAAGTAGAAAACCAAATATTTCTTTTTTCAAAGTTTTTGGTTGCAAATGCTTTATTTTGAACACAAATGATAACCTTGGAAAATTTGATTCTAAATCCGATATTGGACTTTTTCTAGGATATTCTTCATCTAGCAAAGCATATAAAGTATATAATAAAAGAACTATGATAGTTGAAGAGTCTATACATGTGAATTTTGATGAATCAGACAACTATTTAACTAGCAACAAATTTTTTGATAGAATATATGATGATGATGAGGATCACTTGGGAGAGCAACTAAATGATCTACATCTAGATGATCCCAGTGATCACTTGTAAGTTGAGGACCAAGCACAAAATGAAGGTGATGAAGAACCTCATTAACAAAATCAAGGTGATATCTCACCATCTATTCCTAAGGAAATTAAATATGCTAGAGTTATGAAATCAAATCCTAGAGAATTAATTATAGAAAGTCCATCCAAGAAAATAGTCACTAGACACTCACTTAGAAAGGTTTGTAATAACATGGCATTCATTTCTCAAATTGAGCCTAAAAGCTTCCTTGAAGCTGAAAAAGATGATCATTGGATTATGAACATACAAGACCAATTAAATCAATTTTAGAGAAAAAAGTGTGGCATCTAGTTCCTAGACCTACTCATCAAAATGTTATTGGAACAAAATGGGGTTTTAAAAACAAACTTGATGAGTCGGGATTGGTTGTGAGAAATAAAGCTAGATTAATGGCTCAAGGCTACAACCAAGAAGAATGAATAAATTATGATGAAACTTTTGCTCCTATAGCTAGACTTGAAGCCATATGCATCATTTTGGTTTTTACTTCTCATAAAAATTTTACACTTTATCAAATGGATGTGAAAAGTACTTTTCTTAATGGGTACATTATAGAGGAATTTTATGTTGAACAACCTCCCAGTTTTGAAATTATTGATTTGCCCAATCATGTGTACAAATTAACCAAAGCACCTTATGGACTTAAGCACTCTCCTAGAGCATGGTGTGATAGGCTTAGCTCTTTTCTTTTATAAAATGGCTTTGTCAAGGGAAAATTGATACCACAGTATTCATTAAGCATAAGCATGATGACATGTTAGTAGTTCAAATTTATATTGATAATATTATTTTCACTGTTACTAACCCCTCCCTATGTGAGGAATTTTCAAATTCTATGAGTGTTGAGTTCAAGATGAGCATGATGAGAGAGCTCAAGTTTTTTCTAGGACTAAAAATTGATCAAAGAAAATATAGAATGCTCATAAATCAAGCCAAATATGTCAATGAGCTACTAACGAAATTTGGGATGGAATCAAGCAAACATCATTTGACACCCATGAGTTCAACCTTGAAACTGGACAAAAACAAGGAAGGTAAACCCGTAGACATTAAACGATATCGAGGTATGATTGGATCTTTATTTTATTTAATCGTTAGTAGACCCGATATCATGTTTAATATTTGTATATGTGTAAAATTTCAATCTAATGCTCGTGAAACTCATCTTTGTGCCTTAAAATGGATTTTTAGATATCTATTGGGAAAAATTAATTTTGGAATTTGGTTCCCAAAAGGTATTGCGTTCGACTTGATTAGTTATACTGATTCCGACTTTGGCGAATGTAGGTTGGATAGAAAGAGTACAAGTGGTACTTGTCATATATTGAGTAATTGCTTAGTCTCATAGTTTAGCAAGAAACAAAATAGTGTTGCTCTTTTCATTACCAAAGCCGAATATATTACGGCGGGTAGTTGTTACGCTCAAATGCTTTGGATGCAATATAGACTTAGAGACTATGAGGTCATTCTTGAGAAAACTCTTATTCTTTGTGAAAAATGTGTCATCAACTTATCCAAAAACTCTATTCTTCATTCTAGGGCCAAGTATATTAACATAAGGCACCACTTCCTTAGATTTCATGTTAGCAAAGGGGATGTGGTTCTTGAGTTTGTCCCGACCGATCAACAATTGGCGATCATCTTCACAAAACATGAAAACGTAGATCAAATATCGAGGCGGAAATATTTCATTAACAAGCGTCTCAGCGGAAACATAACAATAAGTATCAAAATATTAAAACATATAACAAGCATTGAAACATGAATATATCTTTATCATTCTCAGTCAAAAATCAATTTATCCAAAAAATTTTTTTATCAAAAATACTTTTATTTCATATGATCAAATATCACAATACGAAACATAATTACAATCATCAGAGAACAGAAAATATCAGAAAATAAAAGTATCTTAAAGACAGAAAATAAAAGTGTATGTTCACATAACTGATACATTACACAAAACATATATTTATCTTTAATCATTTAATAAGAATCCCACAGGTCGAGCACATCACACAATACACTTCAAAGTTATCAAGCATTGACAAGCGTCTTATATATTGGACCATATAATAATCATATCACATACATATCATCAACATACTTTTAACTTAGTATATATATGCATAACATTCGATTATGCGCCGTTGAACCAAACCACCCAAACCGTGGCTTTAACCATCCCAAACTCGTGGTGGCTTGGTCACTTAATCTATACTTATTTCTATATAAATGCATACACTTATACATACATATGTATACACATACATATATTTACACACATCTTTACTACGAACAAACATCCACCAATGTGTTAGTATACATTGCATGGAATATTTACCTCATCTCGCGAAGACTTCTAATCCAAGTCAAATCTGTCAAAATAAATTACAAAATGCGATTAGGATCGCATTTTACGGAATTCCTGACTCAATTATACAAAATTCTAGATCTCCCTTGAAAACCCAAATCAAGTTCGATTCCAACTATTTCAGTTTCATTATTGTCAAAATATTAACTTTATAAATCTATCACATCAAATTCCCTTTCTGGTCTAAAACTCAAAAATCCTCCAAAAAGTCTGAAAGTGTTATGAACAGATTCCGAATATTTTGGATCTTTCTGGTCTCTAAAAATACCATACAAATACTCATAACATATCATGATATAACATTCAAAAACAACATATTAGCTCATATTCACTAATCACGTATTTTCAAAAAATCTTCTGAAAATATTCTTGAAAATCTACGGAATGATCCTGAACCTTCTAAACTCATCCAGATTCATCTAGATATTATCATATCATTATAATTAACTCATATATATCATTACGTTCATCCAGACACAGACACACGCGAAATCCAATTTTATCCGAAACTCGCTAATCCTATCGGATCGATCCAATTTATTTTGATTTCAATCGGATTCTACCAATAACACAAATTCGTTACATTCTAACTTATCCATTACAATACATGTCAATACGTTACTCAAAGACATTACTGAAAGCATCTAAATACAAAACGAGAAACTTGAAAATATTGAGTTTTTATAAAGAGGTTTTACCGAGATTCATATGGCATATACAGACTCCCAACTCTCCCACGAACAAGTAGGAATCAGTGAAATTTCAATCGGGACTACTGTTCATATGGAGGTTTCTATTTACCATTTCTTTCTTCCTCGTTTTACATGCAATTGAGCATGGATCGGAAAACCTGTCACACCATCTTGTAGTACTCTCCGAGGGGTTCGATTTGAATGGTGGCTTGATACGTGGATCGAAGCGATAAGCCGGATCAGAACACCCAAGTGAGTGTGTTCTTCACGTCGTTTCACTGGATTCTGGTGTCCCTAGGGCCGCCGCTGGCCACCAATGGACGCAGGGTGGCCGATCGGTCCCAATGGGTCCCTCGTCTCGGTCGACAGTGGCCAATGTAGGGGTTTTTAAGGGGGAATATCGGTAACGCAGCGGAAGCGGTGGAGAATCAAATTTTCTGATTTCAAAACTTTTTCTCGGATTAATTAAATAAACATATTTATTTAATTATACAATAATCAAATTATGAAATGAAATTCAAATAAATCATATTTAAGTGAATTTACCAAATTACCCTTATATGGTACTTTGTCCATTTTAGTCCGAAATTGATCAAATCAATTTTGAATGATTCTAAATCATTTCTAAGATGAACTTAGAATGTTCAAAACATCAAAACACCAAAACAATCAAAATCCTCAAATATTAGTGACTTGGCCGAATGCTCCCACAATGGTGCCATTTTGTGCACTTTGTAATTTCATGCATCAAAACACATCAAGATGTAATCCAATAAACATGAAACTTTATATGCATCATATACACATCCAAAAGCAAAACATATATGAAAAGCCCTAAATTTAGAATTGGTCATGAACCCAAATTTTTCAATTTCTTCAAATTGGACAAATTAGACCAAATTGGTTAAATCCAATACTTCAATCATGTTTCTTTCATCCAATCAAAGTCTCAACACAATGAAACAACTCAAGATCAAATCTAGGTCATCTAAGAGTGGGTCAACAACTCTAGATTAGCAACAAGGTTTCCAAAAACATAAAAGAACATTTATTGCTATAATAGCCATAAGCTTCCTTCACCATACATGCTCTACACTTTCACAAAACTTCCATCATCAAAAACACAAAGAATAAAGAAAGAAATAACCTAAGAACATCATATGTTAAAGCCTAGATCCTAAGGAACATTTTCCTTTCTAATAGTAAGTTGGAGAAACTTACTAAAATCCAAGCTTTCTTTGGTTTCTTCTTTCTTTCTCACAAGCTTTCTTTGGTTTCCATTAATGGATTTTTCTTTTAAAGTGTATTAGGTTAAGAAGAATGAAATGAAAAAAAAAATATATACTTGTATCATAATGGCCTTGGCCGAAATTCACTAAAGGAAATACAAGTTTTGTAATTTCAATTTCATTTCACTTTACATTTAGTCAACTTGCATAAATATCTTAATAACACTTTATTAGATATTTAATTAAGTCAACAAAGGCAACCAAAAAATATAACTCTTATATTTTAAGGTCATGGCCGAATTTATGAAGAAAAAAGATATTTCAATTTTAAACATTTTAAACAAATATCAAAGAAGTCAAATCCAATTTGACTACCATTTCCTTTACTTTAAAGTCAACATTAAACACTTATAATCATTTCCTAACTTTATCATTTGGTGATATATCTATATTTTAATTATATTAATCATTTAACAATTAAATAATTAAATAATTAATTAAATACAAATATATCAAATATATGTATTATATTTACCTTAAATATCTCAAATACATATATTAATGATATATGTCAAATACCTTTATTTGACTATTTATTAATGTGTATTTAATAATATCATATATTAAATACAAATACACATTAATTAGGAAATGACAGTTCAGCCTGTTCGCATGTATTTTTCGTTTAACGTTTAAACGATTTATAAATAATCATCATTATTCATAAATGTTGCTCTAGTGCTCTACGAGTATGTTTCATTATTGAGACTCTCTAGATTCAGGTATATCTGTCACGAAATCCAATTTCATGTGCATAATCTATCCACCCGTAGATTATGACGATCACGGATAATCTAGCTGAATCATACAGGTCAAGGTCATTGAATACGTATAATCCATCCGTCACAGGTATCCAGAAAATTCCAGAGATATAGATGTAAACGTCAAATCTCTATAGGTATTATCTCGTCGACGTATCTATTAGCAATCTCTAAATAACATTCGGAACTTACTTCCGAAGTATATTGTGGCCACAGATTTAACAGACTGCTAATTATATATGGACTACCTATGCTCTGTACACAGAACTAACGGATCCTATCTTGACACACCAGGATATCCTGAGGATCGGTCCACACCCAACGAACAGGCGGAGGTCTGATCTAAATAGATCGGTGACGTGACTGTCATCTAAGTGTGGAGGATGTCTCATACATCCACAGTGGTATCTCAAGTCGAAGGACCACTATGCTACTCAACCCGAGAAAATTCTTATTGACGTTGGTGTACCATCCATTAAGAATCTTCGATGAGCCGTTTAGTGTTTATACACTATAAACACCTACACGTCTATACGAGTCTCTCCAGACTCATGGTTCATTGGGATAAACCATCAGACCAAGTCTCGATATACGACATGTACTGGTCTCAACGGATTTGACTAACCGACCCGTATTAGCAAATCTTGACCATGAACTATGTTTGATAATATATATATATATATATATATATAACAGTTACACTTCCCAATGTCAATTACAAACTCCATTTGTAACTGTGTACTGTATTATATATTATCGGGCCTTTGTCTAATATATACATATCACTAAACCACATTTAGTTTCAATCTAATAGTAATTAGATCGAATACGTATATAAGAACAAGAGGTGCAACCATAAAAAGTAATATATTATGGAATAAGGGGATGTTCGTATTCATGAGTCAGACATAAATACGGTCCGATTGGCGCTCTGAGCACCAACCCCAACAATTTCTCTCACTTGCTCTAGTGCCAATCCACGGTATCATATACACATCTCAATGTGTATCGTATACTCATGGCTTTCAAAAGCTCACCCAGTACTTAAGAGGTAGGCAACAAAAAGCAGGTCCGCTTATGACATATGAGTTTGTCAAACAAACTCCATCGTTTCCCATAGTTAGCATCATCATATTTTGTAGAATCTAAATTATACATTAATATGACACTGATGCTACATCAGTATTATGCTACAGCTACTAAGTTGTCCAAGTATTTATGGATCAAATCCAAAATACTATATGGACAACCGCAAGCACAACACCAATATAAAACTTCTAATTTATAAGGTCACTATACAACTTCATAAGTCAATACTTCATAAGTTGCATATAATTCTACTCAGTTAGTAGAATCCTTCGTGACACTCCCACTGCATCTTTTGTGACTCTTTATGATGTAGACTGTCTAACGTCATAATTAGTCTAAAAACTAATATGACCCTAATGGTTGCAGACTGTATTCTCCATGAATTAGAAACTCATTCTTAATATCTCAAAGATCACAAAGAACGTGTTTCAAGATCCATCCTATGGTCTATAGGATATCAAAATAACTCATAACAATTACGATTAAATCAATATCTTTAATCGCACATTATAAAGTATTTATTATGTCATCATCAAATGATACATAAGATTGATTAGACATTCCAATCAATATCTCTTTCGAAAAAGGAATCATCCTTTACGAAAGATGAATACTTTATATAAGACACACAATAACTGTCCAACAGTTATACTAACTGTCATACAGATAGCCTAGTTATGTCCTTAATTAGATCATATCTAATGTACGAATAATAGGAGTATCTCACAAGTCTCTTGGTTTTATATCTTATATATAAAACTCTATATCGTATATAACAGAGACTACTCCCACTGTTTTCACAGAGTAAAGAAGACTTAGGTAAACCTTTTACCTCACAAACATCTCATTATTACTATAATAATGATAATGTTGTTAGGATATATAAAACTAGAAAGTAATTTGTATGCTCCCACTAACCCTTTTATCACATATGTATTCTATATACTTTGACAAGATCAGACAATCTGACGATATCAAAAATAGAGAACACATATTTCTGGAAGACTTATCCGAGTCTACAATAGGCTCTGTAAGCTAGCACAAAACTGTGATCTCAACAGAACACAAACTCTAGGGCCATTCCAGAATGAACTCTTCAAACAAAGAAATCACAACTGATCTCTTATCTGAATAAGTCATTCAAAAACGCCATTTTTGCATTATTTAGTTAAAATGTACAGTTTCATATTAACATTAACCAATATATCTCTAATTATTCATTTAGTGTGACTAGAGATAAGTTTTCTCAGAATGTACAATAGATTGTTGAGTATAACTTTTCTCACTGTCATACTGTAAAGGTCAAACCTTTAATAAGCTCACAATGATTTCGATGCGCAAACAATTAGCACATTTTAAGAACTAATTCATAATAAAAGCTTAATCAAGTTCAAAATTTGATCGTAGTAAGCTATGAACAATCTTAGATCTATGGTTCAATGGTGAACTTCCAGAATCGATATCAAATATCGCTTCCATTATAAGTCATAGGATAATTTTTCTTCAATAAGAAAACAGCAGAACCATTAAGTATCAATACTCGTGAATGATTCTGTTATCCCATTAGACTTATATAGAAGATGTATAAGGGTTGTTTCATCTTATTAATTACATAGTTCCATTTATAATTTATCATTCTCACATTTGACTTCAATAAGTCAAGTCTTTTTCTACAATAATTAACATCAGATGTTACACATCAAGTAATAAAACAATTTATTACTTAGGATCGTAGGAAAGATATTCTATTAAATAGAATACAATATTCTATTAAACAGATAAACGATAAACTTTTACTTATACCTCCAAGGTGTAAGTAATTTTCATTATATAACTATTATATAAAAGAAAATTCAAATATAAAACTTTTCAAGATTCAGATTTTCTACCTATACATATCATATATGTAACTGTAGAAATTAATGGAACGTTAATTAAAGAGATGAATTAGTGTTACTGGAGCATAACCCCAAGAGTATTGAAACTAATTCGGTAACATTCAATATCAAACGAATCAAATCATATAAGATTCGATTGCTCCCACTACTCAATTCCATCAAGATGGAATCGTGGAAGAATAATATTGATTATGAATCATATTCACTGAATAACCTTAGAACTAATTGCTTTAATTCATATGTTTGATCGTATCAAAGATCTTTGAACAGTTCAAAGACATGTAATGAATTTTAAGGATCAAGTTTTCAAAATACTTCAGATTGAATATATTTGAACAAGTCAAAAATGTTCAATCTACGTTTCATCAGAACAGATTGAAAGTTCTTGATACTTTCAAGACTTTCAATATGTTTTCCTTCAGAAACTCGTAACTAAGTTATGACAATTCATCAACTAAGTTACGAAATAAAGAAAACTACCTTAAGCAATTATTATTTATAAAACTACATACATCCAATGTATTAGTTAAATAAATTTGGTGATCTAATGACAATCATTGGTTAAACGAGATCTTAATCACTTTCCTGAATACAATATTCATTAAACGGATAAGGATATGTGGTGTGATCTCGTATCAAACCATCCTTTACCATACGGGGTAAGCATCTAATGCTTAAGTGATTAAACTCATAAAGCACCGTTCTAAATTATTTACTTTACAGAATAATTTTTCTTAATGTTTATCTCTAAATCAATGACACTACTAGTCATATTTAAAATATATAACAATTGTTTATAAAGAACAAGTAACTATCCAATAGTCGTAAGTTCCGATATCAAATATCAAAACAATCGTAACTAATATTTTCAAATAACTAGACGGGAGATCTGGTATCCAATACCTATAGTTGTTGTATTGTGAAAATCGATATTTTCTATACACAACTATACACATCTCATTTCTTTAGCTTTACTATTTGCATTCAACTATTCACAACAATTGCAAATAATTGATTAGCAAATCGTGTCGGACACATTGCCTCTAAAGGTAATTAAAGATAAGAAACGTCATTACTAGATAAACAAATACATAATGGGGATTCTTAATGCCAGTCAAGAATCTCGAGACATGAACTAATTCAAGTCAATTCTTACTGCATAAGAAACTATCTCTCTAAAGTATAATATCCTAAAAGGATATCTATCTATATTATCTATCATGACTTAGAAACTAAGTCATTAACCATCTTTATTTTTGAAGAAAATCGGAACAATAGTTCCCGATGGTTTAGACCAATCTAATAATATCATAGTCTAGTAGTATCTAGAACCTATTCTAGAATAACTGCAACCAAGAGTCAAGTCAGATAACATATCAAAATATGTGTGCAGTGAATTAAAAATTTAATTCTATCTAATATATATTAAGGAAAACAAACAAGCGGCTATTTCTATAATAATACATACTGCCTAAGTTAAGGAATTTTAAACTTAGCAGTGCCTCCCATTATTTACGTAATACCGTAATCCCCAACGGAAAAATGAGAATTCAATAATTAAATCGAATTCCATAATGGGAAGAAGACCCCATGAATATATTTCGACTCACAGCAGAGGCACGGTCTCGCCTACATATATTCACAGGTAGACAACTCATTGTCAATCACTCATTAGTGACTCCTTGGTTTCGGTCCTGGTCGTTTCTCATTGTCGCTGCGAAGGCAGGCCCACAAGGAGACGTACCAAAGTTAAACTCGTCAATGATAAACTCAAGTTACTTGCGTAACCCTGACAGTTAGGGCACGTTCAGGATTGCGTTTTCGCTTGAATTTATCTAGTATCTAATATATATCCGGCATAAATAAATCTCTATCGGCTACACCCTCACAGCAGAGGTACGGTCTCGGATGTAGTCACGGAAAAATATTTATAAACCGTATTGACAAGACGGACCAAGAAACAAGTATTCCAAATACTAGTTACTTTAAAACCTTATTAAGCGGGGATATTCCATTAAGTGTCATACACCCTAAATCTAATCAAATTAGATTATAACAAGCATGTATAAAGTCAAGAAAACATTATTAAACATTGAATAAAATAAACTAATCATTTTATGGAGGCTTAGAATCAGACTCGCTCTGATACCATTTTGTATGGGTTTTTAAGAGGGAATATCGGTAACACAGCGGAAGCGGTGGAGAATCAAATTTTCCGATTTCAAAACTTTTCTCGGATTAATTAAATAAACATATTTATTTAATTATCCAATAATCAAATTATGAAATGAAATTCAAATAAATCATATTTAAGTGAATTTACCAAATTACCCTTATATTGGTACTTTGTCCATTTTAGTCCGAAATTGATCAAATCAATTTTGAATGATTCTAAATCATTTCTAAGATGAACTTAGAATGTTCAAAACATCAAAACACCAAAACAATCAAAATCCCCAAATATTAGTGACTTGTCCGAATGCTCCCACAATGGTGCCATTTTGTACACTTTGTCATTTCATGCATCAAAACACATCAAAATGTAATCCAATGAACATGAAACTTTATATGCATCATATACAAATCCAAATGCACAACATATATGAAAATCCCCAAATTTGGAATTGGTCATGAACCCTAATTTTTCAATTTCTTCAAATTGGACAAATTAGACCAAATTGGTTAAATCCAATACTTCAATCATGTTTCTTCCATCCAATCAAAGTCTCAACACAATGAAACAACTCAAGATCAAATCTAGGTCATCTAAGAGTGGGTCAACAACTCTAGATTAGCAACAAGGTTTCCAAAAACATAAAAGAACATTTATTGCTACAATAGCCATAAGCTTCCTTCATCATACATACTCTACACTTTCACCAAAACTTCCATCATCAAAAAATAAAAGAATAAAGAAATAAATAACCTAAGAACATCATATGTTAAAGCCTATATCCTAAGGAACATTTTCCTTTCTAATAGTAAGTTGGAGAAACTTACTAAAATCCAAGCTTTCTTTGGTTTCTTCTTTATTTCTCACAAGCTTTCTTTGGTTTCCATTAATAGAGTTTTCTTTTAAAGTGTATTAGGTTAAGAAGAATGAAATGAAAAAACAATATATACTTGTATCATAATGGCCTTGGCCGAAATTCACTAAAGGAAATACAAGTTTTGTAATTTCAATTTCATTTCACTTTACATTTAGTCAACTTGCATAAATATCTTAATAACACTTTATTAGATATTTAATTAAGTCAACAAAGGCAACCAAAAAATATAACTCTTATATTTTAAGGTCATGGCCGAATTTATGAAGAAAAAATAAAGAAAAAAGATATTTCAATTTTAAACATTTTAAACAAATATCAAAGAAGTCAAATCCAATTTGACTACCATTTCCTTTACTTTAAAGTCAACATTAAACACTTATAATCATTTCCTAACTTTATCATTTGGTGATATATTTGTATTTTAATTATATTAATCATTTAACAATTAAATAATTAAATAATTAATTAAATACAAATATATCAAATATATGTATTAAATTTACCTTAAATATCTCAAATATATATATTAATGATATATGTCAAATACCTTTATTTGACTATTTATTAATGTGTATTTAATAATATCATATATTAAATACAAATACATATTAATTAGGAAATGACGGTCCCGTTCACATGTATTTTTCGTTTAACGTTTAAACGATTTATAAATAATCATCATTATTCATAAATATTGCTCTAGTTCTCTACGAGTATGTTTCATTATTGAGACTCTCTAGATTCAGGTATATCCGTCACGAAATCCAATTTCATGTGCATAATCTATCCACCGGTATGTTTCATTATTGAGACTCTAGTTCTCTACGAGTATGTTTCATTATTGAGACTCTCTAGATTCAGGTATATCCGTCACGAAATCCAATTTCATGTGCATAATCTATCCACCGGTAGATTATGACGATCACGGATAATCTAGCTGAATCATACAGGTCGAGGTCATTGCATACGTATAATCCATCCGTCACAGGTATCCAGATAATCCCAGAGATATAGATGTAAACGTCAAATCTCCATAGATATTATCCCATCGACGTATCTATTAGCAATCTCTAAATAACATTCGGAACTTACTTCTGAAGTATACTGTGGCCACAGATTTAACAGACTGCTAATTATATATGGACTACCTATGCTTTGTACACAGAACTGACGGATCTTATCTTGACACACACAGGATATCCTGAGGATCGGTCCACACCCAACGAACAGGTGGAGGTCTGATCTAAATAGATCGGTGACGTGACTGCCATCTAATTTTGGAGGATGTCTCATACATCCACAGTGGTATCTCAAGTCGAAGGACCACTATGCTACTCAACCCGAGAAGATTCTTATTGACGTTGGTGTACCATCCATTAAGAATCTTCGGTGAGCCGTTCAGTGTTTATACACTATAAACACCTACACGTCTATACGAGTCTCTCCAGACTCATGGTTCATTGGGATAAACCATCGGACCAAGTCTCGATATATGACATGTACTAGTCTCAACGGATTTGACTAACCGACCCGTGTTAGCAAATCTTGACCAAGAACTATGTTTGGTAATATATATATATATATTATATATATATATATATATATATATAACAGTGACACTTCCCAATGTCAATTACAAACTCCTTTGTAACTGTGTATTGTATTATATATTATCGAGCCTTTGTCTAATATATACATATCACTAAACCACATTTAGTTTCAATCTAATAGTAATTAGATCGAATACGTATATAAGAACAAGAGGTGCAACCATAAATAAATAATATTATGGAATAAGGGGATGTTCGTATTCATGAGTCAGACATAAATACGGTCCGGATTGGCGCTCTGAGCACGAACCCCAACAGCCAGTTGGCTGGCCGGTGAGCCTCCGCCTCCAATAACGTGTTTTGGGTGCGTGAGTGAAGAGTTTGGAACTTTTGCCAATTTTGGTATTTCTGAAAACTATAGGGTTCTTATAAAAAAGTTTCTGAAATTTGCATCTTGGCCCACATGAAATTCCACTTTGGTCCCTTTTAGGGGCTTCTTCGGTAATTCTAAAAATTGAGGCCATTCTGATCAAAATTTCAGAAAGTGTTCAACTCAAAAGTTGTCCATCTTCGAAAAATTATTTCCAAAAGTTCAAGAATCTCACGATTTCATCTCAATCGGAATTCAGTTGCTATTTTTATATACGAAATAATAAACTTTCTCCATATATAAAAATCGCGTAACTAGTTCTTTTCGAATTTCACGATTTCTAATACAACCTGTCATTCAACTCTTAAATTTTTATTTCCCAACATAGTCTCATTGTAAGACCTAAACTTCAAATCGAGAACATTCCGATACTATTATGAGAATTTTAGATATTACAACAACTTTACAATAACTCTATATATAAGTTTACACAAACTAATAGGCCTATAGTCTAGTACCTTGGTGGGATTCTCAACTTTTGAAATCATGACCATCACAGTATGATTTAAAGCTGATATGTATGTATTACCATTCAAGAAATTGAGACATGTACTGATTACCTGACTTCCCACTATCCCCAGTGATCCTGGAAGAAAGCTGGAGGTTGCCCATCCGGCCCCGGTGCCTTCGATAGGTGCATTTGCATAATCGTTTACTTTATTTCTTTCCCAGTAAAAGTCATAATCAAGTCTTTTATTCATGTCCCTATCAACTGAAAGAGACAGAGAAGACAAAATTGCGGAAAAATTCTCTGAGTCAGACCTTGTGAATAAGAATAGATATCTATAGTACATCCATATCATAGCCTCAATCCCTTCAGAATAAGTTATCTGATTATCTGTTTCATCTTCCAAACCTCGAATCAAGTTCTTCCATTTCCGTGCCGAAGCATACCTATGGAAAAAGTGGATGTTCTAATTATCCCCCTTAGTCAGCCACTGCATTCTACATCTCTGCTTCCAGTACAGCTCTGTTCATTCAAAAGAACATCAATCTCCCTTTTCTAAATCCTGCAATCTATCTCTATTTACAAAATGCATTGCCTCCTCCCGAATCTATTGTGATTCAACCACCGTGTCATATAAATTTTCTTGAATAGCCATGACTGTTAGTTTAAAATGTATGTATTTTTAAACAGATATAACTATATTATTTAAGGGCAATGATATATCTACAAACTTTTATCCCAACTTTTCTCCCAACTCTCTCTCTCACTGTAGCTACAGTGAGTTACTGTAGCTCACTGTAGCTACAGTGAGAGAGTTGGGAGAAAAGTTGGGATAAAAGTTTGTACACTTATCATTTTCCATTATTTAATTTAGATTATAAAAAAAGTTACAAGTCAAATAAAATTGTACCTAAGAAATCCTAAATAGTTGTTGTTAGGGTTTTAATCTGGTTATATTCCGTGTCAAATTTTATCCATTTGAGTTGTAACTGTTGGGGTTTTATAGGGAATTACAAAGTTAGCGCAGCGGAGTGTGGAAAATTAGAATTTTCTGATTTCAAAATTTTTTCTTGGATCAATTAAATAAACTTATTTATTTAATTAACCAATACTTAAAATTTGAAATTTTAACAAAAGAAATCATATTTCCTATAATAGCCGAATTTGCCCCAAACTTTATTTTTTTATCATTTTGGTCCTAAATTGTCAAATACATATTTAATTGATTCCAAATCAATCCCAAAATGATTTATACATGTCTAATACATGAAAATACAAATTGCAACAAAAATCTCCAATTTTTTTACAATTGCCGAACAGTCCCCAGATTTTTCAGGATTTGAAATGTGGTCCTTTTTAGTTCAAAACATGTCAAGATCAAATCCAATCAATCCCAAATTTAATATATATCATATATACATCAAATTACATCACATATATGAACCCTAATTTTATAATTTTCTCAAATTGACAAATTAAACCAAATTCAACAAATTCAACACTTTAATTCAATTCATACCACACCAATCAAGTCCCACCATCATGAAACAACTCAAGAATAATTCTAGGTCATTTATGAATGGCTAAGCAACTCTAGAATGTCAACATCACCATCAAATGACTTAAAGAATATTAAATGAACAATTTCATTCAATCTTTAATTAATATACATGCTCATCTTTCAAACAAGTTTACAACCATTTAAATTACATACTTAAGGAGTAGAGAAAATTCTAAGCATCACAAATGGAAGCCTAGATACATGGAAATAATTTCCTAGTTGAAGAAAGTTGGAAATTACTTACAAAAACCAAGATTTGCTTGATAAATTTCCTTTGTTCTTCTTTGATTTCTCTCAACCTTACTTTGTAATTTAATTTTGCAACTTGTGTGTATGAAAAATAAAATTGAAACAAAACTTATATATTTTCTCCTTGTTGGCAGAAAATTGTGTAATAAGTAAATAACAAATTATTTCATTTTGTTTCAATTTGATTGGAACAAGTTTATTTTAATAAAGATAACATTTATCTTTCATAAAGTAAACTTACAAATGGACCATTTAAAAGTTAAAATCATTACTTAAGATATTTGTTATATTAATTAATTTAATTATTTAACAATTAAATAATAAATATAAATATCTTAAATATATGTATTATATTTACATTAAATATCTCAAATACATATATTAATGATACATGTCAAATATCACAATTTGATATTTAATTAATGTGTATTTAATAATATCAAATATTAAATATAAATACACATTAATTTAGAAATGACGATTAGGTCCCGATTGCATATATTTTTCGTTTAACCGTTAAACGAGTTATAAATAATATGTATTATTCATAAAAGTTGTCATAGTGCTCTACGAATATATTTCACTAGTGAGACTCTTTAGGTTCAGGCATATCCGTCACGAAATCAAATTTCGTGTCCATAATTCACCCACCCGTAAATTATGACGAACACAGATAAACTCTCTGAACCATACAAGTCGAGGTCACTACATACGTATAATCTCTCCGTCACAGATATCCGGATTATTCCAGATATATAGATATAAACGTCAAATCTCTATCTATAATCATGTCGATGTTTCTATTAGTAATCCCTTAATAACACTTAGAACTGATTACTACAGTGTACCACGGGCCCATAGATTTAACAGATTGCTAATTCCATATTGAATATATAT
This sequence comes from Zanthoxylum bungeanum, assembly GCA_019454045.1. NCBI lineage: Eukaryota > Viridiplantae > Streptophyta > Magnoliopsida > Sapindales > Rutaceae > Zanthoxylum > Zanthoxylum bungeanum. The sequence continues at coordinate 343,830 of SKCR01027399.1, forward strand.
GCTCTGTACACAGAACTGTCGGATCATTTCTTGATACACACAGGATATCTTGAGCATCAATCCACACCCAAGGAACAGGCGGAGGTCAAATAGATCGATGACGTGACTGTCATCTAAGTGTGGAGGATAACTCATATATCGACAGTGGTATCTCAAGTCAAAGAATCACTATGCTCACTCAACCCGAGAAGATTCTTATTGACGTTGGTGTACCATCCATTAAGAATCTTCAGTGAGTCGTTTAGTATTTATCCGCTATAAACACCTACAAGTCTATACGAGTATCCAAGACTCATGGTTCATTGAGAAACCATCGGAATCCAAAATTCCAATATACGACATGTACCAGTCTCTACGAGTTTACTTTACTGACCAAGTAGTGTAAACCTTGACCGGAAACTGTTTAAGAATGACAATGTCATGATACATCTCAATGTCAGTTGCGACGCTTTTGTAACAGTATCATAACTAATCATTTTAAGGTCTGTTACGTCTTTACCATATATAAGAAAATATTATATAAAAGAAACTGTTTATTTTATTCATAATAAAATGTTACATTAGTATTTACAAGAAAATACATAATAAATTGATACTCAGAACACAAACTCTGCCAGTAACGGTTTATAAATATTTTCGGTATATTTAGACAAGCTTCTAAGTCCACGTTTGAAGTTGATTTGAAGTTCATTCTAACAAATCACGCTCAGTTGTAGCAGCACTCATAGTGATAGCGATTGTATACGTGAGAAGTTATATAATTAAATTAAAATTTTTATTTAAAATGACAGTTTCATTATGATTTCAGTACATATATCATTACTATACTTTTAAACTAGAATAAACTAAAGCCCCTTTTAAATAGATATGAGTTGACAATGGTGCTAAAAATGACTTTTAAATTTCATAATTTCAATAAAACTACATGTCATATAAATTTTCATCAAATAATTATAAAGTAAAATTATTTTAATTTTCAAACAACATTTACAAATAAAGATGACTTTTAAATTTACAATGGTGCTAAAAATGACTTTTAAATTTCATAATTTCAATAAAACTACATGTCATATAAATTTTCATCAAATAATTATAAAGTAAAATTATTTTAATTTTCAAACAACATTTACAAATAAAGATGACAATCGATTGGGAATGACTGAGATTTCCCTTTTCGTTTATAGATTCGATGAAACATCTTAAATCCTGAATTAATTTTTGAATCGGAATAAAAAATCATCTTAATTCCTGATCTGATTTTTTTATTTAAAACGAAAAATTATCACGAATCTTATACTTAATAATATAATATCCCAAAATCAGGGTTCGGAATTTTTTTATTAACCCTAATTAAAAATACTTATCAAACATCTTAGAGTTGTGGCCAGTCAAAAGAGCAATACTAGTCCCAATACATAGTTTCGATGAACTTGAGTCACCATCACATGACTAAAAAGCCTTAATTTGATTCATATTAACTTGTCTGCACGAATTCAACAATGAACAGATCAACTTATGGACCAAGTCAGTATTGTGGCCGAAAGAAATACTAGAAGAGGAAAATAAAAGAAAATTTCGCATTTTTTACCGATTTGCTCAACTTATCTAAATAGCTTACATTATGGACTTTTATAATTTGTTTTTTTTTTCCTCTTTTTTTTATGTAATGGACTGAATTTTTTACACCACACAAAGTCGTTTTTATTATTAATCATGCGAAATATTAATTTTATTATTTTTAATTAATTTTCGATTAACTTCAAATATTTCTGATTAATTACAAATCACTCTTATAACGATTTATTGTTAATTTTCTATTAAACCACTCAACTTGAATCTAAATAGTTTTAATCAGAGGCGGTGCTACATTGGGCCCAGCAGGGGCTTCAGCCCCTCCTGGGCCAATAAAAATAAAATCGATAATGTTAGATTTCGTTTTTTTAGGTAATTTTGAATTAATTTACTTGTGGCATAAAATTGCATAACTTGAAGTACATTGTGTTCTTTGAAATAATTTGAATCTCCATTATAGTTTCTTTGAAAATTTCTTAATTTTGTATGGAGAATATAAATTTTACTTCTATTGATTTTTATTTTTATTTTTGGTTTATTAGGGTAAAATCAGTATAATTATTATGAGTTCTGTGATTTTAGAAAATTTAAATCAAAATCTTATTAAAAGAAAACTAAGTACTGTTTAATAACGACTTGGTAAATTTCATTCAAATAATTTTTTTCCAATGGATCTCAAATCACTTGAATTTTAGCTTGAAAATTACATCACATATCTAGGTTCTGACAATGAGTTTTTAAGATTGAAAGAAAATTATGTTGGTAAAATAATGTCATTAAAACAGTAATATAAACACGCAAAACAAACAGATCAAATTACCCAAAGTAGATCTAGATGCAAAACCCTAAAACCAGAAAACTTTGTGACAAACCAGAAAAGGAAGATTACAGAAGTGTCCAAGTCGAGATTATCTCTGTCCTTAAGAACTTATTGGCCCGTCACAGGTGCTCTACGGTTTCTTCTTGCCAACGTTCTCCCAGGATAACTTGGATGCTACTTGTACAAGGAGCACTCCTTCACAAGTTTATGAACAAGGAAGATGATGATACTCTCTCTCAAAAAAACAAAACAAAACCAATGTCTCTTGTTTAATTCGGATATTTTTCCTCTGTCTTTGTAATCAATATAAAGTCACCTTATATAAGGCATGTAAGGGTGCCAATGGGCACCCTTTGGGTTGGGGTGCAACCCTCCAAAGGATATACCCCTACAAGCACCCATGATACCAAAGGACAGATTTACCCTTAATGAATTATTGTGAAGAATTTCCTACAATCCCCCACAATTCTTCAAATATTCATGGAGACACTCGAGAGAGTTACCAAGAACTAAAGCTGCATCGAAATAGGTAGCTTTCGCCTTGAACCTTTCCTAGTGAGTGACAATCGGATTTACTTGGCAAACCAGTGACCCATAGTCTTGAACTGTTCTGCCGTTGGTGTAAACCAAGACAATTGCCAACACACAGCTTTAATTCGACCATTTTCCCGTTCTACGGTTGTGTTCATTTTGGCCCTGAACAACGGTCCTGGATTCATCAAGTACTTTAGGGTAACCCGCCTTTAAAGGTTCCCATGGAAGCGGCCTCACTTCTTACTTGAAATAGGTGATCTGCTATGAAGAGGTAATCTGTCTTTACCCCCATTAGGACTCATCTCCTAATATAGTGATCATTAAAAGCCTTAGCTTATCCTAACCAATGACAGACAGCACTCAGCGTCATTATCGGAATGGGAAAGAGTACGAAACTCTTCAGTGCTTGTTTTGAATTGCACAAAGTTTCTGTTGTCCCTTTTGAACCTAGATCTTGGGATCTCCAGTCAACTAGGTTGGGTTTCCACAGTGGCAATTCTTAGATTATAGGCTTCAAGCCCATTCCCCTCGATGACTTCTCAACTTGCTCTCGAGGTAAACCTTTAGTTAGTGGATCCGCTAGGTTTTCCTTCGACCTGACATAATCGATCGTTATTATGCCACTTGAGAGCAGTTGACGTATGGTATTATGTCTCCGACGTATGTGTCGAGACTTACCATTATACATTGTATTTTGGGCTCTCCCAATTGCCGATTGGCTATCACAATGTATGCTAATCGCTGGCACCGGTTTGGGCCAACTAGGAATATCCTCCAGGAAGTTTCTAAGCCATTCTGCTTCTTCCGCTGTTTTGTCTAACGCTATGAATTCTGATTCCATAGTAGACCGGGCAATACACGTTTGCCTCGAGGATTTCCATGACACGGCTGCATTACCAAGTGTGAAAACAAATCCACTCGTGGATTTGGAATCCACCGTATCAGATATCCAGTTAGCATCGCTGTAACCCTCTAGTACAGCAGGATATCTCTCGTAATGTAGCCCATATTTTGAAGTTTCACGCAGATACCTCCTCAAACTCTTACTATGGCTTTCCAGTGGTTGTGTCCTGGATTGCTCGTATATCTGCTAAGCCGATTCACAGCTTGAGCGATATCAGGTCGTGTGCAATTCGTGAGATACATCAGACTTCCGATGATTCTCGAATACTCTAGTTGCGATATGCTTGAACCAGTATTCTTTGATAAATGAAGAGTTAGGTCTACAGGGGTTCTAGCTACATTTAGATCCCCTTTGATATATTTATCGAGTATCTTCTCAATATAATGAGTCTGTGATAATATATATCCGTCTGATGTCCTAGAAATCTTAATCCCTAGGATTACATCATCAGCTATCCCCATATCTTTCATATCAAATCTGCTGGATAACACGTTTTTGGTAGACTGAATCATTTCATGATTACTACCAATTATCAGCATATCGTCTACATAGAGACACACAATGACATATCCCTTTTGAGTTGATTTAGTGTACACACACTTATCACACTCATTGGTTTTGAACCCATTTGACAACATTTCTTTGTCAAATTTCTCATGCCATTGTTTCGGTGCTTGTTTTAATCCTACAAGGATTTTACAAGTTTGCACACCTTCTGTTCTTGTCCAGGAACACAAAACCCTTCTGGTTGTTCCATGTAAATTTCTTCATCCAATTCACCATTCAAGAATGCCGTCTTTACATCCATTTGATGTATTTTAAGACCAAATATAGCTGCTATGGCTATGAGCATTCTTATCGATGTGATACGAGTCACAGGTGAATAGGTGTCAAAGTAATCAAGGCCTTCTTTTTGTCTATAACCTTTTATGACAAGTCTTGCCTTGTACTTATCTATTGATCCATCCGTTTTCATCTTCCTTTTGAATATCCATTTGTAGCCCAATGGCTTACAACCTGGTGGAAGATCAACCAACTCCCAAGTATGGTTCTGTAGGATTGAATCAATCTCACTATTTATCGCCTCTTTCCAAAGAGGTGCCTCAGGAGAAGACATAGCTTCTTTATAGCTTTGAGGCTCATTTTCTAACAGGTATGTCAGAAAATCGGGACCAAACGACTTAGACGTTCTAGCTCTTTTGCTACGTCTAGGCTCGATTGTCTCAGTATTAACACGTTTATCTGATTCTAGGTCAACCTGATCACTGTCCTTGACAGCGTCGGTCGTTCTTTTGAGAGACACTGTGCGCTGTCTTTCCTTACAAGGAAACGTCTCTTCAAAAAATGTCGCATTCCTTGACTCAATTATCATTTCCGGATTGATGTCAGGAATCTCCGACTTGTGTACCAAGAATCGATACGCACTACTGTTGCGAGCATATCCAATGAATATACAGTCAACAGTTTTGGTCCTATTTTAACCTTCTTAGGTTTAGGAACCATTACTTTGGCAAGACACCCCCCACACTTTGAGGTATTTGTAGGAAGGTACGAAACCTTTCCACAACTCATATGGTGTCTTGTCCAACCTTCTGTGAGGAAGTTTGTTAAGAACGTAGTTCGCGGAAAGCAAGAGCTTCCCCCCACAAGTTCTGGGGTAGTCCCGAACTTGTCAACATGGCGTTCATCATTTCCTTCAACGTTCGGTTTTTGCGTTCCGCAATTCCGTTCTGTTGAGGAGAATAAGGAGCAGTGGTTTCGTGAATAATTCCGTGCACAGAACAATATTCACCGAATGGTGAAACGTATTCACCGCCTCTATCACTCCTGATTCTTTTGATATTCTTGCCAAGTTGGTTTTCAACTTCGTTCTTATAGTGTACGAAGCTCTCAATTGCTTCAGCTTTGCTTCTCAGCAAGTACACATAACAGAATCTTGTGCTGTCATCGATAAAAGTGACAAAGTACTTTTTACCGCCTCTTGTTTGCACAATATTCATGTCACATACATCGGTATGTACAAGTTCCAGCGGTTCAGAACTACGTTCTATAGAATGAAATGATGTTCGATGCATTTTTGCTTCAACACATGCTTCACACTTATGTTGGCCATCAATAGCAAATTTAGGTATAAGGTCCATGTTAATTAATTTACGCATAGTATCATAATTAACATGTCCTAACCTCCCATGCCATACATTTTGTGACACAATAATATAAGCAGACGAACTAGCTTTATTAATAGCACGGTTAACAGTCATTACATTTAGCTTAAAAAGGCCCTCAGTCAGGTAACCTTTTCCTACATACATATCATTCTTTGTCATTACAAACTTATCAGAAACAAAAACAAGCTTAAACCCAGCCTTACTAAGAAGAGAGCCCGAGACCAAGTTCTTCCGAATATCTGGAACGTGCAGTACATTTTTCAATGTTAGCTCCTTTCCGGATGTCATCTTCAGAACCACTGTGCCTTGTCCAACCACCTGAGAGGTAGACGAGTTTCCCATTGTCAGATGATCGCCGCCATCGACCTTCTGGTACATGGAAAACATCTTGCTGTCTGCACAGATATGACGAGTAGCCCCAGTGTCTACACCACCATTCTCTCGGATTCCCAACTATGTTGGCTTCAGTTACCACTGCTGATAGTTCCATCTCTGAGATATCATCAGTCAGCTGCTCGCCTTCAGTGACATGGGCCTCATTTTTCTTTTTCTTGCCCTTGTGCCTGAGACTTCTTGTTTCTGCAGTCCTTTGACATATGACCGCTCTTTCCACAGTTGTAGCATTTTCCCTTGAACTTCTTGTTCCCAGAGTCAGCTCCACTGTTCTTTCTCTTTTTGCTACCCTTTACACCTTCAATGATGTTGGCCTTAGACTCCAGAGTCTTGTAGCTGGCCTTCTCGGACATCCTGTTGTCCTCCTCGATTCTCAATCGAACACTGAGGTCTTCAAGGCTCATCTGCTTCTTTTTGTGTTTCAGATAGCTCCTGAAGTCCTTCCATGATGGAGGCAACTTTTCAATTATGGCGGCAACTTGAAACGTCTCACAAAGTTTCATTCCTTCATCCAGTATTTCATGAATGATTAATTGCAGTTCACCCAACTGAGACATCACCGTCCTTGAATCTACCATTTTGTAGTCCAGGAACCTACCCACGACAAATTTCTTTTGTCCGGCATCTTCAGTTTTATACTTCTTCTCGAGAGATTCCCAGAGAATCTTCGCAGAAGTCATGCCTTGGTACACATTGTACAGGGTATTGTCAAGACCACCCAAAAGGTAGTTCTTGCATAAGAAGTCTCCAGACATCCAAGTCTGTTCTCGCTCTTCCTTGGCCAATTCGGATTCACCCTCCACAGGACCCGGAGGATCTTTGAGGAATTTTGCCAACTGGAGAGTTGTCAGGTAGAACAGCATCTTGCTCTGCCATTGTTTGAAATTTGCCCCACCAAATTTCTCCGGTTTTTCTCCCATGAGAGACCGGTACCGTGATATTTCCGCTAGCCATATGTAACTGGAAAATCAACAGGGTCAATTAGTCTACGAAAGACAAATTGCACAACGATCAACGAATGATCTTGTTCAAAGTGATATACGATAAATGTAGATATATATAATTCAATCAAGATTGGATGGAATTACTTGTATTATTACACTTTAAATTCTCAACCAATTATGCAACAATCAAACAATTTCAACTTTATCACTATGTGTATGCTTGTGATAATTGAACAACCTAATAATAACTTAAATCTATACTACCAAGATTAATGTGTTAACAGTATATGACTTACCAAGTTAATATTATTTAAGTTTGCAGTTTATAAGAATTACAGGACTATTTCGTTAGTGTCGCGTTCGTATCTACGTTCGAACGAGACTGTCCAGTGTGTGTGCGTTCGTGTTGCGTTTGATAACGCGTTCGAACGATGTGTTTCCAGAGAGTTCACGTTCGAGTAGCGTTTGATAACGCGTTCGAACGGAATGATTCCAGAGAGTTCACGTTCGTATAGCGTTCGTGAACGCGTTCGAACGGAATGATTCCAGAGAGTTTGCGTTCGAGTTGCGTTTAGTACGCGTTCGAACGTTCTAAGGCAGAAGGCTTTCGTTCGAGTGCGTTTGAAGACGCGTTCGAACGTTCTTACGAGAATTCAAATTTTTAGCCTTCGCGTGCGTTGGGCGTTCGAACGCCCTACGGGTTTTTCATGCACAGTTCGTATTTTCCAGAAAATATTAAACCCTAACATGCAAATTACTATTTAATAACACGATACAATAAGTTCTTAAGATTGTTGGTAAAATAATGTCATTAAAACAGTAATATAAACACGCAAAACAAACAGATCAAATTACCCAAAGTAGATCTAGATGCAAAACCCTAAAACCAGAAAACTTTGTGACAAACCAGAAAAGGAAGATTACAGAATGTCCAAGTCGAGATTATCTCTGTCCTTAAGAACTTATTGGCCCGTCACAGGTGCTCTACGGTTTCTTCTTGCCAACGTTCTCCCAGGATAACTTGGATGCTACTTGTACAAGGAGCACTCCTTCACAAGTTTATGAACAAGGAAGATGATGATACTCTCTCTCAAAAACAAAACAAAAAACCAGTGTCTCTTGTTTAATTCGGATATTTTTCCTCTGTCTTTGTAATCAATATAAAGTCACCTTATATAAGGCATGTAAGGGTGCCAATGGGCACCCTTTGGGTTGGGGTGCAACCCTCCAAAGGGATATACCCTTACAAGCACCCTATGATACCAAAGGACAGATTACCCTTAATGAATTATTGTGAAGAATTTCCTACAAATTATTGAATTTGCAAGAAAGGTAATTGAGACTAAAGAATATAAATGTTTCTATTAATTTATTTATTGGTTGTATAACATTATGATTTTACTAATTATCATAACTACATTAGAAATAACATTTTCAGCTATGCATTTTATGAAAAATTGATTGTGAAATCAGATGAGAGATCCATGGTTGAATGATAGTCTATATGTATATATAGAAATTTTTTTTTTTTATTGATAATAATGGGGTTATCATTTAACATTTTTAACAAATGAAAATTCTTCAAGAGCGGTTATAAAAATTATTTTAATGAAATTTAAAACTTTTGTACTTATTGTTGTTGTTATTTAAAAATTATTTTATTATTTGAAATTAGCCCCTCCTATATTAAATTTATGGCTCCGCCCCTAGTTTTAATAATATTACTTGTAAACTAAATAAATATGTGGGAATCGCCTCCAATAATTTGGAAAAAAATTATATTTTGTTTGGACTAATTGCCTCCAATCTAGATATGTTTCTTTTTTTTCTTTTTATTTTTGGCAAAAAAATAAAAGAAAATACTTTGTGTTTTTTAGGAAAATAATACCCAACTATCCTATAAATATATCATAATAATATTTTAGTTATTATCATGCTTGGTGTGTTTTGGAAAAGTAGTTATCATATGAATTTTAAAAATATAAGTTTTAGTATCAGCAATTGTAGAAAATAAAATTTTAATCTATGCTATTAAATAATTTTGATTAATTGAGTTATTTTTCATTTAATTTTGAAATAAAATTTTACTATATTTGAATAATTTTTGAAATATTCAAACTATTTAATATTAATTAGATAAAAAATAACTCAAAATTAATAGAAAATATTTAATGACAAAGAATAAAACTTATATTTTAAAAATTAAAATATCATTATGAAACTCGTTTGCTTCAAAATCTCGTCGCCCTTGGAGCGCCAGCTTGAGCCAACGAGGCAAGGCAATGCTTGGTGTTTATTGGAGTGAAAATATATATACACACGCGTCTATTGATTAATAACATATTTTAGTGAATTACGACTATTTTTTTTCTTTTCTTTCTTTCTTTCATTTTTTTTTTTATTTTTATGAAAAAGGTATTTTAGAACACCTCGCTTAAGATGAAGGTCCAATTTGGTTCATGGAAATGATGATCATTAATTAATTAGCCCTCGAACTTGAAACCAAGAGCTAGAGGTCTATTAAAGACCATGCCACCCGGTCCGCGTAGGAGGGCTAGTGTTTTGCAATTACCAAATAATTTAAAAGCAAATCAAATGGGTCTAGGGGAGAACATTTCTAGAAACTTCTTATCTTTTGCTATAAGATTGAAGTATTTTATTGTCCGAATTTGGCATGAATAAAAACCTGGGTTAATTATATTTTACTCTCAAAACTCTGTCTTCAATGCAAGAATGAAAGATGTGTTGATTAGGGATGTGCATCGATCCGGTTAGGACAAAATCCATTCAACCTGTAAATAGTATGAATTAGAAAAAAAAATCAAATCTCATCTGATCCATAAATAAAGTATAATTTAACCCGACCTAATCCGCATGTAGATTGAGCCTTTTGCCCAATTTCAAATTAAATATTAAAAATAATTCATAAATAGATTTACTTAAATGTTAAAAATATAGCAGTATAATAAATTAATAAGGTAGAGTTAATGCTAAAATATCATATATATATATATATATATATAATCAATTTCACTAATTTCATAATCTAAATACATACTTAAATTACAAATACATAATTAATAAATAGTTAATCACAATAAGTACAATATTAAAACACTTGATCAAGAGTGTAGGATTTTGTTTTGTTTCTTTTATAGTATTATTGTTAGGGTTAATTATGTTAAAAATATCTAATAAATATATGTGGGATTGCAAGTTGTGTCAGGTTAAAACAATTTCAACCTAACCCAACCCGCAACCCGTGTAGGTTGAGTTTAATTTCAAACCCAACCCACCCCGCAACAAACCTGCACGGGTTGCGAGTTAACCCGTGGGTCGGATTGGGTTTGCACACCTCTAGTGTTGATGTTTTCAAGAAATTAACAAGTGATTTGAAGATCAATTAGAATCCTTATCTTGTTTTTTCATTTTCATTGTCTCTTTTAGTTTTTCTATGACATACAATTTAATCTTAATTATATATTTTTTCGTATATCACGTGTCAAAAAATATGGAGAGATAAAAACAAAGAGATGACCTAATTATCTTTTGGAGATACTCATAACATAGAGAATTAAAAAAAAAAATTATTATTAATCTTAAAAACTTATTTTTTCAAATATGTATGTGTGTGACTTGACAAGATCTCCTTCTTTAATATCGGTAATCACTATCAAAGACAACAATCTCTACATTCTCATTTTCAAGATTCAAGGTTATTCCTTTCATATCACTGGCAAATTCAACCATTTCCCCAGCTTGAATTTCTTTCAATTTGTAAACACATGCAAACCCATCTCCAATTGAGATCATTGCAGCTCCCAGATAGAATTCTATGATTAGATTATGTTGATGGTGTTTTTTAGGCACTATGATATTTAAGCAGCACGGCAGGGTAAAAGGGTAAATTCCCTCATTGGTCAAAATTATTAAAAAATGACCATCATGACCGACCACATAAGTGAGGGTCGAGCACTTAATGGTAGGTGACCAACCACTTCGGTTCGGATGACCTGGCATTATCAGATCGGCGGAAGCATTCTCAGTTCAAAGGACCATCATGACCGACCTCATGAAGACCGACCAGATAGCGAGATATGATCCAGAAGATGACACCCCATTCTTACGGATAAGACGACAAGTTATCCTATTTTCATGGGGAAAACTGGTGAGACAGAGTCCTAGTAGGATAAAGAAAGTAAAAGTAGTTTTGATTATGAATCCTTATGGGAAAAGTGAATAGTTTTGACTAGGAATCCTTATGGGAAAATGGAATAGTTTCAACTAGGAAATTCTTATAGGAGAAGGAATCTGATTTCTACACTATTATAAATAGAAGGGTAGAGTGTGCATAAAGAAAAAAACAGGGGGAGAGCATTAAGAACCATCATCAAAATCAATATCAGAATCATTACCATCAGACTTGTAAAAAGCAAGAAGCAGAGCCGAGAAACGTGTTTGAGTAATAAAAGTATCATCCTTTTTTGTGCCCATGGACGTAGGTGGGATCTGATCCGCCGAACCACGTTAAATCTCCTTGTCGATTGGCGTATTTATCTGTCTTTTGCTAAGTTTGCTTTTGGTCCCCCATAACCAAACAAATTCACTATTGAGGGAGGATTGTCTCGGGAGTAATATTCCCATATTGCCCTGAGACCAAAATCCGCCGTCAATAGTTGGCGCCGTCTGTGGGGAATCAACAAAAAGCGGCTCGCGTAGTAAGACGATGGCAGAAGGTGGAAATCACCAATCGTCGGGGAATCCGGCTACAGATTGGATGAAGAAGATAGAAGAAAGCATAAGGAAGGACATGGAGGATAGTCAGACCCTCCTAAAAACCATGATGGACCGACTGGAGAAAATGGAAGAGGGGAACGGCGAGAAGCCTGAAACCAGAGCTAATCAAAGAAGAGGAGATATAGCAGATGGAAAAAGGGTCGCCGATGTGAGTGATGACGATGAACCGATGAGGAAGGGTCCCTACGGGATGAGGTCCGTAGTGGTAGAAAAAGATTTACAAACGGAGGATACGTGGGAAGAAGAAGAGGGGAGACAATCACCATATTCTTCCTATGATAGCCCCCACGACACCAGAAGGGGAAATATGAAGCATGGTGAAACTGGACGGGAAGTCTCAAGTCATGAGGAACGCCGCACCAGTGGTGACAGACGCGAAGGATGCCGCGGGAGGCGGCATAGTGACACAGATGGCAGTATAAAGTCTTGGTTAAGAAAAGAAATGGCCAAGTGGGGAGTAAACCCCAAAATTGATACAGCAAATGCTCGAGACGGTGAGGTTGAATCTCCATTCACAGAAAAATAAGGTCGGCAAAATTCCCAAGACATTTCAACATGCCATCCATGACGCCCTACAAAGGCCATTCAGATCCAAAGTCCCATATTGAAAGTTTCGTCCTATTAATGGAGGCCCAAGGGGTAGTATGGGATGCCATTTGAAAAGTATTCCCCCTAACCTTGGGCGGGTCTGCCATTCTGTGGTTCAGAAGTCTTGCCCCGCGAAGCATCAGTAGCTTCACTCAACTCAGAAGGTCATTTGTTCGACACTTCAAAGGGGTCTGCGTCCCCAAGAAAATGGTGGGAGAATTGATACTGATGAAGCAGTGGGATGATGAGCCCCTGAGGAATTTTATTGAAAGATACCACAATTTGGTGCTCGAGGTCGGAGCGTACGAGCCATCGGAAGCACAAGAAAGTCTCAAGGAAGGTTTGAAGGTCGGGAAGTTGTGGACCCACCTGAGGATTCAAGACGTATCGGATTATGCCACTGCCCTGGAGTTGGCCAGGAAGTTTATCTTAATAGAGGAGGAGAAAAAGATTTCCCGGGGAGTAGACACCCGAAAGGCTAAGATACTCAGGTCAGACAATCAGTGGGATTCGATTAGAAATTTGAGGAGACCAATCCCGGAGCAGAAGAAACTCAGACCGACACCTCCGAGTAGTCATGTTCAAAAGATAAAGTCATCTGTCCAAGTCAACCGTGTCGCGGGGAGAACAGTATACACCCCCCTGAACAAACCTATGGCCCAGATAGTTCGGGAAATCCAGGATAAAGGTCTGTTGGCCGAGCCTAATTTGAAAAGGTTCCCGATTAATGAGGGAAATGGTAGGGCATACTGTATCTACCATAACGTAAGGGGACATGCCACAAATGGGTGCAGAGACCTGCGGGAGCAGGTGGAAGACTTGGTGAAAGAAGGCTATCTCAGTGTGTACATAGACCATTCGGTTTTTGAGGTCGACCAAGTTGATAGCGGAAGTCATCCGGTCAGATGCGTGGAATGCTGAGATGCAGAGATGATGTATTAAGAAGAGCCTTGCTTGTAGTGACCCTTGTAGAGTTGCAAGAAAGGCAACGGATCCCAAAAAGGTGAGTAAGACCTTTTCTGTCTTAGGTTGACATTTGATTATGCTTTTTTGTTATGGCTCACACAATGGTTTTGATATTTGTTTTACGGCTCGGGTCTGCACTTGTACCGCCGAGACCGATGTTTCTTTCGGCTCGGTCTGCTCTTGTACCGCCGAGACCGATGTTTCTTTCCGGCTCGGGTCTGCTTTTGTACCGCCGAGACCGATGTTTCTTTCCGGCTCGGGTCTGCTCTTGTACCGCCGAGACCGATGTTTTTTCCGGCTCGGGTCTGCTCTTGTACCGCCGAGACCGATGTCTCTTTTCGGCTCGGGTCTGCTCTTGTACCGCCGAGACCGATGTCTCTTTCCGGCTCGGGTCTGCTATTGTACCGCCGAGACCGATGTCTCTTTCCGGCTCGGGAGTGCTCTTGTACCGCCGAGACCGATGTTTCTTTCTGGCTCGGGTCTGCTCTTGTACCGCCGAGACCGATGTCTTTTTCCGGCTCGGGTCTGCTCTTGTACCGCCGAGACCGATGTCTCTTTCCGGCTCGGGTCTGCTCTTGTACCGCCGAGATCGATGTTTATTCGGCTCGGGGCTGGATTTCATTCCGCCGAGGCCACTTGTTTATTCGGCTCGGGGCTGGACTTCGTTCCACCGAGGCCACTTGTTTATTTGGCTCGGGGCTGGATTTCATTCCGCCGAGGCCGCTTGGTTATTCGACTCGGGGCTGGATTTTATTCCGTCGAGGCTTTATGGTTTATTCAGCTCGGGGTCGGGTTACGTCCCACCGAGTTTCTTTGGACTGGGGATGTAATATTCCCCCAGAGCCAAGTCTTTCTCAGCTCGGGGTCGGGTTACGTCCCACCGAGTCGGCTTCTTTGGACTGGGGATGTACATTCCCCAGAGCCAAGTCTTTTTCTCAGCTCGGGGTCGGGTTACGTCCACTGAGTCGACTTCTTTGGACTGGAGATGAACATTCCCCCAGAGCCAAGTCTTTCTCAGCTCGGGGTCGGGTTACGTCCCACCGAGTCGGCTTCTTTGGACTGGGGATGTAACATTCCCCCAGAACCAAGTCTTTATTTTAGCTCGGGGTCGGGTTACGTCCCACCGAGTCGGCTTCTTTGGACTGGGGATGTAACATTCCCCCAGAGCCAAGTCTTTCTTTCAGCTCGGGGTCGGGTTACGTCCCACCGAGTCGGCTTCTTTGGACTGAGGATGTAACATTCCCCCAGAGCCAAGTTTTTCTTTCAGCTCGGGGTCTGGGGATGTAATATTCCCCCAGAGCCAAGTCTTTCTTCAGCTCGGGGTCGGGTTACGTCCCACCGAGTCGGCTTATTTGTACTGGGGATGTAACATTCCCCCAGAGCCAAGTCTTTCTTTTAGCTCGGGGTCGGGTTACGTCCCACCGTCGGCTTCTTTGGACTGGGGATGTAACATTCCCCAGAGCCCAGTCTTTCTTTTAGCTCGGGGTCGGGTTACGTCCCACCGAGTCGGCTACTTGGACTGGGGATGTAATTTCCCCCAGAGATAAATGTTCTTCTCAGCTCGGGGTCGGGTACATCCCACCGAGTCGATCGTTATCAGCATAAGGGCATAGCATTTTTCAACAGGTAGATATCAGGATCCTCGTTAACTGAGCTCATGAAGATGGCAGGAATGACCAGATTTGCAGCCAAGACATTTTTCTCTGAAGTTCCTGAAGTGACCACCGACGGATTCATTGACACACCATTTTTTTTATAGTTCCCGTCATCAACTCACAAACTCATTGTTACCGAGAACTAGGGGATAGATGTTGATGGTGTTTTTTAGGCACTATGATATTTAAGCAGCACAGCAGGGGTAAAAGGGTAAATCCCTCATTGGTCAAAATTATTAAAAAATGACCATCATGACCGACCACATAAGTGAGGGTCGAGCACTTAATGGTAGGTGACCCACTTCGTTCGGATGACCTGGCATTATCAGATCGGCGGAAGCATTCTCAGTTCAAAGGACCATCATGACCGACCTCATGAAGACCGACCAGATAGCGAGATATGCTCCAGAAGATGACACCCCATTCTTACGGATAAGACGACAAGTTATCCTATTTTCATGGGGAAAACTGGTGAGACAGAGTCCTAGTAGGATAAAGAAAGTAAAAGTAGTTTTGATTATGAATCCTTATGGGAAAAGTGAATAGTTTTGACTAGGAATCCTTATGGGAAAATGGAATAGTTTCAACTAGGATATTCTTATAGGAGAAGGAATCTGATTTCTACACTATTATAAATAGAAGGGTAGAGTGTGCATAAAGAAAAAAACAGGGGGAGAGCATTAAGAACCATCATCAGAATCAATATCAGAATCATTACCATCAGACTTGTAAAAAGCAAGAAGCAGAGCCGAGAAACGTGTTTGAGTAATAAAAGTATCATCTTTTTTTGTGCCCGTGGACGTAGGTGGGATCTGATCCGCCGAACCACGTTAAATCTCCTTGTCGATTGGCGTATTTATCTGTCTTTTGCTAAGTTTGCTTTTGGTCCCCCATAACCAAACAAATTCACTATTGAGTGAGGATTGTCTCGAGAGTAATATTCCCATATTGCCCTAAGACCAAAATCCACCTTCAACAGATTAAATTGAATATAGAGTTAATGGAGAATGGCTATATATATATATATATCGTTAAGTAGTTTAATCGGTGTTTAATTGCTTATCGTTATCATAGTAATCCAATTCGGTTGAAAATAACTGCAAATCAATCTCCGATTTCCAATTTTCCAATATTGGTCGATTTGAAAAAAAAAAAAAAAAAAAACAACTTATCTTCATATTCTTTTCATCATTTTTCTTAGTTTTTTTTAAAGATTTTAGTCATCTCTCATAATTTCGTGATTGTTTAATCATTCTTATGTTAAATGAATGTTTTTAGTGATTTTTGGAAAATATTGAGAAATGAGAAATGAGTTTTGATTTTTGTTTTTTATTCATAATCATGTGAAATATTAATTTTACCCTTCTGATTAATCACTTAAATCGTTCTTAAAATAATTTAGTGTTGATTTCCAATTAAACTATCCGTCTTACCTCAGTTTTTTTTTAATCAGCTTATTTGTCAATATGAGAAATTTTCTGATTATATACTCAACACTTATGTATGGCACAATAAATTAATTAATCCGATGAAACCTTACATTCCAATTTGTTGGTAACCAAGACATGTACCAATCAAATGCTAAACGATGCCCCATTGAAGGAAAATTATTTTTAAAAAAATGATAATCGAAAGTTCAATACAAGAGCAGGAGAATAAATGGAAAAGGACAAGCCTAACTGAAGCCCATCCCAAAAATACCAATCTTATTAAAATCTTATTCAGTAAATCTGATGGCCTTTATTCATTAAAACTTAATGAAATTAAAGAAGTTGACTTAAAATAATAATATTATTATTATTATTCTTGTTACATTCATATCGTTTTTGTAATATTCATGTGGTTTAAGTTTATAAATTTGGATAACTCATTTATATTCCAAAAAAAGATATGTTAACTTCTTCTTGTCTTAAATAAGTTGTTTAATCATATATATGAACTATAATTATTACAATTTGAGTATATATGTTATAATTATTTTATTATATATTGTTGATGTTGTTTTCAGGTCCTATGTTATTTAAGGAGCACGGCAGGGGTAAAAAGGGTAATTCCCTTCTTGATCGAGAACATTAATGCCGACCCGACCACATGAGTGTTATAAAGCCAACAGGCAGAGACCGAGCACTTGATGATTGGTGACCGACCACTTTGGGTCGGATGACCGGGCATTATCAGATCGGCAGAAGCATTCTCAGTTCAAATGACTATCATGACCGACCTCATGAAGACCGACCAGATAGCGAGGCGTGCTCAGGAAGATCCTATTTTCTCGGATAATATGACAAATTATCCTACTTTCATGGGGAGAACTGATGAATCAGTGTCTTAATAGCACATGAGAAGTAAAAGTAGTTTTAAATTAGGAATCCTTGTGGAAGAATGAGATTAATTCGACCAGGAAACCCTTGTAAAAGAAGAAATTTGATTTCTGCACTATTATAAATAGAAGGGTAGAGTATGCGTAAGAGGCATCAGAATCAAGAACACGATCACTACGGTCAAGCTTGTAACATAAGAGATATCAGAGAAGCGTATCTCAGTAATAAAAATATCATTTTGTTTGTGTCCGTGGACGTAGGTTGGACCTGATCCGCCGAACCACGTTAAATCTCCTTATTGATTGGTGCATTTGTCTGTCTTCTGCTAAATTTGCCTTTGGTTCCCACATAACCAAACAAATTCACTATTGAGGGAGGAACTGTCTCGGGAGTAATATTCCCATATTGCCCTGAAACCAAAATCAGCCGTCAACAGTTGGCGCCGTCTGTGGGGAATCCAACAAAAAGCAGCTCACGTAGAAAGATGATGGCAGAAGGCGGAAATCACCGGTCGTCAGGGAGTTCAATAGCAGAAAGACAAATTAAATGTCAAAAAGCGGGGGGAGAATTGCCTATTTCAGAAGAACACCTTGGTGGAGCTTCATATTTTTGATTGTCATGTGGAGGGGCAAGGATTATCATGTGGTTCCCATGATTTTGAAGATGATAACTTAAATACACTAAATGATTGCACAAGACCTCACCAAGCTTCTGAAAACTCTAATTTAAATTGTCGACACTATTGAAAGTGAAGTCCCAAGTGAAAATAGGGATGGGGAATCATCTTTTTCGGAGCCCAAATGGCTAGAACATGATGAGTCTGCTGCACTGTGGGTCGAGTGGAGGGGGAAGTGGCAGGCCGGAATCAGATGCGCTAGGGCCGACTGGCCATTACCAACTTTGAAAGCGAAACCAACTCATGACCGGAAAAAGTATTTTGTAATATTTTTTCCCCGCACTAGAAATTACTCATGGGCAGATATGCTACTTGTCCGACCAATTAAGACTGCTCGTAACGTGAATGTTTGGAAGGATTTTACAATGGAGGCTTCCCGCTGTATTGGTTATTCTGATCTTGGAAGGATGCTCTTGAAGCTTCAAAGTATGATATTACAGCACTACATTAATTCTGACTGGCTACAAATTTTTTTTTCCCTCTTGGGTACAACGATGTCAAAATGCATGTAGTGCTGAAACCATTGAATTGCTGAAAGAGGAATTATATGATTCTATACTGTAGAATGAAGTTAACTCTCTCTGGGATGCACCAGTGCAACCTAGTGGATTCCTCATGGAACCTGGCATTTATCATAATGCTAGCCCTAGTATTGATTACTCTTTTCATTGCCAAAATCCTGAAAACGGCTTGAGTCGGCCGCTAAATCAATGGCCCCCAGCCCCGGCACCTCCTCGTCAGTATCAGTACACAAGCTTTGATCAATATGTTCTTGGCTTAAGTGCTGAAAATGGCTCGTATCGCATCAATCAATCGGTCACGGTTCCTCAATATTCATCAACTAATACTTCTCATACATATTTCCCATTACAAAATTATGAAGCTTACAAGGGTTTCTGATGATGATTTGGTCAAATTGGGTAGTCTTGTATCTGGAGTTGTTGATGTGATCACCATGAGCATGCTGCTTTGATGAAGTCAGTCACAAAGCCTGGATATGAGTTCGATCAGTTGTTGGTCCTAGACATTGAGAGCAGCCACTTGTTACTTTCTGTAAAATATTCTCTAATCAACTCGGCTCAACAGCTTCATTCTGAAGCAATATTCTTGATGTCAATAGTGAAACAGCTTATGGTGGAGCAAGCCCGGCA
Organism: Zanthoxylum bungeanum; assembly: GCA_019454045.1. Taxonomy (NCBI): domain Eukaryota; kingdom Viridiplantae; phylum Streptophyta; class Magnoliopsida; order Sapindales; family Rutaceae; genus Zanthoxylum; species Zanthoxylum bungeanum. The sequence goes on from SKCR01027399.1 coordinate 363,319, forward strand.
GATACGCGGGGGAGGGACAGATGTGGCGTCTGGTTCTCAAGCAGAGAGGAATTGATGAGCTACTATTTTAATGTTTTCCTTTTGCAGCGCAGAGCACACCAGAATCGGTCTATTCCATGTAACATTGACATCAATGATGATTGTGAATCAGAATTTGGATCCGAGAGAGGCATAGCACGGGGAGGGATGATACCCCTGTAGTGTTTGCTTGCTCCAGTGTTACCGAACATAAGGAGGAATATGCCCTTAATGTTTCGGACACTCTTTGATCCTTACCTATTCGATCATTTGGATCCGAGAGAAGCATAGCACGGGGAGGGATGATACCCCTGTAGCGTTTGCTTGCTCCAGTATTACCGAACATAAGGAGGAATATGCCCTTAATGTCTCAGACACTTTTTGATACCTATTTCTTTGATCATTCGGATCCGTGAGAAGCATAGCACGGGGATGGATGATACCCCTGTAGCGTTTGCTTGCTCCAGTGTTACCGAACATAAGGAGGAATATGCCATTAATGTCTCAGACACTCTTTGATCCATATTTCCTTGATCATTCGGATCCGTGGGAAGCATAGCACGGGGAGAGACGATACCCCCATGACGATTGCTTGCTCCAGTGTTACCGAACATAAGGAGGAATATGCCCTTAATGTCTCGGACACTCTTTGATCCCTATTTCTTTGATCATTTGGATCCAAGAGAAGTATAGCACGGGAAATGATTGTGCCCTCGTAGCGTATGCTTGCTCCAGCGTTGTAAGGAGGAGCCCTCGAACAGTACACAGGCTCCATGGAGACCTGAAGTATGGGGGATGTGCCCTTACCATTTTAAATGCTCTTTGATCCAATCCTGGTTCGCCGGGACTCTGAATTGAAAGATTCAGGATTGTGTTTTGGAAACCCCGGGCAGGACGCTGTCTTAAGGAATTCGTGCTGTTGTTTACACTTTAAACATTTTGTTTTGGGATAAGTGCTAAGTCACCCCGCCTTTAATTTTATTTTCCAGAGTTTTTTTTTTTCGCTGGTCTGGCAAGGGGACGCCCGTGCCAGATTCGGTAAGGCTTCAAAAGGTTGATTTCATTCCCTTCTGAATAAATCCCAAGGATTAATCGGCTCGGGCTGTATTCGTTCCGCCGAGGCCACTTGGTTAATCGGCTCGGGGCTGGATTCGTTCCGCCGATGCCACTTGGTTAATCGGCTCGGGGCCCCGCCGAGGCCATTTGGTTAATCGACTCGGGGCCGGATTCATTCCGCCGAGGCCACTTGATTAATCGGCTCGGGGCTGGATTCGTTCCCCGAGGCCACTCGGTTATTCAGATCGAGACTGGATTTTGTTCCGCCGAGGCCACTTTGTTTCTCTCAGCTCGGGGTCGGGTTACATCCCACCGAGTCCATCCTTTTAGTCTGGGGACACAACATTCCCCGAGGGCCAAATGTCTCTCACAACTCGGGGTCGGGTTATGTCCCACCGAGTCCATCCATTTGGACTGGGGACGCAATATTTCCCGAGGGCCAAATGTCTCTCACAACTCGGGGTCGGGTTATGTCCCACCGAGTCCGTCCTTTTGGTCTGGGGACGCAACATTCCCTAGAGCCAAGTATTTCTCTCAGCTCGGGGTCGGGTTAAGTCCCACTGAGTCAGCTTCTTTGGACTTGGGATGTAACATTCCCCCAGAGCCAAGTCTTTCTTTTTGCTCGGGGTTGGGTTATGTCCTACCGATTCCATCCATTTGGACTGGGGACGCAACATTCTCCCAGGGCCAAATGTCTCTCACAACTCGGGGTCGGGTTATGTCCCACCGAGTCCGTCTTTTTGGTCTGGGGACGCAACATTCCCATATAGCCAAGTATTTCTTCAGCTCGGGGTCGGGATACGTCCCACCGAGAGACTTATCATCGGCATGGGATCGGAGCATCTCCCCCATGGTCGGCCCTCTATTGGTCTGGGGAGGTGACATTCCCCCAGAGCCAAATGTTTTTCTCAGCTCGGGGTCGGGTTACGTCCCACCGAGTCGATCATCATCAGCATAAGGGCAAAGCATTTTCCCCACGAGTAGATATCGAGATCCTCGTTGACTGAGCACATGAAGGTGGCAGGAAGTACCAGATTTGCAGCCAAGGCATTTTTCTCTGCGGTTTCTGGAGTGACCACTGACGGATTCATCAGCACACCATCTTTTTATATAGTTTCCGGCACCAACTTGTATAACTCGTTGGAACCAAGAACTATGGGATAGATGTTGATGGTGTTTCAGGTCCTATGTTATTTAAGGAGCACGGCAGGGGTAAAAAGGGTAATTCCCTTCTTGATCGAGATTATTAATGCCGACCCGACCACATGAGTGTTATAAAGCCAACAGACAGAGACCGAGCACTTGATGATTGGTGACCGACCACTTTGGCTCTGATGACCGGGCATTATCAGATTGGCAGAAGTATTCTCAGTTCAAATGACTATCATGACCGACCTCATGAAGACCGACCAGATAGCGAGGCGTGCTCAGGAAGATAATGCATCATATTTTCTCAGATAATATGACAAATTATCCTATTTTTCATGGGGAGAACTGATGAATCAGTGTCTTAATAGGACATGAGAAGTAAAAGTAGTTTTAAATTAGGAATCCTTGTGGAAGAATGAGATTAATTCGACTAGGAAACCCTTGTAAAAGAATGAATCTGATTTCTGCACTATTATAAATAGAATGGTAGAATATGTGTAAGAGACATCAGAATCAAGAACAATATCACTACGATCAAGCTTGTAAACATAAGAGATATCAGAGAAGCGTATCTCAGTAATAAAAGTATCATTCTGTTTGTGTCCGTGGACGTAGGTTGGACCTGATCCGCCGAACCACGTTAAATCTCCTTGTTGATTGGTGCATTTGTCTGTCTTCTGCTAAATTTGCCTTTGGTTCCCACATAACCAAACAAATTCACTATTGAGGGAGGAACTGTCTCGGGAGTAATATTCCCATATTGCCCTGATACCAAAATCAGCCGTCAACATATATATAAACTTTTCAATGATGGATCCCTTAATCAAACTAAAATAGAGAAAAAATATAAATTCTAATATATTAAAAAATAAACAACATTGTAATGAAATATGTACTTTTTCTACCTCTTAATTTGATTAAATTAAGAGATCTCTAATCAGAAAGTTAATATATCTGTTTGGGCTTTTTTTGTCTTTTAAAACTAATAAGTTAAGAGATCCATTACTAAAGAGTTAATATAGACCTCTTTTGTGTATGTGATAGAGATTATAAACCTACATCCGGCCAACGGTTCAGTTTGATTCCAAATCGAAATCGAACTGAACGGTTTTCGATTCCACATTTTTATGGAATTGGGAACCAAAATCGGTTCGGTTTCCTTCCAATTTTTTTAATTTTAATTTTGAATTTTTTTTAAAAAATATTAGATTAAAAAATTTATTTAAAATTATGAATTTGAATTGAATTTAGATTACATTAAATTAAAAATAAAATTAAAGAGCTTAAACTTAAATTTTTAAAAACCTAAGTTGTCTACGTATTCTCTAGGGGTGAGAGGAATCGAAGCTCACGTACTTCCATTATATTTTAAAGATAGTTTCCCTTGTAATTATTTACTCATCAATCAGTCATTATCATTATTAGTAATTGTTGATTCTTCAGCTCTCGTTCCGCTTGCACTTGCCTACATTGTCGAACAAGTCTTCAAAGTCATCAGAGCATCTTCTTGTTGCCTCATATCAACTCGGGGTCCAATCATCCACACATGTTATTGCTTTTAAAGTGCTTGGATGTAATGAAGACTGTCTCGCTTCCAAAATATTGCCTCCTAAGCTGAAGGCTTGCTCAACTGCAACGGTGGAAACATGTGTTGCCAGCACCTATTTAGCAATAATTGATAAAACAAGATAGACATTTTGATGTCGGTTCCACCAGTCAAGTACTTGAAAATTTTTAGGCACTAAACTTTCAGTAGGAGACTCGAAATTGGTAGATAAATAATTATCTAATTTCTGGTTATTAATCGTGTTATCCATGTGTTTTTTATTTTGTTGTAGTATCCAATGATCACCTACGTTAAGTCTTGAATGTATTACGGGTTCGCTATTAGATTATCCTAATGATTGCAAGTTATATCTACTAACATAATCATTAAAAAAATCTATTAAATCCATTTTTATTTTATCTATTATTCTTGAAATAGTAATTTCATCAGCTATTACTAAATATGTATAGTAAGCTAGTAAGTCACTATTCAAGCCTTCTATTTTAAATTTAGGATAAAAAACGGTGGCAATAAGATAAAGTTGTAATATCCAGAAATTCAGAAACTCTTTCGGAAGGATTTTGTATTGTACATCAGGTTTCGGAATGAGACTATATCGGAGAATAAAAGTTTAATTGTTAAAATATAGCTGGAAATATTCTAAAATAGAGATTTGATGCATTGAAAATTGCGTGACATGAAGAACTGGTTACGCGATTTCTGATTTTATCGTTATACACATAAAAGTTTCTTGTTTCGTTTATAAAAATAGCAAACGAACTCCGATTGAGCTGATTCTTTAACCATCAGACTCATTTTTTTGAGACGAAAAACTTTCTTATTGAATACTTTTTGAAATTTATATCCGAAAGGCTTCAAAAATATGAATTTCTGAGAAATCTGTATGACATGGACTTAACTGTAATTTTAGGGGGTTAGATTATAAATTTCAAAAACTTTTCTATAAATACCCATAGTTTCCAGAAACTGCAAGAATGGAAAAACTTCTTAATCTTTCAAAACTCGGCCCTCCACCCCTAAAAATCGATTCACCAATTTCTGGTTGCGACGGCCACACCCCGATCACTATCGGTCGGCGCACCACCCCAGAAAGATGTGCCAGAGCTCTCCCACCCTCCAGCCGCCGACTGCCGGCCAATGGATGCCGGAATCCAGCAAAATAATGTGAATAATGTGCAGAAATGGGTATTCTGATCCCGGATCCTCGCTTCATTTCACGACCTGAGCCACCCGTCAAATCGAAGCTCTCAGAGAGCACTACAAGTTGGCGGTGATGGATTTTCTGTTCCGTGCACGATTGTATGAAAACGAGGAGAAGAAACGACATTGAATAGTAACATCGAATGAACAGTATCTCTGATCAAAATTTCGTCAATTCTAGTACGTTCGTAGGATCGTTTGGAGTTCGTTTATGCCATCAAAATCTTGGTAAGACCTCTCGATAAAAATCCATTAATTTCAAGTTTTTCGTAAAATGTTCGGATATTTCCAGTATCTTCGTAAAGTAGTATAATAATATAAATTGATTTTTTTGAGTATTAGTATATTGAATATGTGCATTTGGTAGAATCTGAGAGAAAACAGAGTGAATTTGATTGATTCGATAAGTAAAGTGAGTTTCTGATGAAATCGGGTTTCACATGCATTTTTGCTTTGATGAACGTAATTAAGGATATAGCTTAATTATAATGAAACTGAAATCACTAAAACAAATTTAATTGGGTTTTCCCAGAAAGTTAGGGAGTTTATACTTTCAATAAGTTTTCCATGATTAACGACTTTAACCGTCCGTATTTTGTGTTACAGATGGGGAAAAAGAAGAGTTAGCATGGACCCCAGGTAAGTACCTCACTGTGAACTCGTCGTAGGTAGACATGGTACGATGGCTGATTGTGTATTTAGATATGTATATAGATATGTGTATAGATTGAAGGCTCATAACAATATGTAACAGTAGTTATAGAGTTTTAGAAAGCATGAAATGATAATTTCGAGAAGTACAGACAGTGAGATTCATAAAGAGCACATATAGAAACAGATTATCTAAAGGTATGCATAGTGTCAGGTTTCTAAATAGCAAGCTATAAGAGGAACAAATATGAAATCGATACTTGACTTCCAGTTATAGAAGTACCAGCTTTACTGTGAGTCTTTGATGTCACAGTCACGCGTATTCTAGTATTGAGGATTAGAAATAAACATAGTTGAAGTTTCTGTGATTAGATTTTTAAGAGTGTAGCCAATAACTTATGCAGCCAAACTCCACATCTCTGATAATTATTTGGTGATGACATTACGTTTGATTGATTCTAATATGTTTGATGACACATGCTAAAATTTTTCATATGGGTGTGTTTGTTGAAATGGAGCACGGGCCCACTTTGTATGTATTGGATGACTGAAATGTACCCAACTAGTGATTAACTATGGTTGATTGTGTTGATTTGTACGTATCGGATGTCACATGCTAGGCCTAGGGCTGGAATTGTGTCTGCCCCGTACGAAGCATATATAGGATCATCAGTAACTAGTCTCTGTAATCGGATAATCATGACATAGTCATACTATCTCGATAGCTGCAACATTTAAGAGTACTAGTTATGTATCCTGCGTGATCATCATCTCCATATGACTGAAGTGATACTCTTATCTTGATATCACACCAATACACTACAATTCTCAGTAAACCCAGAAGAGGCGTACACAGAACCTGTTAAAACTCCGGACGACCAAAACCAAAGTATACTGATTATCGTAAGTATTAGCCATGCAAGTCTCAGGTTAAGACCGCATACACCTACCCTGATTTGGATTCCCATAGACACATAGTCATAATACCAATGGGACTCCGATGGGTCTATACAGAACGAAGCTGTTCCCAGTCCAATGGCTAACAGAACCTCATATCACACTTGCATAAGTATCCAATACTTAAATATATGATAACTATATCGTTAAGCTTCCATAACACGCACAAGTGTAATACTAGTCTATTCTGCATTATCGATGTCTGGTCTCAATAATACTACGACTAGGGATATTTAATGATTAAACCATTCGTGAATTAATAATGTCTCATATCTTATTAATTCAGTAATAATCATATGAACTTTTATCATCTATATATCCAAATAATCCAATTAAAAATGATAAAAGAGCAATTTCCTTTGTCACATAGTTAATTTGTACAAAAACACCATGTCTTTTACAAATAGTGATGTTATGGGTCATAATTGTCCAACACGATGTTCATAGTAAGACTCAACAGTTGATTCCGTCACTAAGGTAGAATTTATAGCGGCTTTAGAAGATGTTAAAGAAGCTATATATATTAGAAATTTTATCACAGAATTTGGTATTATGCCTAGTATTGAGGATTAGATCCCATTATATTGTAATAATAATGGATCCATTACGCGGGCTAAGGATTCGAGAGTTCATTCCAAGTCTAAACATGTGGATAGAAAATATCACGTGATTAGAGTTTATTGAATGAGAAGACATGGTTTTCTTGAAGGTTCAAGGACTAGACAACATAGCAGACCCGCTTACTAAGACCTTACCTTTGAATTTATTCGATAAACATATGGAGGAGATGGGAATGTTGTACCATCCAGATTGGCACTAATCAAGTGGGAGTTTGTTGGAGTGGTGGAGTGTCAATCCAAATAATGTATAGTTCATTATATTTTATTATTTTTTAATAAATAACTATATTTTCATTTCAAACCTTATTAATGGTAATGTCATTATACATATTAGATGGATATATATGTTGAGAATGACATCGCACTTAAAATAGTCATGTAGTAATACTGAAAACTAAGTAGTCTGACATTGGGATATTATTACTATTATAAACTATTCTTAAAGTATATATATTCCTAGTCTTTGGTTTTGGAATATGGATGAATTTCTATAATCGAGAAAACAATCACATGTCGTATATTGGAATTGGAGTTTTAATGGTTTATCCTGATGTACCATGAGCATGAGAAGCTCATATAGACATGTGGGTATTCGTTTGAGCGAATACTGAATGGCTCACATGTGATTCCTAATTGTTGGGAATACACACCACCGTCAATAGGAATCTCATCGAGTCGAGTAGCATACGTGATCCTTTGACTATAGGATAGTATTGGTTTTGTGTGAGATCCTTCACACTTTGATGCCATGTATGCCAGAAATCATTCATGGTATGGCCTCTAGATGTTCGCTGGGTATGAACCGATGCAATCGCTATCAATTGCATATAAAAATATGATCTATCAGCCTGCATGTGTACCATAAATGGTTTATGTATCTATGTGAGTAAGTCACGATTCTTAAGATTTTGGCTCTAAAGTCGATCACCTGAGGTGGATCGCTTTTATCAGAAATAGTTTATGATTAAGTTGTAAGGAATCGTGGACGTATCGTGCGTCTTGGAAACTTGACGGTGTATTCTATGTTTCCTAAGCACAACTCGGATAGCCTACGATAGAATGATTGTTAAACATACATGATAACCTCGACTTGTATTGTTTAGAAAGGTCATTCGTGTTCTTTGTGAAAATTCAGAGGTGCTCGAATTGCATACATAGTAGCTAGGCTTATATGATGAACATGTATAAGCTTATAGAGTACCAATATGAAGTATATTTGTTGAGCACATAGGTAGCCGATTAATTTTGATAAAATATAATATTCGATATTATAATTATCAACTAAGATAAACAAGTGTTATTGGATAACATTGATTATTTACTTTGACCTAATTGAATTAATTGGATTAACTCAAAATTGAAACGCTCAAAAAGTTGTTCTTTACTCCCAAGTATAAGAGTGTCGAAGTAATAAAATAACCCGGTAAGTCTAGGGTCGATCCACAGAGAATAAATTTAATATGATAAAGTAATAATTAGAGCGGAAAAAAAGGTTTGAATCGTTTGAAGTTGTTTGGAGATTTTGAATTAGACTACAACAATAAATAAAATGTTGGGGTTATGGGTCCACTTTTAAAATTTATATTTAGAAATCTCACTTTTTATAATATATAAATTATCATTATAACCCAATTAATTTACTTCCGGAATTAACTATGTCAAAACATATAAAACCGACCATAAAGGCGGTAGTCATTTCTGTCTATAACTAGTCCTACCAAGGTACTAAATATGCCAAAAGCATAAAACCAGTCATAAAAACGGTGATAATATTTATCTATAAAAATTACAGTTAGGTACTCAATTATGCCAAAATCGTATAAAACCAGCCATATAGGCGGTATAATAGTTTGTCAATAATTAGTCCAGATCTCAATTAATTATTTATCATTATAATTTATACATTATAATATAAGTAAGATTAATCTAAATTTAACTAAACTTAAATAATAAAAATTTCACCCATTCCCCCAGCGGAAAGTAATTAGCTACTCATACTATAATTAAAAACACACATACTTTTATTACTAAAAAAATATTACAAGAAAAATAAAATACAAAATACACTTCTTCCACATTCTACAAGAGAGAAAATGAAAGAAGCATGAAGCAAATGAGAGGTGAGCACCTCTATTTGTATTAGAAGTTCTCATCTCTCAATTATTAATTATAACTTTCCAAATCAAATATAAACAACAAACTTTTAATAATTTCTTTATGTTCTTTTTGTTTTTTTGACTTTTGATTTTTTTGTTGATCATTTAGAAAATATTTTTCACAGTCCACCTAAAGTGAATTGTAACATTTATTTATTTATTTATTTTTTTATTTTCTAATAATTAAAATTACATGCAGAACGCGTGAATTCTTCATTCATTTCGACCTTAAAAATCTCAGAACTAGAAACTCTTCTGAACATCAACGTTGTAGTGTTTTAAGTCTTCTTTCATCTGGAGCTAGAATCACCTCAATCCGATATCAGAGTAAAATATTATGGCTAAAATACGAAGATTGCTGCTTGTAAGTTTCTGATCTCCAAAATCCAAATATCAAATCCATTTTTATAGTCAAGCATCCAAAGTATTATTTCACCTACATAATAAATAAAAATCACAATAAAAATATGTAAAATATAAATTTAATTATTATTTCACAAATGTGCTAAATTAATGGGATTAATGAAACTACAAGTGTAAAATGATTAATTTTCATTTTAATAAATGTGCATTTTTTAGTGTACATAAAAAATCACACAAGGCTTTACATAATTTTATAAATATCTATATCATTTGAGGATATTTTGGTAATTACAAATATATAATTATATGTGTATTTGACTTGATTTAATTGGATTAAATCAAAGTGACAAACTGTAGGCACTGCATTTTTGCACATAAGACCCGATGATGAGTCTCATTTGGAGGCACTACCTTTTGAGTCACGGAGGTCACGGAAAACGGACATCGGAAGGGGAAATTCAGAATAAGCAAGGTTCACTGTTTTCGTTCGTGCTGCGTTCGTGTATGCGTTCGAACGGCAAACAGATTGCGGGCGTTCGTGCCGCGTTCGAGGAGGCGTTCGAACGGTGTCGGTAATTCTAGTTTTGCTGCTAGCCTCACATCAAGCCCAATTCGCCCAAACCTTGGCCCACACGCCCAAGCCCACTTAAAACACATATTTAACTCATGGTGAAATCAAAACAAATCTAAAAATCATATACCAAATTAAAAAGATGTCATGCCTAATTAAAATCAATCATAACCAATTAAAAATATTAACTTCCTAATCTAAACCAATCTTGTCTCCATCAAATCCCTTGCTTTCCTTGTCCAACACAAATCAAATCATCTCTTTAATGCCAAAATCCCATTCCTTGTGAGACAAGGTGGAGCCCTAGCCTCTCTCTATATAAACCACACCTCTCCAAGGCATTCCCCTCTCCTAGTTCACGCTCATCACAAGAAATAAAGAAGCAAAGAATTTCCAACCCCTAACCAAGACACAAAAGAAAATAACCCCAAGCATTCACATTAAAAGCACCTTCACAAACCAATCAGCCCTACACGTCCATAAACCTCACAAATCTCCTCCACTCCATAACCGAAAATAGAAACCCTCACAAGCCTTTGCTCCACTCACCCTCACGTAAACACTGCCCTCACTAGCCCCAGTTGACACCACTGACGCCCTTTACCTACTCAACAGCCACTCACGCATAAACTGCCGCAAAACCCTTGCACACAAACTGCCGTATACCACACCATAAACCGTCCCTGAATTGCCTCACAAACTGCCGCATAAAACCCCTCTCTGCACGCCCAAACCAGTCCAAATAATCCTCAAAACAGTCCACTAATAGACCTGAAACAGTGAGCAGAATACAGAGAAAACAGGAGCAAAATGGAGACCAAACAGCAGGAAAACATGAGCAAATCGGAGTCAAAAGTAGCAGCAAAATACAGAGAACGACGACTCCAAACAGTGAGACAACGAACGAGAGCAGTGAACCAGTGAACCGGAAGAGTTGCGGAGCATCCACCCTTCCGACGTTCGTGTGCCGTACATCCGAGAGGTGATTTAAAAGGTTAGACCTGAGGGTACTTTTCACACTCATCTTTATTTGATTTTTATTATTTATCTTGATTATATTTTAATTATTTGTTGAATCTTGTTTGTGTATGATGTGTGTTGTGGGTATTGGATGAATGGAAAAATGTCGTCTCTTGTGGTATATAGGATGGAAACCCGGACATAAATTTCATAGCCGATTCCGAATGGACGGTAGTATGATCTGTACTCGGGATACAACTCCACGTACCACTTGAGTAAACAGCACATTCTTTTGTTTTATGTTGCTTTGATATTATTGTTTTTAATTCTTTGTATGCATGATTCAATCGAGCGCATGGGCTTAGTAAGTGCAATGAAAGATCCCTTATTGGGAGGGGTTAAAACCCTTTACCATGATGCTTTGCCGAGCCGGTTGATGTGTGTTCGGTTGAATGCAAGATACGTTCAATCGAGCATACAAAGCTTGACGTTATTGTCTTTATTCTTTGTGTTGCATGCATCAGGTCTGTTTCCGTTCGAACGTGTTCTTGAACGCTATACGAATGCGAACCTTCTATTTACCGTTCGAACGCGTTTTACGAACGCTACACGAACGCGCATGCATTTTGTATCATCAGGTCTGGTACCGTTCGAACGCGTTATCAAACGCTACACGAACTTGAACCTTCTGTTTACCGTTCGAACGCGTTTACGAACGCTACACGAATGCGCACACACTGAACTGAGTCTGTCTCATCATATTCGTGCATAATTGCCTCTTGGTTGATCTTTCTTGTATTATGTAGTCAATCATATCATTTGTATCCCTGCATTTATCCATTCTATGTGTTCTTGGGATGATATTCAAGCATGATTAGGTTGTTAGCATGTTATTTGGTTAATATGTTCATGAGATAGTACTCAAGCATAATTAGGTTGTTCTTAGTTTTCCATATCAGATGATTGAGAAATGTTCATGAGATTGTCATGAGATGTTGCATGTTGTGATGAACTTGTTGATGTATGCATGTGAATTTAGAAGCATGATCCTCTTGGAAATAAGTGTTACTTAAACTTGATTAAATTATTACATAAATCATTTCATTACAAGTGACATAAGTAAGAGACCATTCCGAACCCAACGGTTTGAGGTCTTCCCTTGCGAGGGGTGATTGCGGCCTTAAATCTCATTTTCCCAGTTCACATCGGGTGAAGACTCCATTATTCTCTGGTTTAGTCCCCCGTGGCTACTCCGTACTCCCGACCAAGCCGCGAGCTTGGGACAACATGCGTCGCCCCAGATCATGTGTCCCCACACAAACATTGAACTAATTCATTTGCTAATCTTTGTCTTGATTTAATTGGATTAAATGAAAGTAGTAGACAAATGTGATTAGTCACACCTAATTATACATATTTGGACAAATGAGTTTAAGCCCACCTAAAAGTTGATTAAAAATTTTATTAGTTAAAAATTATCTTTGTTTTGCTCTAAATAGCAAACTTGAGGAATGTTTAAATTAAACATAAACTAAGCTAAATGAGCTTGAGAACGCTAAGCTTGAGAAAGTTAATACAAACAAGAGTTAGAGAAAATTAGCCTAAGTTGAAGAAGTGTTTAGAGATACTTTGGAAGATTTCTACAATTAGGAGATATCAAGCTTGGATCTTGGAGTGAAGCTTACTTGTAATAGAATCGAGATTGGATCTTGGATTGAAGCTTGCTAAACCTTGGAAGTTCTCCAACAATTTCAACAAGGAGAATGAGATTAGATCTTTGTATCAAGCTTACTAAGTAATGTTTGATCTTCTCCTAAGCTATGTTTTTCATTAGTGAGTTTTCATTAGTGAGATATATAATGATGAATTATGTATTGGAAATTACATAGCTTACAGTTGAAATTAGGCTAATGAATTGTGTTAGGATGTTTTGAAAGTATAAACACAATATGCTTGTAATTGGGTCAAAGATGTTCATGTTGGAATGAAACAATTAATAAGAGTTTGGAACTCTAGATTAAAGCTTAGATTTATGGCCACCATTCTATAATCACTTGACCACTTTTGGGTGAACTAGAATTGTTCATGAGACATTTCATAGTGGGATTCTAAATTGGTTTGTGTTTTTATTCAAACAAATACATACATGTTTTTAGAATTCATGTATGCTAGTTTTATAACATGTGTTGATGGTGATTATGATACTAAAATTAGATTTTATGGGTATTTGAAGTATCAGGAGAAAATTGGAAGTGTTCAGTATTGGTTTGAAGTAGAAATTGCTCACTGCCTAAGGCAGCATCGCGACTCTACCCTTTCAGTGTCACGACACCGAGCTTCAGATCTAGTCGCGTCGCGACGCTCACCCTTTCGCATCGCGACAAATAGACGTTCAGCTCTCGTAGTTGCTCTCGCACTTTGGAGCGTTTTGACTTCCAAGATTCCGCGTCGCAACGCTCATAGCTGAAGAATATTGAAACTTCATTTTCTCCGTTTCAGATTTTCCGGACTTCATTTGGTCCCCGTTTTATCCTTCGGCCTCGAAACGAAATGTAATTTTACAAAAAATACACCCATGTTAGATATCCACAGGTTAGACCCACTTTCGTTGCGCGGAGCACCGATCCGGCCCTAGGGGTTCCACATCTGCTCCAACAGTTGCAACTTTATTGTCAAAAGAAAATGATACATCTTCTTATACGACACCTTCTTATGTTTAACCGTTCCTCTTTTGTTCTTAAATCTGGGTTGAGAATATAATTTACACATTATCAATGCAACATCATCACCCCAGTATATCATGCAACTATTATTACAAAAAACAATTTTTTCAACAGGTAGACCAATGTTCTTAACTAATTGTTGTAAAAGTTATCTGATGAGTGATAAATCTATCACTATTTCCCACTCATTTATCCTAATATTTTGTAGTTTTCTTGAGTCTTGTGAATATTTTGATGTGTTTTGTGTTATTTTGTAGATAAATAAAGTTTCAGGACATTCTGGAGGTGATTTGGGGCAAAACAGTGAAAATTGGACGAAAAGGGCATTTTGGTCATTTCCCGCGTCGCGACGCCAAGCCTTTAGCGTCGCGACGTCTAACTTACACCGGAGTCTGCTAACGTGCGCCGGGTCAACGGGTCAGAATTTGAGAAGTTTGACTTTGCTAAAATGCGCCATGTCACGTGTCACCATCACAGCCGATCCGCTAACATGCGTCGTGCCACGTGTCATCATCCTACGGTGCCGACACTCACAATTGCCACGTGTGCCACGTGTCATCTATGTCATCGCCACGTCAACGAGTCAACTATGCCACGCGTCGTGCCACGTCATCGTCCACATAAGATGGTCAACCGAGTCAACATGCCACGTCATCATCAGCCAATCACAGCGTGACACGTGTCGCAATCCTATGGTGCCGACAATTGATCTCAGCCGCCTTGCCACGTCATCGCCACGTCAGCATAATAATTGAGCTCTTAGCCGCCTCGCCATGTGTCGCCTTATCTTCTTATCCGAATCGCCACGTGTCAAGCTGTTATTGTGCCACGCCTCACTGTTCCAGCGTCGCGACGCCAAAGGCTCCAGCGTCGCGACGCCGGAAGCTTACCCGCGCCTATAAATTGAGCTCGAGATTTCAGAATTTGTGTACCATTCTCTCCCATTTCTTTTATGTAAATAGGGAGTTCTTCTCTCTCTAAGTTTCATTTAATTTTAGTTTTTACTTTTGTAATAATTTTAATTACTTTTTGTAATAATAGTAATTTACTTTCTTTACTTTTTACAGTTTTTACTATTCACATGAGGAGGTAACTTCCCCAGCTAGGGTGAAAGGTAATTCTTTTACTATTGCTATTTAGATTAATCTCCCTTAAAAATAATATATTCACTATTTAAAACCTGACTAATCAAGGATACCGTTATATTGTCGGTTGGTAATTTAATTTTAATATGGTTTAAACCTGACTAATCAAGGATACCGCCAGATTGGTCGGTTGGTAATTTAATTGGTTCCGCCTTTATGGCTGGTTTATGGACAAATATTACCGCCTTTATGGCTGGTTGGACTTAATTTGACTTAATCAAGGATACCGCCGGATTGGTCGGTTGGTAATATTATCACAAGTTTATATATTATTTTATGGGAGATATCTAAATTAGTAGTAGTAAAAGTAATTCCTTTTACCTTAGTATTTATTTTATTGTAATTTACCTTTCAGTATTTACTTTACCACAATTACTTTTCAGCATTTTATGTCTTTTATTTTACCAGCCCTAGTTATGTGTTGTAACTAAATAAGTTATCTGGGGTTGTGATGACTTTTAAATATCACCGGTTTATAAGAGGTTAGATTATAGTTTGGGTAATATAAAGATTTATTTATTGAGTCTTAATCTTAATACTTTTTAATTAACTGGCCATTAATTAAATTGACTAGGTAACTTAAAATGAACTAGACATAGGGATTTTAAGTTTAAGACCTCAGACTCAATAGCCCACGATCTTCCTTGAGGATAGATAACCCTTTAATAGATTTCCTTACAGGATAGGAATATATCTGTCGGGCGGGGGTAGCCATAATTGGAACTTAAACTTAATGAATCCAGATAATTTGGTTGACATAGAACTATGGTTCAATTGGGTTAAACTGTGTATTTGTGTCTGATCATCGACAGAGGCTTACACATATAGTTTTGTGTTCCAGGTTAATAAATCAATATTTTACCCAACTATAAGATTACCACTTCATCTTTAAAATGATATTAAAAGAAATCACAACCCTAGATAGTTTTAATATTGAATTTTCTTAAATCTACTTTCGAACAATTTTATTTACTTGTCTTTAAATTTAGAATCGTCGTCATTTCAAATCAATTAAACAACCTGTTAGATACTAGTAATATTTGACCTCATAAAATTAATAACTTAGGTATTAAGTCCCGTGGGATCGATACTTTTTATACTACTTGAATGATACGTACGCTTGCGTTATACGTGTGTGTTTACGCCGGTCATTATCCACCATCATATAATCTTCTGATAACACTTCTCTAATGAATTGTATCCAATCATCAAATGCCTTCTCTGACTGAAATTACTCAGATTTCATATTCAAACATCGAGCTACCGCTGACAACTGCGAATGTTTTTCACACTCCGACCACAACTTTGTATCTAAAGAATTCGGTACGTTATAATAATTCTCTGCAAAAAGATTAGGGGATTCTTCCAAATTATCTGTCTGAGGACTAGACCCAACTGTATCAAAAAATATGTGGTCATCATTAACAAAGCTAGGGCCAGCAGCATTATAAACCATTTAGTGATATGGATTTACAGCTTCTATTTCCATCACCGTTGACATGTTGTATGTGAACTGCTTAGCCGTAATTCATATAAGAGTTTCCCCATGCCAATCCCATACATAATAATTTGAAATAAATCCCATTTTTACCAGATGAAACTTCACTTCTTCAATTTCTCTGAACTTTCAAAGATGACACACTTTGCAAGGACAACTTATCTTACTGCCTTGCATATATGCCGACTGACCACTAGCATATTCAAAAAATTCCAGTATCTCATAGAAAAAGTCCATGTTAAAGGTGTCATCATTATTAAGCGTCACATACATCCACACTCTATTTGAATTCATTTATGTTATATTATAATTAAAATGAAATAAAATTTCCAACCCACCCTGTTACAGAAATAAACATATCAAATTATAATATATACTTCAAAATAATCATCGATACACTCATAATAAAGGTTCCTAATTAAACTGATTTTCTTACCTAAATAAAACCACACCCAAACAGAATCCCTAAGTATAAAAATTCCTAATTAATTTGACACAAATATAATATATATTTGTTAATTAATATGATGGCAAGAAAAATATAACTTACCAAGACGAAACAGAAGTGAGTAAAAATCTGCAAATTGAGAAGATAGTGAGCAATAAGGTAATGGAAGAGGAAAATTTATTTTTATATTCTAGAAATTTACCGATCGACTTATGCGGTTGGTAAATATCGATCGATATTCGTTTTGGAACCATATCTTGGCTCCCAATTGTTATTAGGCGCCTATTGTTACTGATCGATTTTATGTCGGTCGGTACTTACTGTATGGGCCAATTTGGTCCGAGGGTAAAACCGTCCTTTCACTTTGAACCCAACGTCAGGTGAGGCCCAAAAAGATAACTCAACCCATAAAAATCTAAACCCTTTACAAAAATAAAGGGACAAACCCTTTAACTGTTTCTCTATTTTCCCCAACAAAGAATATATCTCCACATGCAAAATAATTCTCCCCCGCTGAAAGAAGAGACATCAAACATCTGAAAGGCCCCATTGCCAGAAGTCACGGCACGTTGTGGGTCTCATATACATCTAATTTGACAGCTATAAAGTGATTTCCTTCAAATCTATAAAAGGGGGATAACTCAGCACACAAGGAGAGGGAAGTTAGAGCTTTCAAACTTGAGCTCTCAAAGCTTCATTTTCTCACATGAGGGCTTCACTTCTTTCTTACAAGCCTCTGCTCTCTGACACTGGCTCTCTCAGAGCTCTCTATCCCCCTTATACACTTACCACCGCCCTCACGGCCACCTAAAGAGTTCAAGGTAACATCAAACCTTGCTTTCACATTCACATATTTACTGCTCATTTCATAATACTGATTTGAGCGTCGGAGTGCCCCCGGAACCCACCACACCGGTGGGTAGTCTACTCCCGCTCACTCTACATTTGTTTTGCAGGATCGCTAATGCCCCCAACCTATAAATTCTCGATTGTGGACCTCGGCCGAAATCCTGCGTCCATAATTTGACGCCCACCATGGGGCCTTAGTGATTCATAACAAGAAAAGATCTCTCAATCTACAGTTCCTAAAACACAGCCAACCATGGCTTCTAGCAGTTAGCAAGCTCCAGATCTTGTGACACCGCAGCTGGTCATACTCCAACTCCAAGAATTACGCACTTAGAAGAAGAAAATCAAGTCATGCGAAGTTTCAATATAACCCTCCAGAAGCAATTGGAGCAAATTTCCTCAACTTCCCGACGGTGCAAGGATACAGATTACCCCAACAATCCTATCATTCAATCTAATCTTGGAAGCATTCAATAATCCGCCACCAAGTAAGCATCCTCTAAATCACCAAAGAAGTCAATTGACCTCTCCAACTGACAAAGCACAAAGAGTAGCCTCCACCATGCGCAAGGAAATGCAGAGTTCAGGAGTTCAAAGAGTCAATTCTCTCCAGCCTACCAGATGTCAAGCTGTCGATAAGAAAAAGCCGCTCCGGCAAAATCTCGGACACCCCATTTTGGAGACCATCACCTCTGTGGAGCTATCGAAGAGATTAAGTCCTTCATATATAAAGTTATATGATGGATCAACAGACCCAGATGACCATGTTGTTCTTTACAAATATAAAATAATGTCGACAGGTCTGGCCCCTCACCAATGGGAGGCTGGAATGTGCAGAGGATTTGGAGAAACATTAGCTGGTCCTGCCCTCACCTGGTTCATCAATCTCCCATTCAGATCCATCAAGTCTTACCAACAACTAGCAGATAAATTTGTGGAGCATTTTTCAAGTTCTTGCAAGCTTGAGAAGACCACCAATGACCTCAATGCCATATAGCAATGGAGAAGGGAGTCCTTGCAAAGCTACGTGGCTCGCTTCAATAAAGAGAGGATAACAATTCCTAATCTCCATCAGCCTTACTGCAGTGGAAGCATTTAGAAATGGATTACTTCAGAAAGTGGACTCTATAAAAAGCTCACTAAATTTCGATGCAACACTATGAATCAAGCCATGGCTCGAGCCCAAATTGAGATCAAGTGGGAGAGATGATAAGAGAAATAAAAATGAGAAAGTTCCACCAACCATCACAATGAGAGAATCTCGAATTCCCCCAAGCGATCTAATAATTGATGTGCTAGTAATATATCTCAATAAGGTGTCACTTGATGCAATTGGGCCATAAAAAAGAGCCATAGGCCACCCCATTGTCACCTTGAAGACATTATGGCTCCCCAAACAAGTATTCATTGGTTACTAAAAAAAAAATTATCCTTCACAAAACTCCAACTTAGAGAGAAACCCATTCATAAACCATCATTCAGCCCAATGAACATACTTCTTCCAGTCGACATGTCAATACCCTCATATCCTCCAACATATCCAATCCACAATAAGTATTCTATAGTAATGTCATCTATTTCAGACTACATGGAAAGATTATCATATTCTCCATATGACAAGGTGGATGCCCATCAACTCCATACTACATGGATAGATTGTCATGTATTTCAGATGACATGAGAAGATAATTAAATTCTCCACACTACATGGATGAATTGCCATCAACTATAGACTCAATTCGACTATAGCCTCATGAACCACTATTAAGTCCATTTGACCACATTAGATCCATTTCACAGTGGCCTCATAGGCCTCTATCAGGTCCACTCGACCATAGTGTCATGGACTTTCATCAAGTCAATTTGTCCCAACCGACATGCTCTCCAAATGGTAGGATCAAGGCGCGTCCCTCAGGAGAACACATTTCCAACCATTCACCTCGTACGACGATGCAATGAAGACTCAACTTGAGGAGGATGTCCCAGTCGACAATACATGAATGAAGACTTGGCAATGTCATCCCACTCGACATTACATATATGCAGAATTGGCGCGTGATGCTACTCCAGTCGACATGCATGTGAGGAATTGGCGGTGATGATACTCCAGTCGACATGCATGTGATGAATTGGCATGATGATACTCGAGTCGACATGCGTGTGAGGAATTGGCGTGAAGTTACTCCAGTCGACATGCGTGTGAGGAATTGGCGTGATGCTACTCCAATCGACATGCGTGTGAGGAATTGGCATGATGCTACTCCAATCAACATGCGTGTGAGGAATTGGCGTGATGCTACTCCAGTCGACATGAGTGTGAGGAATTGGCCTAATGCTACTCCAGTCGACATGCATGTGAGGAATTGGCGTGATGATACTCCAGTCGACATGCATGTGAGGAATTGGCGTGATGATACTCCTGTTGACATGCATGTGATGAATGTTGGGGTTGGTGCTCAGAGCGCCAATCCGGACTGTATTTATGTCTGATTCATGAATACGAACATCCCCTTATTCCATAATATTACTTATTTATGGTTGCACCTCTTGTTTTTATATACGTATTCGATCTGATTACGATTAGATTGAAACTAAATGTGGTTTAGTGATATGTATATATTAGACAAAGGCCCGATAATATATAATGCAGTACACAGTTACAAAGTTAGTTTGTAATTGACATTGGGAAGTGTCACTGCTATATGTATATTATCAAACATAGTTCCTGGTCAAGATTTGCTAACACGGGTCGGTTAGTCAAATCCGTTGAGACCAGTACATGTCGTATATCGAGACTTGGTCCGATGGTTTATCCCAATGAACCATGAGTCTAGGGAGACTCGTATAGACGTGTAGGTGTTTATAGTGGATAAACACTGAACGGCTCACCGAAGATTCTTAATGGATGGTACGCCAACGTCAATAAGAATCTTCTCGGGTTGAGTAGCATAGTGGTCCTTCGACTTGAGACACCACTGTGGATGTATGAGACATCCTCCACACTTAGATGGCAGTCACGTCACCGATCTATTTAGATCAGACCTCCGCCTGTTCGTTGGGTGTGGATCGATCCTCAGGATATCCTGTGTGTGTCAAGATAGGATCCGTCAGTTCTGTGTACAGAGCATAGGTAGTCCATATATATTAGCAGTCTGTTAAATCTGTGGCCACAGTATACATCGGAAGTAAGTTCCGAGTGTATTTAGAGATTGCTAATAGATACGTCGACGAGATAATACCTATAGAGATTTGACGTTTACATCTATATCTCTGGGATTATCTGGATACCTGTGACGGAGGGATTATACGTATGCAATGACCTCGACCTGTATGATTCAGCTAGTTTATCCGTGATCGTCATAATCTACGGGTGGATAGATTATGGACATGAAATTGGATTTCGTGACGGATATACCTGAATCTAGAGAGTCTCAATAATGAAACATACTCGTAGAGCACTAGAGCAACATTTATAAATAATGATGATTATTATAAATCGTTTAATCGTTAAACGAAAAATACATGCGAACGGGCCGAACCGTCATTTCCTAATTAATGTGTATTTGTATTTAATATATGATATTATTAAATACACATTAATAAATAGTCAAATAAAGGTATTTGACATATATCATCAATATATGTATTTGAGATATTTAAAGTAAATATAATACATATATTTGATATATTTGTATTTAATTAATTATTTAATTATTTAATTGTTAAATGATTAATATAATTAAAATATAAATATATCACCAAATGATAAAGTTAGGAAATGAATGATTATAAGTGTAAATGTTTGACTTTACATTAAAGGAAAAGGTTGTCAAATTGATTTTGACTTCTTAAGATATTTGTTCAAAATTGTTTGAAAAATAAAATATCTTTTCCTTTATTTTTAATTAAATTCGGCCATGACTTAAATATAAGAGTTATATTTTTTTCTAAGTTGCATTTGTTGACTAAATTAAATATCTATTAAAGTGTTTTAGATATTTAACAAGTTGAACAAATGAAATTCAAATGAAGATGAAATTAATATTTCTTGTATTTGCCTTACAATTTCGGCAAGGGCTTTCCAAGCAAGTATATATTGTTTTTTCATTTCATTTGCTAACCTAATTCACTTTGACATAAACTCCATTAAAGAAAAACCAAAAGGAAGCAAGTGAAGAAGAAAGGAAAAACTAAAGAAAAGCTTGGATTTAGTAAGTTTTACCAACTTACTATTAGATAAGAAAATTGTTCCTTAATCTAGGCTATAACATATGATGTTCTTAAGTTATTTTCTTTCTTTATTCTTTGTGTTTTTGATGGATAAAGTTTGGTGAAAGTGTTGAGCATGTATAATGGAGAAGCTTGTGACTATTGTAGTTATAAGTTCTTTTAAGGTTTTGGAAACCATGTTGCTAATCTAGAGTTTTTGACCCACTCTTAGATGACCTAGATTTGATCTTGAGTTGTTTCATTGTGTTGAGACTTTGATTGGATGGAAGAAACATGATTGAAGTAGTTGTTTATTTAACCAATTTGGTCTAATTTGTCCAATTTGAAGAAATTGAAAAATTAGGGTTCATGACCAATTCCAAATTTGGGGGTTTTCATATATGTTGTGTATTTGGATGTTTATATGATGCATATAAAGTTTCATGTTCATTGGATTACATCTTGATGTGTTTTGATGCATGAAATGACAAAGTGCACAAAATGGGCACCTAATTGGTGCATTCGGCCAAAGTGGAAATTTGGGGATTTGGTTGCTTTTGGTGTTTTGATGTTTTGAACATGCTAAGTTCATCTTAGAAATGATTTAGAATCATTCAAAATTGATTAGATCAATTTCGGACTAAAATGGACAAAATACCAATGTAAGGGCATTCGGTAAATTCACTTGAATATGATTCATTTGAATTTTATTTCATAATTTGATTATTGGATAATTAAATAAATATGTTTATTTAATTAATCCGAGAAAAGTTTTGAAATCGGAAGATACGATCTTCCGCGCTTCCGCTGCGTTACCGGATACCCTCTAAAACCCCTTCAAAATGGTATCAGAGCGAGTCTGATTCTAGGCCTCCATAAATGATTAGCTTTTTTTATTCAATGTTTAATCATGTTTTCTTGACTTTATACATGCATGTTATAATCTAATTTGATTAGATTTAGGGTGTATGACACTTAATGGAATATCCCCGCTTAATAAGGTTTTAAAGTAACTAGTATTTGGAATACTTGTTTCTTGGTCCGTCTTGTCAATACGGTTTATAAATATCTTTTCGTTGACTACATCCGAGACCGTGCCTCTGCTGTGAGGGGATGTAGCTGATAGAAATTTATTTATGCCGAATGTATATTAGATACTAGATAAATTCAAGCGAAAGCGGAATCCTGAACGTGCCCTAGCTGTCAGGGTTACGCAAGTAACTTGAGTTTATCATTGACAAGTTTAACCTTGGTACGTCTCCTTGTGGGCCTGCCTTCGCAGCGACAACGAGAAACGGCCAGGACCGGAACCTTGGAGTCACTATGAGTGATTGACAATTAGTTGTCTACCTGTGAATATACGTCGGCGAGACCGTGCCTCTGCTGTGAGTCGAAAATATTCATGGGGTCCTTTCCATTATGGAATTCGATTTAATTATTGAATTCTCTTCTTTCCGTTGGGGATTACGGCATTACGTAAAAATAATGGGAGGCACTGTTAAGTTTAAAATATTCCATAACTTAGGCAGTGTATGTTTTTATGGAAATTGCCGCTTGATTGTTTCCTTATTCTATAGTAGATGGAATTAAACTTTTATTTACTGCACACATATTTTGATATGTTATCTGGCTAGACTCTTGGTTGCAGTTATTCTAGAATAGGTTCTAGATACTAATAGACTAGGATTATTTTAGATAGTCAACCATCTCGGGACTTGTTCCGATTTCTTGAAAAATAAAGATGGTTAATGACTAGTTTCTAAGTCATGATAGATAATCTAGATAGATCCCCTTTAGGATATAATACTTTAGAGACAATAGTTTCTTATGGCAGTAAGAATTGACTTGAATTAGTTCATGTCTCGAGATTCTTGACTGGCATTGAAAGCCCTATTAGGTATTTGTTTATCTAGTAATGACATTTCTAAGCTTTAATTACCTTTAGAGGTAATGTGTCTGACACAATTTGCTAATCAGTTATTTACAATTGTTTGTGAATAGTTGAATGCAAATAGTAAAGCTAAAGAAATGAGATGCATATATTTGTGTATAGAAAATATCGATTTTCACAATACTACAACTATAGGTATTGGATACCAGATCTCCCGTCTAGTTATTTGAAATATTGGTTAACGATTGTTTTGATATTGATATCGGAACTTGCGACTATTGGATAGTCACTTGTTCTTTATAAACAATTGTTACATATTTTATAATAACTAGTAGTGTCATTGACGTAGAGATAAACATTAAGAAAAATTATTCGGTAAAGTAAATAATTTAGAACGGTGCTTTATGAATTTAATCACTTAAGTATTGGATGCTTAATCCGTATGGTCAAGGATGGTTTGATACTAGATCACACCACACATCCTTATCCATTTAATGAATATTGTATTCAGGAAAGTGATTAAGATCTCGTTTAACCAATGATTGTCATTGGACCACCAGATTTATTTAACTGATACATTGGATGTATGTAGTTTAATAAATAATAATTGCTTAAGGTAGTTTTCTATACTTCGTAACTTAGTTGATGAATTGTCATAACTTAGTTATGTGTTTCTGAAGGAACACATATTGAAAGTCTTGAAAGTATCAAGTACTTTCAATCCGTTCTGATGAAACGTAGATTGAACATTTTTGACTTGTTCAAATATATTCAATCTAAAGGTTTTAGAGAATTCTATCCTCAAAATTCATAACATGTCTTTGAACTGTTCAAAGATCTTTGATACGATCAAACGTATGAATTTAAAGCAATTAGTTCTAAGGTTATTTAGTGAATATGATTCATATTCAATATTATTCTTCCATGATTCCATCTTGATGGAATTGAGTAGTGGGGGCAATCGAATCTTATATGATTTGGTTCGTTTGATATTGAATGTTACCGAATTAGTTTCAATACTCTTGGGGTTATACTCCAGTAACACTAATTCATCTCTTTAATTAATGTTCCATTATTTTCTACAGTTGCATATATGATATGTATAGGTAGAAAATTTGAATCTTGAAAAGTTTGAGATTTCAATCTTTCTTTTATATAATAGTTATATAATGGAAATTACTTACACCTCGGAGGTATAAGTAAAAGTTTATCGTTTTTTTGTTCTTTAATAGAATATTGTATTCTATTTAATAGAATATCTTTCCTACGATTCTAAGTAATAAAATCGTTTTATTACTTGGTGTGTAACATCAGATGTTAATTATTGTAGAAAAGACTTGACTTATTGAAGTCAAATGTGAGAATGATAAATTATTAATGGAACTACGTAATTAATAAGATGAAACAACCCTTATACATCTTCCGTACAAGTCCAATAGGATAACAGAATCATTCACGAGTATTTGATACTTAATGGTTCCGTTGTTTTCTTATTGAAGAAAAATTATCCTATGACTTTTAATGGAAGCGATATTGATATCGATTCTGGAAGTTCACCATTGAACCTTAGATCTAAGATTGTTCATAGCTTACTATGATCAAGTTTTGAACTTGATTACGCTTTCATTATGAATTAGTTCATGATATGTGCTAATTGTTTGCACAACGGAAGCAATGTGAGCTTATTAAAGGTTTGACCTTTATAGTATGACAGTGAGAAAAGTTAATCAGCATCAATATTGTAGATTCTGAGAAAACTTATCTCTAGTCACACTAATTGAACAATTAAAGATATATTGGTTAATTTTGATAATAAACTGTATATTTTAGCTAAAGATGCAAAGTGGCGTTTTTGGATGACTTATTCAGATAAGAGATCAGTTGTGATTTCCTTATTTGAAGAGTTCATTCTGAAATGGCCCTAGAGTTTGTGTTCTGCTGAGATCGCAGTTTAGTGTGCTAGCTTATAGAGCCTATTGTAGACTCGGATAAGTCTTCCAGAAGTATGTGTTCTCTATTTTTGATATCGTCAGATTGTCTGATCTTGTCAAAGTATATAGAATACATATGTGATTAGAAGGGTTAGTGAGAGCGTACATATTACTTTCTAGTGTTATATATCTTAACGACATTGTCATTATTATAGTAATAATGAGATGTTTATGAGGTAAAAGATTTACCTAAGTCTTCTTTACTCCATGATAAAAGTGGGAGTAGTCTCTTTTATATACGATATAAAGTTTTATATAAGATATAAAACCAAGAGACTGGTTGAGATACTCCTATAGTCGTACATTAGATATGATCTAATGAAAGACATAACAAGGCTAACTGTATGACATTTAGTATAACTGTTCGACAGTTATTGTGTGTCTTATATAAAGTATTCATTTTTCGTAAGGATGATTCCTTTTTCGAAAGAGAATTGATTAGAATGTCTAAACAATATTATGTATCATTTGATGATGACATAGTGAATACTTTATTATGTGCGATTGTAGATATTGATTTAATCGTAATTGTTACGAGTTATTTTGACATCCTATAGACCATATGATGGATCTTGAAACACGTTCTTTGTGATCTTTGAGATATTAAGAACGAGTTTCTAATTCATGGAGAATACAGTCTGCAACCATTAGGGTCATATTAGTTTTGAGACTAATTATGACGTTAGACAGTCTACGTCATAAAGAGTCAGAAAAGATGCAGTGGGAGTGTCACGAAGGATTCTACTATTTAGTGGAATCAAATGCAACTTTTGAAGTATTGACTTATGAAGTTGCATAGTGACCTTTTAAATTAGAAGTTTTTGAATTGTGTTGTGCTTACGGTTGTCTTTATAGTATTTTGGATTTGATCCTTAAATACTTGGACAACTCAGTAGCTATAGCACAATACTGATGTAGCATCAGAGTCATATTAATGTATAATCTAGATTCTACAAAATATGAATGATGTTGACTGAGGGAAACGATAAAGTTTGTTTGAAAAACTCAATATGTCATAGCGGACTTGTTTTTGTTGCCTACCTCTTAAGTACTGGGTGAGCTTTTGAGGACCATGTGCATATGATGCACATTGAGACGTGTATATGATACCGTGGATTGGCACTAGAGCAAGTGGGAGAAATTGTTGGGGTTGGTGCTCAGAGCGCCAATCCAGACTGTATTTATGTCTGATTCATGAATACGAACATCCCTTATCCATAATATTACTTATTTATGGTTGCACCTCTTGTTTTTATATACGTATTCGATCTGATTACGATTAGATTGAAACTAAATGTGGTTTAGTGATATGTATATATTAGACAAAGGCCCGATAATATATAATGCAGTACACAGTTACAAAGTTAGTTTGTAATTGACATTGGGAAGTGTCACTGCTATATGTATATTATCAAACATAGTTCCTGGTCAAGATTTGCTAACACGGGTCGGTTAGTCAAATCCGTTGAGACCAGTACATGTCGTATATCGAGACTTGGTCCGATGGTTTATCCCAATGAACCATGAGTCTAGGGAGACTCGTATAGACGTGTAGGTGTTTATAGTGGATAAACACTGAACGGCTCACCGAAGATTCTTAATGGATGGTACGCCAACGTCAATAAGAATCTTCTCGGATTGAGTAGCATAGTGGTCCTTCGACTTGAGACACCACTGTGGATGTATGAGACATCCTCCACACTTAGATGGCAGTCACGTCACCGATCTATTTAGATCAGACCTCCGCCTGTTCGTTGGGTGTGGATCGATCCTCATGATATCCTGTGTGTGTCAAGATAGGATCCGTCAGTTCTGTGTACAGAGCATAGGTAGTACATATATATTAGCAGTCTGTTAAATCTGTGGCCACAGTATACATCGGAAGTAAGTTCCGAGTATTATTTAGAGATTACTATAGATACGTCGACGAGATAATACCTATAGAGATTTGACGTTTACATCTATATCTCTGGGATTATCTGGATACCTGTGACGGAGGGATTATACGTATGCAATGACCTCGACCTGTATGATTCAGCTAGTTTATCCGTGATCGTCATAATCTACGGGTGGATAGATTATGGACATGAAATTGGATTTCGTGACGGATATACCTGAATCTAGAGAGTCTCAATAATGAAACATACTCGTAGAGCACTAGAGCAACATTTATGAATAATGATGATTATTTATAAATCGTTTAATCGTTAAACGAAAAATACATGCGAACGGGCCGAACCGTCATTTCCTAATTAATGTGTATTTGTATTTAATATATGATATTATTAAATACACATTAATAAATAGTCAAATAAATGTATTTGACATATATCATCAATATATGTATTTGAGATATTTAAAGTAAATATAATACATATATTTGATATATTTGTATTTAATTAATTATTTAATTATTTAATGTTAAATAATTAATATAATTAAAATATAATATATCACCAAATGATAAAGTTAGGAAATGATTATAAGTGTAAAGTTTGACTTTACATTAAAGGAAAAGGTTGTCAAATTGATTTTGACTTCTTAAGATATTTGTTCAAAATTGTTTGAAAAATTAAATATCTTTCTCCTTTATTTTTAATTAAATTCGGCCATGACCTTTAAAATATAAAGAGTTATATTTTTTCTAAGTTGCATTTGTTGACTAAATTAAATATCTTTAAAGTTGTTTTAGATATTTAATCAAGTTGAACAAATGAAATTCAAATGAAGATGAAATTAATATTTCTTGTATTTGCCTTTACCATTTCGGCCTAGGGTTCCAAGCATGTATATATTGTTTTTCATTTCATTTGGCATTAACCTAATTCACTTTGACATAAACTCCATTAAAGAAAAACCAAGGAAGCAAGTGAAGAAGAAAAGGAAAAACTAAAGAAAAGCTTGGATTAGTAAGTTTTTACCAACTTACTATTAGATAAGAAATTGTTCCTTATGATCTAGGCTATAACATATGATGTTATTAAGTATTCATTTCTTTATTCTTTGTGTTTTTGATGGATAAAAGTTTGGTGAAAGTGTTGAGCATGTATAATGGAGAAGCTTGTGACTATTGTAGTTATAAGTATTCTTTTAAGGTTTTGAAACCATGTTGCTAATCTAGAGTTTTTGACCCACTCTTAGATGACCTAGATTTGATCTTGAGTTGTTTCATTGTGTTGAGACTTTGATTGGATGGAAGAAACATGATTGAAGTAGTTGATTTAACCAATTTGGTCTAATTTGTCCAATTTGAAGAAATTGAAAAATTAGGGTTCATGACCAATTCCAAATTTGGGGGTTTTCATATATGTTGTGTATTTGGATGTTTATATGATGCATATAAAGTTTCATGTTCATTGGATTACATCTTGATGTGTTTTGATGCATGAAATGACAAAGTGCACAAAATGGGTCCAATTGGTGCATTCGGCCAAAGTGGGAAAATTTGGGGATTTTGTTGCTTTTGGTTTTTTGATGTTTTGAACATGCTAAGTTCATCTTAGAAATGATTTAGAATCATTCAAAATTGATTAGATCAATTTCGGACTAAAATGGACAAAATACCAATGTAAGGGCATTTGGTAAATTCACTTGAATATGATTCATTTGAATTTTATTTCATAATTTGATTATTGGATAATTAAATAAATATGTTTATTTAATTAATCTGAGAAAGTTTTTGAAATCGGAAGATACGATCTTCCGCCGCTTCCGCTGCGTTACCGGATATTCCCCCTAAAAACCCCTTCAATGAATTGGCATGATGATACTCGAGTCGACATGCGTTTGAGGAATTGGCGTGATGCTACTCCAGTCGACATGAGTGTGAGGAATTGGCCCGATGATACTCCAGTTGACATGCATGTGAGGAATTGATGTGAATATGTTCTGTTCGACACTACCAGATAAGCCTATAGTTCATTCGACATCGCCATGTGTGTAGCTTGGGATTTCTTGTGGGTCCCAAGTGTGTATATCTTGAAGCTTGGTGTCTGTCCCAATCGACATCTACATGTGTAGCTTGGGACTTGTTGTGGATCCTATGCGTGTATGGCTTGATGCTTGGTGTCTGTCCTAATCGACATCTACATGTGTAGCTTGGGACTTGTTGTGAATCTTATACATGTATGGCTTGATGCTTCGTGTCTGTCCCAATCGACATCTACATGTGTAGCTTGGGACTTGTTGTGAATCTTATGCATGTATGGCTTGATGCTTGGTGTCTGTCTCATTCGACATCTACATGTGTAGCTTGGGACTTGTTGTGGATCTTATGCATGTATGGCTTGATGATTGGTGTCTGTCCCAATCGACATCTACATGTGCGTAGCTTGGGACTTGTTGTGGATCTTATGCATGTATGGCTTGATGCTTGGTGTCTGTCCCAATCGACATCTACATGTGTAGCTTGGGACTTGTTGTGAATCCTATGCGTGTATTGCTTGATGCTTGGTGTCTGTCTCATTCGACATCTACATGTGTAGCTTGGGACTTGTTGTGGATTTTATGCATGTATGACTTGATGCTTGGTGTTTGTCCCAATCGACATCTACATGTGCGTAGCTTGGGACTTGTTGTGGATCTTATGCGTGTATGACTTGATGCTTGATACGTGTCTTATTTGACATCTACATGTGTAGCTCGGGGCTTAAAGAAAAACCCAGTCGACACAACACCTCATTGACTTGAGACTAATTAAGAATTACTTAGTTAACATCTCAACGTGTAGCTTGGGGCGTAACATTGATCCCAATCGACACTACACGTCTGTAGTTTGGGACTTATTGATGATCCCAGCCGACATCATCTAGTCTGTAGTTTGGGGATTGTTATAGTTAGTACACTTGCATATCTTGAGACATGATATGAATCCCAGCCGACATCATCTAGTATATAGCTTGGGAATTGTCATAGATACCACATATAGTTATGACTTGAGACTTGATGTTCATCCCAGTCTACATCTACACGCCTATATCTTGGAACTTGTTGATGAACTCATTCGACAATATACCCATTATCCTGACCTTCATCTGGTTCAGTCGACTGGGAACATTCCCCATGGCTCATGTAGAGTCAATTTGAAGACCTGGCCTTCATCTGGTCCAGAAGACATTGTAGACTCCTCTGGTCATTTGACCCGTAGTATGGGGATTATCCTGACTTTCATCTGGTTCAGTCGACTGGGAACATTCCCCATGGCTCATGTAGAGTCGAGTTGAAGACATGGCCTTCATCTGGTCTAGAAGACATTGTAGACTCCCCTGGTCCTTTGACCCGTAGTATGAGGATTATCCTGACCTTCATTTGGTTCAGTCGACTGGGAACATTCCCCATGGCTCATGTAGAGTCAAGTTGAAGACCTGGCATTCATCTGGTCCAGAAGACATTGTAGACTCCCCTAGTTCTTTGACCCGTAGTATGGGGATTATCCTGACTTTCATCTGGTTCAGTCGACTGGGAACATTCCCCATGGCTCATGTAGAGTCGAGTTGAAGACCTGGCCTTCATCTGGTCCAGAAGACATTATAGACTCCCATGGTCCTTTGACCAGTAGTATTGGGATTATCCTGACTTTCATCTGGTTCAGTCGACTGGGAACATTCCCCATGGCTCATGTAGAGTCGAGTTGAAGACATGGCCTTCATCTGGTCCAGAAGACATTGTAGACTCCCCTGGTCCTTTGACCCGTAGTATGGGGATTATCCTGACCTTCATCTGGTTCAGTCGACTGGGAACATTCCCCATGGCTCATGTAGAGTCGAGTTGAAGATCTGGCCTTCATCTGGTCCAGAAGACATTGTAGACTCCCCTGGTCCTTTGACCCGTAGTATGGGGATTATCCCAACCTTCATCTGGTTCAGTCGACTGGGAACATTCCCCATGGCTCATATAGAGTCGAGTTGAAGATCTGGTCTTCATCTGGTCCAGAAGACATTGTAGACTCCCCTTGTCCTTTGACCCGTAGTATGGGGATTATCCTGACCTTCATCTGGTTCAGTCGACTGGGAACATTCCCCATGGCTCATGTAGAGTCAAGTTGAAGACCTGGCCTTCATCTGGTCCAGAAGACATTGTAGACTCCCCTGGTCCTTTAACCTATAGTATGGGGATTATCCTGATCTTCATCAGGTTCAGTCGACTAGGAACATTCCCCATTAGCTCATGTAGAGTCGAGTAGAAGACCTGACCTTCAGCTGGTCAAGACGACATTAAAAGACTCCTCTGGTCTTTGGACCCGTAGTATGTGAATTATCCTAACCTTCATCAGGTTCAGTCAACTGGGAACATTCCCCATGTTTCTTGTAGAGTTAGTTGAAGTTTTAAACTTCAGCTACTGCAGAAGACATATAAGACATCTAGTATCATGATCAAATCTCTGATGATACATTCGACATATTACTCTTCAAATCAAAGACTCTTTGACTTAAAGAGTAGGGAACAAATTGTATGGGCCAAATTTGTCTAAGGGTAAAACCGTCCTTTCACTTTGAACCCAACGCCAGGTGAGGCCCAAAAAGATAACTCAGCCAATAAAAATCTAAACCCTTTACAAAAACAAAGGGACAAACCCTTTAACTGTTTCTCTATTTTCCCCAACAAAGAATATATCTCCACATGCAAAATAATCTCCCCCGCTGAAAGAAGAGACATCAAACATGTGAAAGGCCCCATTTCCAGAAGTCACGGCACGTTGTGGGTCTCATATACATCTCATTTGACAGCTATAAAGTGATTTCCTTCAAATCTATAAAAGAGGGATAACTCAGCACACAAGTAGAGGGAAGTTATAGCTTTCAAACTTGAGCTCTCAAAGCTTCATTTTCTCACAGGAGGGCTTCACTTCTTTCTTACAAGCCTCTGCTCTCTGACACTGGCTCTCTCAGAGCTCTCTATCCCCCTTATACACTTACCACCGCCCTCACGGCCACCCAAAGAGTTCAAGGTAACATCAACCTTGCTTTCACATTCACATATTTACTGTTCATTTCATACTACTGACTTGAGCGTCGGAGTACCCCCGGAACCCACCACACCAGTGGGTAGTCTACTCCCGCTCACTCTACCTTTGTTTTGCAGGATCGTTAATGCCCCCACCCACCTACAAATTCTCGATTGTGGACCTCGGCCAAAATCCTGCGTCCACACTTACCGACTGATGACATATCGATCGACAAAGTTGACAAAATATCGACTGACATGGTTAGTCGATAAACTGAATTCATTTACTGACTGAAAATACGATTGGTACGAAGTCGATAAAAATTGGAGCCATTGGCGCATCTTTTTTCGAATGAATACCGACGGATAAATCCGTTGATAATTTATCGGTCGGTAAAAGGTCACTAAATTTCTTAATCTTTAAACACTCGGTATTTATCAGATTTTACCTACAAAATATTTTTTATCGCTAAAATCGATCAGTAATCTCATATTTTCTTGTAGTGACTTTTCATAAGCATGCTAATATGTATTAGATATATATTGCATAGTTCTCATATATTTATGAATAATATATTTGTTTCCAAATACTTGGTGTTATTGGATTTGATAATAACCTTATTTTTCTTTTATTAGCATGTGTGATTTTTATTTTGATAAAAGAAATTAGATTCAAAAATTTTTATTATCATTTTAGAGTGTTGTAGCCACTTTTATGATGCCTAGAATTGTTCTTGAGACTTCATTTATAGTGACTTTAAAATGATATAGATGAATTTGGTGAGAAATTGAAATTTTGCATAAAATGGATATCTTTAAATTTTGGATCAAACCTAGAAAAATAGAATTTTTGGTGAGTAAAATATGATGTTTGGATGTGTATCGGGTGCATATTGGGTGTTAAATAAATACCAAAATAAGTTTCGAGTCGAAAATTCACGAAATAGACTTACCATGTGAGGACTGTCCAAGCAGTGAATTGTTCATTATTTGGACAGTTTAGAGGCTGACAAGTAACTGACCAAGTGACCGGGTCGACCCAACTCGATAGTCGGTTGACTGGTTATCTATTTTTTGTAGTATTTATTCGGAAAATTTTACATAAAATCTTTGTCATATTTTTGCAATTAGTTTTTGTTATTAAGTTGTTTACAAATAATATATTTAGTTGAAATGCAATCTAATTAAAGGTATTGAATATTGGTTAATTCGTTGGGAAAATTTTAAAATGTTTAAAAATCATTTTTTCCTAAAATCGCGCTTCCGCCACCAAAACGCTAATTTGAAAATAGTCGACCTGCTACCCTCTATCGACATGGTCCTGATTCATACATTATTTAGTCTTTGCGCGCGACCCACGCAATGGACGCCTGGATAATTTTTGACATGACCTTTTAAATGAAAAGTTTCAAACTTGATTTTATAAATTTATTGATTTATTGATTCTTATATGTTTTACGTTGTTTTTATGGTATCTACTTACTAGGATCTTAGAACTCACCCCACCCCACTCTACAGATTTTGCATGGTCTTCTTTCTGGTGAACCATAGTCGACTTTTGGAGACATTAGCTGAGGAGATGAGATATCACTGCAGTCATTAGGGAATATTCCATCATGCACAATTTACATTCATTTAGAATGTAATGATGTCTTATTAAGTCATATATGTATAACGAATGTTATGTAAATATTTCAGTTCATACATTTATAACATATGCATTTTAGGTTAGATGATATTGTTTCTGACATACATGAGTTTATTTATTAAATGGTTAAAATTGTTATAGTTTGAGTATTTTATAGGGTTAGTTAGACGCTTAGGGTGATGGTGGGATCCGTCACCTACCAGTACTATCTCTGAAATAAGGATGTTACACTTTACATTTGAAACTTGTAACTTATCATACATTACTTAGGGATAATAATTTTACTCTAATCTCTCCCCGTAAATAGAGAGAAACTATTATAAGTTTATTTATTTAAAAATAATAAAAACCAATAACTTATTTATAAGGTATTATATTTTACTATTTTCTCCGTTATTGTATAACAACTACTTTTATTTAACGAAACAAGCTAACCCAATTCCCAACCTAAATTGTAGGTAATTTAAAATTAATTTACAGAATAATTAATTTCATGATCAAAATTCAAAACCTCCATCATAGCGGCAAATTAGTGTAATATTGGTAGGTTTTAGTTGGTTGATTGGTTTGTCTACTTGTGTTTGTTTTTCTTTTTTTGAAAAAATTAAAAATTAAAAAAATGACGTTTTGGTTTGGTTTGGATATTAGGAATTTATTAAAGTGGGTGATACTTTTGTTCATGTTCCCATTTATTTTGGGAAATAATTTGACATTTTATGTGATGAATTTCAATTTAGTTGAAGAGGAAATGGAGTCTTGCTCGAGTGGAATAAGGATAGCATTAATTTCTTTCCACTCCTTTTAAGTACTCAATGGATATTCCTTCACTAATTAAAGAATTACAGTTAAATTTAAATTTTAAATTAATTAAATAATTTTTTTATACATACAGCCTATCTTAATTGGTTTAAAATTCTAATTATATATTTAAGGAATACATCTATCACTACTCTTAAGTATTAATGCATGTGACGTGTTTTTGGTGATAAATTATTACTATATTTAGCTAATCCAATAACTATCAGATTATTATTTATGTACCTCCAATACTATACAAATGGTCTTTAATGATAGTTGTAATCGGTCTTTGATGATAGTTTTAAAACCGTCTTTATTTGTATTATTTTGTGTTGTATTGTTAGCTCCGCTATAAGTAGAATTTTTGGGAAAATCTTGTTGTAGGCAACATTTCTCCTTTTTTTTTTTTTTTGTACAAAGTTTTTTTTCAATATTTGAATCTATAATCAAGCGGATAGCAAATTAACACTTAATTATCGTGCTAGAAAGACTTTTATTCTTATACAAATGATATCATAAAAAAATTAGATAAATGATCCAATATGAAAACATATTTAGGCTAATAAATAATAATTGTAATTAGAACAGGAAATTCTCAATTTATATGATTATTTTGAAATCCTCAAAAAAAATATAAAAGCAGTTAAAGTTGACTAACAAACCAACAAAATTATAGTAATATTATTTATCTATTAAATTCAATTTGTATTTGCATATCATATTAAATTTCAAATGGTAACTGCAAACTCCGTAGCTTCTAGGCTAATATATTAGAAAATATTTAATTGATGATGAAACCATAATTTTATTTCATCAGTATTCTTAATTCCTTAAGATTATTAACCAATTAACTCCTAAAACACTTCACCAAACCAATTTATTAGCAAAACAAAATCAAAGGATGACAGAATGAGTGATTAAATTGAAACTAATTAAGACGAGTTTACATAAAATTATTATTATAAACTTTCCACCACACAATTTTCATTCAATTACTGAACACAATCAATGGCATATATTTCTGCCACCATTAAGTGGCAAAATCAATCAAAATATGACTTTTGGCAACACCTATTTGCTCGCCTGGCCGTGCCTCATAATTCAAATTTGCTTTGACAAATTGATCACACTTCTTTTTCCATTTATAATGAGATAAATGGTCACTTTTTTTTTTGTCTCTTTGTAAATCATTTAGATGACATTTAGGGGACAAATGGGTATTGATAGATCTCAGCATAAACTTTTTAGATCAGCTATATAATCATATAATTTTGATATTTAGGTTTAAGATAATTCAAATCTCTAAACACTTTAAGCATTTACTTGTAAGGGAATGCCAACTAAACACTTTATTTAAATATTAAAAAACATGTTTGATGTGATGACATGATGTTACCAAAACTTGGAAACCACTGTGGATGAAGTGAAATTTATCTTAAACATTGTATTTGGTGCTCATAATCAAAGTTTATCATCACAATGGTGATTATGTTTTCATTAAATTTCAAAGCAAAGGCTAGTAATGGATTTGTGGTTAAGATGTTAATTTCTCATTCAATAATATCTTTTAAATCCAATGTGTACACTAATTGCCTCCTATGATATGTTATATTCTACACTAGTGAACGAAAAAGGAAAATGGGATACGCTTAAGACATTATTAGTAATTTGGCCCGCGTTTTACCGCTGTATATTTAATTTTTTCATGAGACATAAAATGTATGAATAACCATGCTTTTGAGAATGTGTATAAAAATATTTCATTTTCGTAATATGTTGTTTGATATAATTGAGCTTCAAACTGGGAATGTGTTCCATAATATTATTTATGTTCAGGTTATAAATTGATAGAACTGGAATTCAATTATCATTTTAATCCATTTCAATTATTTTATCGGTCATTTAATTCGACATATTCGACCCTAATTCACTAATTCAATTATCATTTCAATTAGCTATAAATTTGCTTTTGGAGTTACACATGACAGACTTTGAGGGCCTAAACTATAGAGGACAAAAATAATAGTAAGTAAGATAAGATAAGATAAGATTATGGAATCAAATTAAAATTTAATTGTTTTAGGAAGTTTTCATATTGCACCCTTCTTTTAAATCTATAAATGATAACTTAGTTAGCATAACACTTACCGTGAAAGTAAGAGGTTACAGGTTTAACTCTTATGGGATTCGTTTAATTTGAGATTTGGTTGATATGGAAGTGCAATATATAAGGAAGAGATTTAAATATTCCTTTAAAAAAAAAAATGTATTTGTCATTTGGGATTCATATCCATTATCTATAGCTTAAGAATTTCGATCTAGTGCCGAATTATTGAAATTTTTGTAATCATCTATCATACGTATATTTACAGTAATGAGTGATTAAAATTTAATATATAACATATAAATTTTTATCCAATAAATACCAATTATAATTTCCAGATATAATTTCAAATCAATAATGTTAAGATTTCCAACTTGTATATAAATTGTTACTCATTTAACATATTTATTTGACTTGTCACTGGTGTTCGAAGCCAAAATATCAAATAAGGACTAAAAACTTAAGTTAAATTTGCCCCTATCTTTATAATAAATAAAGTAATAAAAGTATGCATATACATCATGTAATAATTGTAATACTATCTACTCAAATTATAATCAATGTAATTAAAAATAATTAAATGATTTTTAAAATATGACATAGTTCTATGGGATAAAAAAAAAATGTGCCAACACAATTTAATTAATCGAATTTTCGTGTGTACCTAAAACTCTAAACTCAAACTTAACATGGTTAATAAATGGGTAACACATATTTACTACTAATTAATAATAACAGTGTCAATTAATTAGATCAATCTAAACCCCGTTAATTGGTGTCATGTTCATATGTATATTACAAATTGTCTTTCCTACTTACAATTAATTGTCAATCCGTTCAAATTGGAAATTCGATTCTCATTGTCCCCACATGAAAAGTAAGTCCATAGATTTGATTTATATTGAAATGATTTTATAAATAATAAAAATAAAAAACTAAACCCAAAACTTCAATAATTTAATTGGAAATTTGCAGCAAATTACTCGATGAGCGAATTGAGTGATTTGCGATTAATAGGAAATATTTAGGGATTAATCGAAAATTAATTTAAAAAAGAAAAATTGATATTTCGCATGACTAATAATAAAAAATTCAAAATTCATATCCGATTAAATTATTTAACCGAAAATACCCTTGTATGTTAGGACAAAATCCAAGTTTAGAAAAGTTGTGAATTAATAAAAATCAAAGTTTCAACAATCAACTCTGTTGGGCGTGTCCTCACGCGCTCTTTAAGAATTTTCCAATTTGAAATCATTGATCCTGGAATTTATTTATATACAAAGGAAGTTCCAGAAACTATATATTCAGCGAGCAAAAGATAAAAAGAATCTTCCATGCAAAACGTCACGCACCGGCACCGCAGGTTCCTTTGTTGGGCAGTTGTTAGCTTACAATTCAACCTTGCAAACATCACCGTCTTGAATTTTAATTTCCACCAAATTTCCATAAAAAGCTTCACATGATCATAATAATATCCAAAAGCTTAGCTGGCTAGCTACCTCATTTCATGTTCATTTAGCCATCCCCTGGATCCGTACTCATCACCATGCAGCAGCTGAACCGCCTCTGTTTCATTCTACCGGCGGACGTTGATGATATCCGGCCGTATGAGAAACCCCATCTGCACAACTTATCAAAAGTTCAAGGGGTCCAGCAACAACATGAACGTGGCTGTGGTGGTCGATTTCTGAGTTTCATTGGTGATCAATTACGCCGCTTGTATGAAGCCGAATGGGTTTGTTATTTTCATCATAACATATTACCGAGGAAGCAGAATTATTCTGGTATGTTTCATGACCTGGAAGGAGTTCAATTGTCTGAGAAGGTTGGTGGTGACAATCCGAGGATTTTTAGTTATGCTGAGCTTTACATAGGGTCCAATGGGTTTAATGAAGATGAAGTTCTTGGGAGTGGAGGTTTTGGCAAAGTTTATAGGGCGGTTTTACCTAGTGATGGAACTGCGGTGGCTGTGAAATGCTTGGCAGAAAAAGGAGAGCGTTTTGAGAAGACTTTTGCAGCTGAGTTGGTCGCGGTAGCTCATCTTCGCCACAGGAATCTTGTCCGGTTGAGAGGATGGTGTGTGCACGAAAACCAGTTGCTGTTGGTTTACGACTACATGCCTAACCGCAGCCTTGACAGGGTACTGTTTCGAAGGCCTGAAAACCCGGAGGCTGCACCTTTAAGCTGGGACCGTAGGAAGAAAATCATTAGTGGCTTAGCAGCTGCACTGCATTATCTTCATGAGCAGCTGGAAACCCAAATCATTCACAGGGATGTTAAGACGAGTAATGTGATGCTTGACTCCCATTACAACGCCAGACTTGGTGACTTTGGCTTGGCTCGGTGGCTTGAACATGAACTCCAGTACCAAACAAGGACATCATCAGCGAGAAGTCACCAGTTTCACTTGGCAGAGACGACTAGAATTGGTGGCACGATAGGGTACTTGCCACCTGAAAGTTTCCAGAAGGGCAGCGTTGCTACAGCAAAATCGGATGTTTTCAGCTTTGGGATTGTGGTTTTGGAGGTAGTTTCTGGCAGGAGGGCTGTGGATCTTGCATACCCAGATGATCAGATCATCTTACTTGATTGGATGAGAAGGTTGTCTGATGAGGGGAAGGTTTTACAAGCAGCGGATACTCGGCTTTCGGATGGATCTTACAAGCTTTCTGATATAGAGCACCTGATTCATCTCGCGCTACTCTGCACGCTTCATAATCCACACTTGCGACCTAATATGAAATGGGTTATAGAAGCTGTTTCTGGCAATTGTTCTGGTAAATTACCGGCTCTCCCATCATTTTTGTCATACCCACTGTACATTTCTTTATCCTCACCAACCAACACAAGTTCGAGCAACACGGACACCACCAGGTCCACCAATACAACATCCTCAAATGCAATAATCACATCCCCTTCATCAAATTATGTCACAGCCAGAGGAGAAACTATATATGCAACAGCTGAATTTGGAAACAGTGAATCTAAATCTTACAACAACAGAAGTCAGAGCCAAAAAAATTTCTTTATGGTTGAAACTCCACGGGAAATATCCTACAAGGAAATCATTTCTGCCACAAACAACTTCTCAGAATCGCATAGGGTAGCAGAAATGGATTTTGGAACTGCTTACCATGGCTTCCTTGATGACCACCATTATGTTCTGATAAAGAGGCTTGGCATGAGTAAATGCCCTGCATTGAGGACACGATTCTCAGATGAACTCCAAAATATAGGCAGGCTTCGCCACCGCAATCTGGTTCAGCTCCGTGGTTGGTGCACTGAGCAAGGAGAGATGCTTGTTGTCTATGATTATTCAGCAACTCGCATTCTGAGTCACCTCCTTTTCCATCATGATCATAGAATTGGCCATTCTATCCTGCAATGGCACCACAGATACAACATTGTCAAGTCACTTGCTTCTGCCATACTCTATCTCCATGAGGAATGGGATGAACAAGTTATCCACAGACACATTACCTCTTCTGCCATCATTCTTGATCTGGACATGAACCCACGGCTAGGTAGCTTTGCCCTTGCAGAATTTTTGACACGCAATGATCATGGCCATCACAAAGTTAACAGTGTAAACAGATCAGTTCGTGGTATTTTTGGTTACATGTCACCTGAGTATATAGAATCCGGTGAAGCAACCACAATGGCTGATGTTTATAGCTTTGGTGTAGTGGTGCTCGAGGTGGTTACTGGACAGATGGCAGTTGACTTTCGGCTTCCTGCAGGACTACTGATGAAAAGGGTACGTGAATTTGAGGCACGGAAAAGACCGTTAACGGAGCTGGTTGATTTAAGGTTGAATGGAGAGTACAATCTTAAAGAACTGATGAGACTCATAAAATTAGGAACTGTCTGCACACTCTCCAAGCAAGAATTAAGACCAAGCATGAGGCAAATTGTAAGCATACTTGACGGAAATGACAAATGCTTCATGGAAGAAGCCCAAATGATTGAAAATTTAGAAGAATGGAAACAAACAAATGCGCGTTCTTTCTCATTGATAAAAAGAATCCAAGCTCTAGGAATACAATGAAAGCTTGAAATTTGGGAGGCACTGGATAGTGGTCACAGTGTTTTTGTTGTTTAGATATTTTCTGCATTGTGCCATATTTATGTTTTATATATACTGTTTGAGGTATATGATGTGTATAACATGAAACGAGCATGTCCTTAGATATATTTTTCATGAAATTATAGTATTGTGTGTTTTACTTGTATGAAACAAATTCTTGTCAAATCACTGCTGCGAATTTTTACTCATACAACTCTTTTCCACTATAGTTTCAACAGAGCAATAAGAATAAATTCTGGAAGAAGAAAAAGGGTAACCATAATTAAGGAATTTGTTAATTTATTGAAGAGATTGATGTTTATACAATTTGAAAAGATATTATCATCAACACGAGAAAACAAGAAGTAACAAGTGTTTCAGTCTAACCTCATTTGGGACTATTACACACTTCACTGTTCACATACAGGTTGTCTTGCTCTTGCCTTCACTCCATTTCCGAGATTTCTTCATCGTTGTCAATCCCAATTCAACGGATGAAAGCATAGAGGAATCCCCCAAAGCTGACCTTCCCATTGCTGTCCCACTCCATTTCCACTAAAGTTTGTCAAGGGAGTTACCGTAAGTGAAAATAATAAAGTACTTATCACAATTACAATAACAGAACCAAAACTGAAAGTATAGCAAGTGAAACAGGCAATACTGAATCGAGTCCTGGTTATTTTCCCCAAGGATAAGACACATTCAAAATCTTCAGCATGTCTTTCTTGTTCAGCTTTCCACCACCATTTTATAAAGAAACAAAATACTTCAACTATAGCATCAAATGTCGCTTTGAGCTGTGGTGAACCCATCTTTGAAATCTGAACAATTCCAAGGCCATCAAATCACTGATTAGTGTCCGTTCATTCAGCTGGTTACATACAGAGAAAGGAGTAAGAGAAAAATATTGAGTTCATTTGTGGGTACAGTTTCAGAAGACGAGTAGGGCATCATTATGAGATAGATGAGGCAGAGAAGACAATAAACTCGTTGAATTGTATGTCTTCACTCCTCAATTTCCTCCTCTTTCAATAGTTACATATGAGTCTTCATCTATGAATGGTAAAGTGATGGAGAGAGTTAATTAATCATGAAAATATTGAAAATATCTGAGAAAATGAAAAATCAAGCTCATTGTGACTCACCATATTGCTCAAAAACACTTTAGATGATTTTCAGTCCCTCTTTGAACTGAGGGAATCTTAAAATTACGCTTTCAATAGATTTGAAATTGATATGCCCAGATGAACTTTTCTTACCTTCAATCATCTTCTTCTCAAGCTTTGCACCTAATCTCGCAACTTGTTCTGAGAACCACAATGGCAAAGCATGGCTCTAGGTTTGTTGGATAAGTGCTTCACAGATAATGAAATTTGTAACTTCAGTACGTAAATGGACATAATCTACCTTACACATGTTCTCTGTCTCAAGATCAGAAATCAAATGATCAACAATCCTTCAACACGCCTCTATAATCTCAACTAGCTTTTACACCACTCTATAAGCGAAAATGTAATAGTTTACTTCATGCATTGGTGGTTAAGATGGGAATATCGATATGGAGTTGGCAGTGCTAAGATCAGTGACACAGATGCTGCCTGTAGAAGTGATTGATGTTGACATTTGTTGCGGAATGAATTGGTAATTATGAAAGTAGCAGTTGCGGACATAGCTAATGGTACTTAAAATGGTGTGGTGGTGAAACCTATATTCCCAAATAGGCGGCAGAAATGGTTGTGCTGTGATACAAATGCCATTGAACACTAGTAGTTGTTGTAGCAGAAGGATGTTGCAGTTCCGGTGATTGATAGTTCAACCAAAGATTATGAAGAAGGCTAGCTAATAGTCAATGTGGGAAAGTATTTCAAAGAATGAAGTCCTATATACAAAGATTCAACGAAGACAGCAATCACTTAAACTATAATGACCAAACAGATCCTATTATCTGCAATCTTAACCTAGCAACAGTAGATAAATTTAATACTGATATTTCTGCAGAGTGGTAGCCGCACACAATTAAAGTTCCAATTAAAAGACTATCCGTATAACTAGGACAAGAAATATCAAAAAGAAAAGTTACCAACAATAAATTAATATCGGCTGAGTTTTTTCTACCTCTACTAGTAAAAAAATATAAGCAAAAGAGTCGAGGAAGATGAAACAAAGCAAAACAGGCTAAAAAACTGAACATAAAACTCATCCCAATTTGTAAAAAACAACACAAGAACATAAAATAAGATTCAGCTGCGGAATCGAAGTTCAAATATTATCTGCAAAAATATTGAAAAGAAAATGCACAAAAATTTGAAACTTACCCATTGAAATCTTTTTTTATGGCAGATGGGTTTTGAGGTAGAAGGAAGATGGGTCTTTAATGAATGAGAAAGGAAGAAAAAGAGAATCTAGTTCAGGCCCGTAGACTTGAACCGTTTCTTAATTCGG
Organism: Zanthoxylum bungeanum; assembly: GCA_019454045.1. Classification (NCBI taxonomy): domain Eukaryota; kingdom Viridiplantae; phylum Streptophyta; class Magnoliopsida; order Sapindales; family Rutaceae; genus Zanthoxylum; species Zanthoxylum bungeanum. The sequence continues at coordinate 407,344 of SKCR01027399.1, forward strand.
ATCCTGAACCGGCCAAGAGAGCAGAGCATAAAAATCGAATCTTAAAATGAGAGGATACACTGATTGAAAATGACGAATTAAAGTTAGAAAGAGACATCAAACATAGGATGGCCAATAAACGAAGCCTATCATCTTCTCTCTCTTATCAACTGCGGAAGCAACTTACATCACTCATCTTGTAACAGTGTTCCCGTATAAGAAAATTCCTACACTTGTTTCTTTAACTGTTTTAACGGTCAACTATGACTCGGTCCATTACCACCACCAATATGAACACTTTCTGTACACCATTTGCATCCCTGAGAATCAATTCTCGACTTTCATCATCATTCACAGCCCCGACCTCGATCCCAAACCAGAGGCAGAGGTTTTTGTCTCTCAGAATCAAAGAGGGATGGAAACATTCCATGTTTGTGAATGGAAGGCCTGTTCTCAAAGATGGGAATCTCAGGATTAATGGAAAAGATGCACTGACGGGTGTGCCTGGAAACATAGTAGTGACCCCATTCAACAACACATCTGCATTTGTGGGAGCTTCTGCTACTTCTTCCACAGACACCCGTTCACGCCATGTTTTCAAGCTTGGAGTCATTGAGTAAGCCTCTGTATTATGTTTCTTGAATTTTAATGGGGAATGGAATAATGGATTGTGTAAAATTCCATGGCCTGACCCAACCCAGGGTTGCCTTATACTTCACGTGCAGGCCAGTCTCTTGACTGAACTATGTCACTCATTCGTGTGTATGAAAATGGCATGTTGAATTCCATGACCTAACCCAACTTGAAAACTAGTATGAGAATTGAATGTTGCCTTATGCTTATTTTTTTTAGATCAAGATTTTTGATGATGTGAGATATTTTCCTCAACATAATGGAAGGGTTGATGTTGATTTTGTTTGCATTATGTAATGCAGGGATGTGAGATTACTCAGTCTGTTTAGATTTAAAATGTGGTGGATGATACCTCGGATGGGAAATTCAGCAAGTGACATTCCTATTGAAACTCAGATGCTACTCCTGGAAGTGGAAGCAACTTCTGATGCTGCTTCTACTTCTTATATACTTTTCTTGCCCGTCCTGGATGGTGAATTCAGAAGCAGCCTACAAGGGAACTCATCTAATGAACTTGAATTTTGTGTTGAAAGTGGTAAGACTTTAATCATTTGAAATAATTATCGCAGATTCACATTTTTGTTCTTTCTTTGAAAAAGTATAGTAACACTCCCTGTGAAATAGTCACGTCACCTTGTTTTCAGAAATGGTCACACATACTCCTCTGGGGACACAGATGACAGAACCCTTTATAGGCAAACTTTGAGGTCTGTGCGACTATTTTGAAGACAAAAATGGAGTCTGTATGAATATGCCAAAACCATGTTGTTATCTTTTCTGTCACTTAATTGTGCTTTTTCACAGGTGACCCAGCAATAGTTACCTCGGAGTCCCTCCAAGCAGTTTTTGTTAATTTCGGAGACAATCCATTTGATTTGGTCAAGGAATCTATGAAGTAAGTCAGCTCTTTGAGCAAACCTTAAGTTTCATGGTAAAATAAATTCTAAGAAGTTACAAAGGCACACTTATGCTTTGGATTATATATTTATATATGCAGGACATTGGAGAAACACTTGGGAACATTTGCAACCCGGGAAACCAAACAGGTGTGCTGCATTTCAGATCTTGACCAAACGAACGTTCTTCCTTCTCAGGACCTTAGTCACTTTCAAATATGTTATAAAATCTTTACAAGAAGCAAATTTTCAATGCAGATGCCAGGAATGTTAGATTGGTTTGGTTGGTGCACCTGGGATGCTTTCTATCAAGAAGTGAATCCTCAAGGAATCAGAGACGGCCTGAAGAGGTTAGTTAGCCTGTGAGTATGTTCTCACTCTTGAGGATTCTTTGTTTCAGACCATTCTCACTCTTTTCTCTATCAGTTTATCCGAGGGAGGCACTCCTGCAAAGTTTTTGATTATAGATGATGGGTGGCAAGATACAACTAATGCGTTCCAAAAAGAAGGGGAGTCATTTGTTGAAGGGTCACAGTAAGTTTATCTTTTTTATTTGTTATTTTTTGGGGTTAGCGGATTGCGAATATATATATATATATATATATGTAACTGTAGTTTCTCTGGATTGTAGGTTTGGTGGGAGATTAGCCAGTATCAAAGAGAACAATAAATTTCGGGGAACAGCAGAGGATGGTCAAAGTGGACCAAGTGGACTAAAGGATTTTGTATTAGATATCAAGAAAAATTTTGGCCTTAAGTAAGCTACTAAGCTTCCTATAATCCTCGAAAGTTTTTATTACTATTATTATGGAATCTA